>JAOTOM010003802.1:0-187674 GCA_034440615.1 Ashinkailepas kermadecensis | reverse complement strand
ATCCTGAGGGCCTTCCTTGCAATCCTGGTGGCCTCCTTTGCAATCCTGGGGGCCTCCTTAGCATACCTAGGGCCTCCTTTGCAATCCTGGAGTCCTTCTTTGTAATCCTGGTGGCCTCCTTTCCAATCTTGGGGCCTCATTTGCAATCCTAGGGGCCTCCTTTGTAATCCTGGAGGAATCCTTTGCAATCCTGGGGCCTCCTTTGCATTCCTGGGGTCCTCCTTTGCAATCCCTGGAGTCCTCCTTTACAATCCTGGGGGCCTCCTTTGACGATCCTGGGGGCCTCCTTTGCAATCCTGGAGGCCTCCTTTTCACCATCGTGTGGGCCTCCCTTTGTAATCCTGGTGCCTCCTTTGCAATCCTGAGGGCTCCTTTGCAATCCTGTGGGCCTCCTTCGCATTCCTGGGGGCCCCCGTGCCAATTGTTGGCACTCTTGATTTCTGGGGGCCTCCTATCCTCTCCTAGGTGACTCCTTCTTCAAATTAGGGGCCTCCTTCCTCACGTCTTGGAGGCCTCCTCTCATGTCTCGTCGGCATCCTTGCTCACTTTTTCCTGTGCATTTCCGGATAAGGGCCTCTCAATTCCTTCAGGGGGGTTGGCGCCCCCCCCAGTCTCATGGCGGGGAGGGCGACTGCGCCCTCTGCCCCCCCCGCCCCCTGTGGCGACGCCCCTTGAGTATACTACAATGCAACATAGTGATTCTGCTCTTTCGATCTCTCTTCTCGCGCCTGCTCGCGCTCGCTCTCGCTCGCTCTCTAAGCGCCATTCACCGTCGAAGCCATTGTAACCCCAGGACCGTCCCACCGCCCCTTTCCGCCGACAACACCGTGTGATTCTTCTGGATCCTGTGTCTGCTAAATGGGAACCCTATATTTCGCCTCTGTCCTCGCCCGTGCAGCTCCTCTTGATGGTGCCTTGCACCAGTGCGAAAAAGCTGCCACATGTCACACATGATTCATTACAGCAGCACAAATCGTTACCTGGGTGACGTTTCCCGTATCCATACCACGCATACCACGGCACGGATTCGGGCACACCGCGCGCCTTGTCACGTCAAATCGATGACATCTGTGATGAGCCTGACCTTGTCTGCACTAGTTGCCAGCAATGGGCAGTTGTGGGTTCGCAGGCGCGACAATGCCTGATCACGTGCCTACTGCCTGCATCACGGCAGCTACATGTGATGCCTGTTGGGAGCTTAGGTGGTGTAATGTCATGTGGCACAGGCGCAGGCGCGACAATGCCCGATCACGGCAGCTACATGTGCCTGCATCACGGCAGCTACATGTGATGCCTGTTGGGAGCTTAGGGTGGTGTAATGTCATGTGGCACAAACTGGCATAGCATGAAATACCATTTAGTTTCATGTGATGCTGTTTGATATGAAATTGCACTTCGTCAACTTATTTGTTATGGATGTCACCAAGCTCAAGATACGGAAACAAGCAGGGCACTGGATGATTTCGTGTGTCGCATGTGTATAATTGGAAAATAAAAAACAAACCTTGTCATCTAAGTTCTCTAATATATTTAAAGCTCAGCACGGAAGTCCGTGATAAAGAGATGAATTACGTGCGTTGTAAGCACATTGCGTGATCATCACCATGCCAACATTGCTTCCGCGTCACTATCCAACACTACCCTGACAACACCAGCCTTGCACTCACGCGATGGAGCACTAGTGACGTGCGTCTGTCCATATTTCATTTGTCACAGCTTTATTTTTATTAATGACTGAGTAGAATCATCGTGCTTCAAAACTCCTGCATGTGCTTGACGCGCATGCGACGTTAGGGACCGCGCTCCTCTGGTTGTTCCTTCGAATGCCATTGAGGCTCACAGCTGGGCATTTTGCATGATCCAATCGGTGTATTCTGCGAAGAAAGAAAATAGGCATGTTGAAGCTCCTGGATCCGAGGACCATGCTTTTAGTTTATCCTTTGTAGTAGTGTGGCTAAGTGAGTAGTGGAAATTAAGTGAGACAGGAGGACACACACCTTTCATCGTGGTGAGATGCACACTTTTGTCCGCCTCCAACGTCCCTCATTTGTGATGGTCTTTTCATCGAATCCTGATTTTCTGGAAATGTGTCTAACGAATCCCGTACGGGGCCGACACATCTATTGCAGATATTCATAAGTTTCGCTGTCGTGGGTCGTGTTCGTCTCCTTTCCTTTTGAAATGTAATGATTATCCCCATATAACCTTTGACTTTCCCCCAAAAGAGTACTTGCAGCACACAGTACGCCTTAATCTGCCTCGCCTTGCAGTGCAAAAGATCACCTGGAAGCCAAAACGCCGCGGAGGTATCGCCCTGCTCAGCACTCAGTGCATATATTGGAAATTACTGCAGGGGACCTTAGTGCATATGACACCAACAAGGGTTAATCAAAGTGCATAGATTGGAAACTACTGCAGGGGACCATAGTGCAAATAGTGCAATAGACTACAGTGCAAAGACACTCATAAGGGTTAATCATGGCACATGTGTGCCCATTTGTACTTCATACTGATGCCGTCGGCACTTACCGGACAGGAATGTAGGTGGCACTCGTCAGACACCCTGTTGCAGTCAGTATTTACCGGACACGAATGCAGGTGCACTCACCAGACACACGGGTGTAGACAGCTGGGTGGTCGACGCGACCGCAGCCCTTGCCGAAGCTGACCAGTCCAGCCAGGGTGGTGACACCGTCGCTGTTCTGAACCATCAGGGGTCCTCCGCTGTCACCCTGACGGAGAGGCATGGATCATCAGAGGGTGGTGACACCGTCGCTGTTCTGAACCATCAGGGGTCCTCCGCTGCCACCCTGACGGAGAGGCATGGATCATCAGAGGGTGGTGACACCGTCGCTGTTCTAAACCATCAGGGGTCCTCCGCTGCCACCCTGACGGAGAGGCATGGATCATCAGAGGGTGGTGACACCGTCGCTGTTCTGAACCATCAGGGGTCCTCCGCTGTCACCCTGACGGAGAGGCATGGATCATCAGAGGGTGGTGACACCGTCGCTGTTCTGAACCATCAGGGGTCCTCCGCTGCCACCCTGACGGAGAGGCATGGATCATCAGAGGGTGGTGACACCGTCGCTGTTCTGAACCAGCAGGGGTCGTCCACTGTCACCCTGACGGAGAGGCATGGATCATCAGAGGGTGGTGACACCGTCGCTGTTCTGAACCATCAGGGGTCCTCCGCTGTCACCCTGACGGAGAGGCATGGATCATCAGAGGGTGGCGACACCGTCGCTGTTCTGAACCATCAGGGGTCCTCCGCTGTCACCCTGACGGAGAGGCATGGACCATCAGAGGGTGGTGACACCGTCGCGTTCTGAACCATCAGGAGTTCTCCGCTGTCACCCTGACGGAGAGGCATGGACCATCAGAGGGTGGTGACACCGTCGCTGCTTTGAACCATCAGGGGTCCTCCGCTGTCACCCTGACGGAGAGGCATGGATCATCAGAGGGTGGTGACACCGTCGCTGTTCTGAACCATCAGGGGTCCTCCGCTGTCACCCTGACGGAGAGGCATGGACCATCAGAGGGTAGTGACACCGTCGCTGCTTTGAACCATCAGGGGTCCTCCGCTGTCACCCTGACGGAGAGGCATGGATCATCAGAGGGTGGTGACACCGTCGCTGTTCTGAACCATCAGGGGTCCTCCGTTGTCACCCTGACGGAGAGGCATGGACCATCAGAGGGTGGTGACACCGTCGCGTTCTGAACCATCAGGGGTTCTCCGCTGTCACCCTGACGGAGAGGCATAGATCATCAGAGGGTGGTGACACCGTCGCGTTCTGAACCATCAGGGTCCTCCGCTGTCACCCTGACGGAGAGGCATGGATCATCAGAGGGTGGTGACACCGTCGCTGTTCTGAACCATCAGGATCGTCCACTGTCACCCTGACGGAGAGGCATGGATCATCAGAGGGTGGTGACACCGTCGCTGTTCTGAACCATCGGGGGTCCTCCACTGTCACCCTGACGGAGAGGCATGGATCATCAGAGGGTAGTGACACCGTCACGTTCTCATCCATCAGGGGTCCTCCACTGCCATCCAGACGGTGAGGCTTGTTTAACATCCTCTGGTAAGGCTAGTTATGTGTGCCATGAATTGGAACCATAGTTTTCAGTCGTGAATCGTCGCAGGGAAATGTTGTTGCACGTGCAGTTTGTACCCTGATATACTGCAAAAGCGAAGGAATATAACTAAGTGTGCTGCAAACCAAATTTGTGCACAGACACATCGTTGTCAAGATGCTCTTCTTAACCCGCGCCGTCTCGGTGGTCTTTTTGCACACGCATCCTCCTAAGGTTGCCCGCCCACAATGAAAAACGGCGCGCAGTAGCGCGCCTAAATTTGGCATGCCTTTTCCTACATCAATTTGACATGTTGTGTGAACATTTTAGGTTCGGTCATCCACGGTCATCAAGTTAATCAAAGTCAAGTGAGGTCACCGACAAAGAAGTTCAACCAGTTCTCACGCTTGAATGGGTAAAAATATTGCAGTGAAACTTTCAGCGTTTACTGATCTTTAGAGACGTAACAGGACGCGCCAGAGGAAGTTTGGATTTTGCGTTTTCCATGACTTATTTGTTTTCATATTTGCCCATTAGGATTAAAATCGACGATTCCGGCTAAGGTAAGCACTTTGTATGAGGCCACGTTTACTTAAAGCAGCGTTTCTCGGTGTGCTCTACCAATTAGAAAAGAAAAGCTCAAAATTCGAAAACTCAGAATTTTGCAAAGTTTAAAAAATACAAGTAATTGGGTGGGCATGTATTTTGGGACCATGGTCCATTTTGTCTTCCTTTTTCATTCCGAATTTTGTTTTCAAAATCCTCTCCAAAATGGACTCCCCAGAGCCAAAAACATGGTGTCAATCGTGATCATATAAACCCCCCTAGTAAAGTCACTTTTTGTGGGGATGGCATTTTGGGCGTGATTTCCGGCCCTACTCGCCGAGCGCTTTTCGATGACTCCGTTTTTTTTCGCGAGACTCTTAGTTTGTGGATTAAAGGGGATTTACAATGAGCCCCGTGATGGGGTGTGATAATCTGGTCGGAATGCCGGGGAGGGTTAAACAAAGTCACGTGGCTGGAAACGGCTTTTGAAACACATGTCTAGCAAGCGTATCTGGTGATGGAATATAAATTTGGACAGCATTCCGAGCAAGAATGAGTTGTAGGGATAGCGATAAAATCGCTCACCTGATTGGTCGGCACAATGTGTGAGGTCAAAATCGGATCACTGGCTATATTGACAGCTTCCTGGTTCATCTGGCAATCGCAATCGTCTGGTGACTCACCTGACAATCATCTGGTGACTCACCTGACAATCATCTGGTGGCTCACCTAGCAGACCTCTGGTGACTCATCTGGCGGTCCTCTGGTGACTCATCTGGCGGTCCTCTGGTGACTCAACTGACAGTCTTCAGGTGTCTCACCCGGCAGTCTTCAGGCGTCTCACCTGGCAGGCGTCGCGTCCTCCGCCCGGGAAGCTGGTGCACACCATGCGGTCGGTGATGAAGTCGGGCTGGACGGCGCGACAGGCGGCGCCGCTCAAGATCGGCACCTGCACCTGCTGCACCACGCTCGGGTAGAGGCGCGTGTGCTCCTTCAGCACGCCCCAGCCGGCCACCCACGCCGCCACTCCGCCGAAGCAGGCGTCGCCGGTGCCGCCGTTGCAGCGGGCCGTCGGCAGACAGACGGGCCGCACGCGACCGTCGGCGTTGTGTAGCAGCAGCCGCAGCGACTCCTTCAGTCTTGGGCAGCAGGACGGGAGGTCAGGACCAGCTCGGCCGGTGTTTGGTGGATTTTGGTCTTACTTCCGTCCTGTGGATGACTAGCCAGTTTGCTTCACAGTGTTGTCTCGGGAGGGGCGAGTCAGTGATTGATTCAATTGCAAACTGTCTTGTGCAGAGTTGCAAGCACCGCCAACGACCCGCTCGCGCTGTGCAATTATAGGAAGGTAGACAAAGCATCATATGAACATCTTAAATGGTTTAGAAACTATTCCGAAAAATCCTTTGGGGATTTATTTTCCCACTCGTTAATTGTGGATTCACTTTCTGTACCGTTTCATCTCATGTTCACAAACTTAGATGCTAAATAAAAACTGGCATGCCACAATATAGAACTTCCAGATTTGCTTGCATGCAGTTACGGCTTGTATGCAACAGTTGTGTTGAATTATTATGCTAACCTATCACATAGCAATGATGATGATATTATTTGTGATCTAAGCGTTGCATCAGCGAAGGCATAGAAGCATATGCATTATGGTATATAATATAGATACACGTATATAATATAGATATGTTTTTTGGCGATGGTGCAGCATTGTTTTCGTTCATGCATAGACCCAATTCATCTTCCCTGAAAGACCGCCATATTTGATTGTACTCACTCAATTAATGCTAAGTCGTTCTTTGGTGGAATTCTTTGGAATTCCGGGTGGAGTATGACTCTCTTGACCAGGAACCTCTTCTCATTGGGATCTGTCATCCGAATATGTTTCCTCACCTGCACACCTAGCGACCAGACCTTCCGGCTGAAATGAATGTTAAGGGGTTATTGCCACATCACCCTAATCTAATCAGTCCTATTGCCACTAAGTGAGTCCAAAGCAGGAGCGACAGATTAGGGAGGGACAGGTGGCAGATGCCCACAGAATCTTCGAATTTTAGCATTAACTCTATGGCGTTGCATAGCAGACATTGGGTTTAAAATGGGCTTCGCGCCTCTGGTCCAACAAGATGCCGCCGCTTTTGGTACATAGATATACGCATCATAAGAGTTGTAGTTTTCAGTTCAACATGAAGAAGCTAAGAATAGACGAACAACTTTTGCTTTCAATTTCGGTACAAAAGCCTCAATTCGACTCAGTTGCTGATACTCAATCTTAAATATATTTTTCAGACTGTCTTTCTGTCTTTGAAAACACGACAACGTTTGCTCTAGTCATCGCTCTAAGCCGTGTAGATAAAACAAATGCAGAATAAGTCAAATTTGAACCAATTCAATCGTGATAAAATGGCGACAAATAATGCTCTTGGTCGACGTATTGGAACAGTGCTGTGCCATATATTGCTTGCTGATCTTATTAAACGACGTATGCACACCTGCCTTACCTTTGCTTGCAAGGCATACACCCTTCAAAGGCGGCGCAAATGACCTTTATGGTCCGGAACGCCTCTAACCCCCCTTAAACGACGCATGCGCATCGAAGCTTACAGAGAGAACAATGGACGGTCGGTCGCTGCTTACTTTGATACGCAGTGTCCAGCCGTGATGATGTAGCGCTCGTTGATGATGCTGCCGCCGCAGTACATGTCGGGTCGCGCGCGTGGACATTCCAACCTGGCGACACAGTTTGTGGAAGTCAGGCCAGTGACTGGACGCATCCGTGACGCAGTCGTGACGCATCCGTGACGCAGTCGTGACGCAGCGATCGGTTGGAAAAGTCACCCGCCATTTATCGATGAGCGTGAGAAACAGACAGGTCCTCGTATGAGGTAAAAGGATGCACGAGACATTTATGCAGCAATTGTTCATGTACCGGTTAATGCTCACATAATCACTTAGCCAAGCACGAACTAGCAAGTGATAAAATATTTAATATTTGACCGCACCGAGCGACATAGCTTTGAAGTGCGGTTCGGAGACGGGTATTCAAGGCTTGCCCCGGTTATTGGGAGTACCATGGCTTACGAGTGTTTAAGTCTGCCCCGGCCAGTGTGAGTTCCATGAAGTTGTGGAGACGAAGTATGACGTTTTGCTTTGTGGTAGGCAGCCCTGAACTTTTTCCACCTTTGGTGGCGGCAACCCACAGGACGGTGGTACACCCATGTCACGGTGCTGCACACCATGCTGATGCACACCGTCGTGGTTTCCGGATGAATAGCGCACCGTTACCGTCGGAAGATGGCAGTTCGTGGTATAAATGAATTGATTTAGCGCACTCGAGGTTAATGCGTGTGCGTGTTGCCATGTTTTGATAGTGTTTGCGGTTTGAAAATGGCGCATAGTAGTGGTGTGCTGATTATGGAGGCAGGTATTCGTCAAGTGTGCATTGTTTGAGGCTGGGAATCACCACGCATCCACGCTACACATTCCCTCCCGAAAATCCTGCCTGCACGAACACAGCCGCTGGTCCATTCCCTCTGCAGTGCATTAGCTCACTCATAGCCTACCATTCGAAAACGGCGACACAACTTCTGCTCAATCTGGGCTACGATCGCGTGGCATAAATGACCCCCCCCCCCCACACACACACACACACTCACCAGCCAGGGGAAGGCGTTTCTGGCGGCGGGCGCTCCGCCCACAATGCGCGTCAGCGGCGGCGCCGTGGAGACGCCGCACAGCCGGTCGTTGACGCCCACCGGCCGGAAGTCGTCCAGCTGCGGCAGCCGCACCAGCCGGGCCCGGGCCGTACAGCGCACCAGGCCGCGGCCGTTGCTGCCGGCGCGCAGCTCGACCGTCACCGGGCCGCGTGACGACACGGACGGCGCCGGCGAGTCGCCGACGAACACCTGGTAGTGCTCCTCCTTGGAGCGCACCGTCAGACTGTCGCGCCTGCCCAGCTCCAGCTGCGAGCAGTCGATCTGCAGGGTGTCGGCCGCCGCCTTCGCCTGCGGCCGTCGGCCGTGTGTCACGACCGGGGAGCGTTCTGGGGAGCGCTTGAAAAGCGGGCCCCTGGGCGCGGGTTGGGCTAGTGGACAACGCCGACAAATGGGCGTTTCCAAATCCGTGATTCACGTACTTGAATGATCATTGAAGCAGCATTGCATTAATATACTGCCAATGGACCAAACAAAAATTTTGCTGACTACCTGTGGCTAATGGATTGGTAGCTCCATTTATAAAGTATCCTCCTACTTCGCATATAGATACAGGCAACTCACAAATGTTCGCCTGGCAAAATGGCATAAATTGATCGGGCAACCGGTAAAGGCTAACATGAATGTGCGCCGAGTTAATCCATGAACCAAAAGACAATAATCATGCGAGCTGTTGTTAGTTATTTTGGCTTTATGGCTCATCGACTTCATTGGTCATGCAGCGCCCATCATGCGAGCTGCTGCATACGCTTCACGTCAAAATGTAAATCAGAGGAGGTGAACTATTAGGAAGCCCGAATCTACGCAGCTGCACGGAACTACACTTCTTCCATACCTCCCACATCTCTCAACATTTTCCACATCGCCATCTCGCTATTCCGATCTTGTTCCCCTGTTCGCTTCTCTATCCCCTTGGCTGTATCCATGAGCGTTTTAGCAACACGGAAAACCACTGGTCGACAAAATACATGCTGGTGCCATTGTGGCTTACCTTGAATATCCAGGTAGTCCAGGTGTTCGCTGTATATTTAGCCGGATATTCGGGCGAGGTGAAGACTGCCTCCACTCCGGTATGGATTAAAAACTTCCCGAAACTTGGCACTGAAGCAATGAACCGAAAATAAACGGTGAGGGCGCTTAGCAGTTTACACCAGCGTTACTATTAGGTACAGATCATTCCAAGGACGCAGTTGTTTGTAGCGTCCGGGCATTGAAGGACAGAGAGTGCCATGACACAAACATTGAATTAATAACAGTAAAACAAAATCATTTTGTGCCTGGAGATTCATGTCAGTGTCCTTGTTTTGCCCATCACTTCAAAACGAATGTTCACTTAGTGTTAGTTTTTTTTGTTTTAAATCTTTATTCATGCATTCATATTTGTAATGGTTACAATGGTTTGATATGGTTAGCTGACTTTTGCATGGCCATGACTGCCTTAATGTGATGGTTGTGACGTTTGAATTGCACGCCTGGCACAAACACCGTCACCGAATATATCGGAATAGGTTGCACCGACGGTACCTACCGGTGCCAGCGTGGGGTCTTGAGGTGGATCTGGCGTGGAGAGGTGCCAGTGTGGGGTCTTGGGGTGGATCTGGCGCGGAGAGGTGCCAGTGTGGGGTCTTCGGGTGGATCTGTCGTGGAGAGGTGCCAGTGTGGGTCTTGGGGTGGATCTGGCGTGGAGAGGTGCCAGTGTGGGGTCTTGAGGTGGATCTGGCGTGGAGAGGTACCAGTGTGGGGTCTTGGGGTGGATCTGGCGTGGAGAGGTGCCAGTGTGGGGTCTTCGGGTGGATCTGGCGTGGAGAGGTGCCAGTGTGGGGTCTTGGGGTGGATCTGGCGTGGAGAGATGCCAAGGTGGGGTCTTGGGGTGGATCTGGCGTGGAGAGGTGCCAGTGTGGGGTCTTGGGGTGGATCTGGCGTGGAGAGGTGCCAGTGTGGGGTCTTGGGGTGGATCTGGCGTGGAGAGGTGCCAGTGTGGGGTCTTGGGGTGGATCTGGCGGAGAGGTACCAGTGTGGGGTCTTGGGGTGGATCTGGCGTGGAGAGGTACCAGTGTGGGGTCTTGGGGTGGATCTGGCGTGGAGAGGTGCCAGTGTGGGTCTTGGGGTGGATCTGGCGTGGAGAGGTGCCAGTGTGAGGTCTTGGGGTGGATCTGGCGTGGAGAGGTACCGGTGTGGGGTCTTGGGGTGGATCTGGCGTGGAGAGTGCCAGTGTGGGGTCTTGGGGTGGATCTGGCGTGGAGAGGTGCCAGTGTGGGTCTTGGGGTGGATCTGGCGTGGAGAGGTGCCAGTGTGGGGTCTTCGGTGGATATGGCGTGGAGAGGTGCCAGTGTGGGGTCTTGGGGTGGATCTAGCGTGGAGAGGTGCCAGTGTGGGGTCTTGGGGTGGATCTGGCGTGGAGAGGTGCCAGTGTGGGGTCTTGGGGTGGATCTGGCGTGGAGAGGTGCCAGTGTAGTATCGTGAGATGGGTCCCACGTGAGGAGGCAGCACTGTGACATCTTGAGATGGATCTGAAGTGAAGAGGCAACACTGTGGTGTCTTGAGATGGATCTGAAGTGAAGAGGCAACAGTGTGGTATCTCGAGACTCACATTCAGTATCAGTGACGACGTCCACTGGATCGCGGTCAGCTAGGTCAAACCGGGTCACTCTCGTCGGTCGCGCCTTGCTCTGTCCTGACTTTACCGGATGAGTGGATGGAGGAGACGGCGCTGATGCTTTTTCACCGACGGGCCGCGATGTTACCCCTGGGGGGTCGGTGATGGGTCGAAAAGCCGCCACTGGGACCTTTTCGGTGGCGGCTGGGCGGTCTCCATCTGGCGCCTTCTCGGTGGCGAGTGGGAGGTCCACCTCTGTGATGCTCTCAGTAACGGATGGGAGGTTCACTTGTGGCACCCTCTCGATGGCCTGATGAAGAGAGTTGGACGAGTTCCGCCGAGGCTGCTTCACTCCCGGCGCCCACTGCGCAGCCTTCTCGGAATATTCCAGAGCACCGTCGCTGGTAGTGGCCGCTGCACCTCCGACATGAGCCTGGGAAAGCAAAAGCGAAACAAAAGTGTACCAGTGCTCGTAAGGAAGAAGAAATAACGAGGACATTAAACCAACTGAACCGCAGAACCGGGTGGTGCTCAAAGCGTTTCAGAATCTTTGGAAAATATAAATATTACGCTGAACATGAATGCCGTTATGTACTTAATACAAATATAACAAAAACAAAAACGAAAAACATCGAAGGTAACTGTGGAAGGTGTGAATGTAGCGGGGGGGGGGGTCATTTGGAACTTGAGTAGAAGGGTAAGGATGTTAGCAAGGGAGGTGGAGCGCTTGAGGTGTTTGGTGGCAGGGCCCATGATAGATAATGACAGTCAAGCAAGCCAGGTACGCGATTTCAGGAGTGATGGGGATGTTAATAGTGAGGCTCGGGATTGTAGAGAGTGGACAGTTACAAGGCGCATGAGTACTAGATTAGCTTTAAGGGAAATTGACACAGGCTTTGAAAACCATAATAGGTGTGAGGTATTGCAAGCGAAGGAGAGTAATACTGCTCGGGATGGAGGTGGGAGCGGAAAGGTAGATGAAGATAGAGAGAGATGGAGGCTAGCAGAAAGTGGGAAGAGCGGAGTGGTAACATCCATCCTCCCTATAGTAAGTGTAAATGTAGAATGGTATTCTAGGGCCATTGAACTGAGTAGCAAGGTAGCAAGATTTGCAAGAAGCTTGGGGTGAGGTTCTTTGATCTTTGGGGGGATTTTTGTAGGAGGACTGAAATGTTGTATGCATGATATGGGTTACATCTGAGCAAGAGAGGAGTGGAATTGCTCAGTAATATGTACGAGGAGGCTCTGAGTATGAAACAAGGAAACTAAGCAGGTCATGGGGGAATATAGCTGATAAAGAGAGAAGTATTGCAAGCAAAGACAATAATACCTTATCATGTTTATATGTAAATGCCAGAAGTGCTAGGAACAAAATTGGGGAACTACATGCAATATGCTGTCTGAAAAGCTAGATTTAGTATGAATAGCTGAGGCATGGGTTAATGAAAGCATTCTTGGAGATAAGTTGCAAGATTTTGAATTGGCCGGCTACGGCATGCATGCTCATCCAAGGAAGGTGGGATACTCTTGTATGTGAGACAAGTAGTGAAATGTCATACCGTAGATAATATGGTACATAGTGAAGGAGCAAAATATTTGTGGTTTGGAATCATCCTGAAGCATTGAACAAGATTAAGGATTGGTGCTTCCCTGAAACCTAAGCCCAAACATAAAACCTAAAATACCCAAAATATAAACTCAACTAAATAGCCCAAAGCCTGAGACCTAAAAAGTGGGCTGATCAATGGCATGTGTCTTCCAACTATGACAAGTGCAAGGTTATGCATCTGAGATCTGGAGGTGAGACTTTCAGATGTACAATGGAAGATAGGGAACTGAATGTTATTGAAGAAGAAAGAGACTTAGGTGTGTTAGTTTCAAATGACCTTAGCACAGAAAAACAATGTATATCAGTTAGGAACAGGGCAATCAGAATGCTGAGAATCATTAATAGGAGTGTGAAGTATAAAAGCAATGATTCCTGAAAAACTGTACTTAGCCTATGTGCGACCCCACTTGAAATATTATGTACAGGCTTGGAGCCCTTACTTAGAAAATATATAGATATACTAGAAAGAGTGCAGCGCAAAGCCACTAGACTCATCAGTGGACTAGGTAGCTTAGAATCTGGAGAAAGGCTTATGGCATCATAGATGCACTCACTCCAGTATAGGAGATTAAGGAGTGATATGATTTGATTGTATAAAATCGTTGAAGGGTTAGGTCAGATCAATCTAAGCGATGACCTTATATTTAGAGTATCACATGGGGTCATTAATTCAGGTTAGACAAGTCGAGGTGTAGGACAGTTAATCCACAGCAGGTTTTCAGTCAAAGGGTGGTTGATCAGTGGAATAGCGTGCCTGCTGATGTTGTGGGGATTCCCTCATTGAATGTATTGAGATTTCTTTAAAAAAAATGGTGGGATGGGGAAAATATTTTAGGCTGCAAAATTATCTTTTTGTTATAATTATTGGTGGATGGAGTGGGATTTGTGCTAGCATGTGTGCATGGCCCCTTTAAGCAGGTATGGATAGTGTTTGGACGTTATTAATAGGGCACTCGATCGACGCGTGTGTTACGTGGGATCGAGTGAAAAGGGTAGGTAGGGTAGATAGGCATTGGTGGGTGTGTGGGATGTGGTGGATAATTTCGTTGGAATTTGGGTGTGGTATTGGTTTGGGTGATCAGCGTCTTTTTGTCCAGGTTTATGGTACCTTCCCTTTACAGACCTGCCTGCCTACCTGCCTGGGCTCTTGTGGCTGTCATGAAGTCTGCACACTTCATGACTTTATGGCTAACACCAAGCGCGCCAAAGACCGATATGTCGAGTAAGATCGCAGCCACACTGGGCGCGCTCACGGGCAGCCGACGGGTACTCACGGCTGCGAGGATCACGATCAGGGCCGTAGCGGTCGCCATGGCGAGCGTCACGCGTTAGCCGTCACGGGGTGGTGACTGGTGGCGGCGACGGCGGCGGCGGCGGCTGACGGTGACAGATGCGTCGCGGTGGGCCGCACCCGATCCGGCCCGTCGGACCAGGCTGGGCGGGTCAGGGTGTCTGACCTCTCCGGCCACGACCGGACCGGACCCAGCCACCGCCGCCGTCGTAGCATGCCTGCGGTTTCGGCCGCGTGCCGTGAGATGGCGCGCCGTCGGTCCTCGACGCCAGCCGCAGGCCCAGCTCAGTCCGCTGCTGTTCTGAACACCTCTGCACGGGTGGCGGGTCTGCGGCCGCACTTGCACCAGTCGGATCAGGATCAGCGGCTGTTCTAGAGCGTGTTTTGTCCGTGCTATTCCCGCCTCACTGGCTTTGAGTATTCTGAATCAGCTTGTCTGTGCGCACCTGAGCCGGTTCGCTGGGTGTCAGGCCGACACATCGAATGTCAGACTGACACAGCTAGCGTCAGGCGTCCTCATCTGTCCTTGTGCTCTCCCATCAGGTGCTTCGCCGCCCTTTTTGTTATTCCACCGCTCCAACGGGTGTCCCATCGCCCCATAAGGCATTCCACCGTCATGTGGGGTGCTCCACCGCCCTATAGTGTGCTCCACCATCACACAGTGTATTCCACTGCCCTTTTGGATACTCCACCACCACATAGGGTATTCAACCGTCCCATAGGGTATTCCAATGTCCTATTGGGTACTCCACCACCCCGTAGGGAATTCCACCGTCCCGTGGGATAACGGACCACTTCATCGTGTATTCCGCTGTCCCATCGGGTTTCCGACAAGCCAGTAAACATGTAATGTCCGTGGGTGTGACAGTGAATTTATACAAGCATGCTTCATTTCCTCATGTATGTATGTACCATAACCACCCTCTCACACGCATACCCAACTCATTCTTCGGTCCCGGCGCTGATGTTCTTACAGATAGCTTAAAGTTCCCACATATGGAAAATGCTGGCGCTTCTTATTCTGTGA
Organism: Ashinkailepas kermadecensis; assembly: GCA_034440615.1. NCBI lineage: Eukaryota > Metazoa > Arthropoda > Thecostraca > Neolepadidae > Ashinkailepas > Ashinkailepas kermadecensis. The sequence goes on along the minus strand of JAOTOM010003802.1, from coordinate 172,812 downwards.
ATATTATGTTCATATTATTTGTCTGTTCTATATCTGGGTAGGCGGAGAAGGAAGAGAGCACATTTATTTTGTGCGTGTCATTTCTTCCAACTACGATTGGTTCGGCAGCGGTGGAAATGACTCTGCTCGCTGAGCCGTAGTAGCGCCAACTGCTGCTTGTCAGGCATGTTATGCGATACCGGGACCACCGCTGCCGCTGAGCCGTATTGAGCCGATGCCGGGACCACCGCTGCCGTTGAGCCGTATTGAGCCGATGCCGGGACCACCGCTGCCGTTGAGCCGTATTGAGCCGATGCCGGGACCACCGCTGCCGTTGAGCCGTATTGAGCCGATGCCGGGACCACCGCTGCCGTTGAGCCGTATTGAGCCGATGCCGGGACCACCACTGCCGTTGAGCCGTATTGAGCCGATGCCGGGACCACCGCTGCCGTTGAGCCGTATTGAGCCGATGCCGGGACCACCGCTGCCGTTGAGCCGTATTGAGCCGATGCCGGGACCACCGCTGCCGTTGAGCCGTATTGAGCCGATATCGGGACCATCGCTGCCGTTGAGCCGTATTGAGACGATGCCGGGACCATCGCTGCCGTTGAGCCGTATTGAGACGATGCCGGGACCACCGCTGCCGTTGCAGCAGCATGTTATCGAGCATTGTAATTCCCATCACCAAATCCAGTGCAAATCATGTACATTATGTACATACACAAGTTCCGCCTGTAAGTGAATGCAGCATTAGTGTACTATTATAGTAGCAGCATATTAGTTCAGATAAATGCAGATCACCACTTCAAGTATTGTCTCGCAGTGATTCGTTCTTATTACTGCCGTCACCTCACTCTATTCACGCTATATTAAGTGTCTTCCTCTCATTTGCGCTTCCTTTGATAAATCACTTTAGCAAATACCATATAGTGCAGAGACACTCTTCAATTCATCAATCCATCAATGTATTTACACAACTTTGGATCCTTCAAGGTAGCGAGTACCAGGAAAACTGTAGAACAGCAATTGCTTATCTGGGTTGCTTGGAATGTTTGTGAAGGAAAGGCTGGGATGCATTTTCTGAGGAATTGAACGTAAGTATATTCGTCACGTTTGAATTATCATTCCACAGCGCAAAATGTACATTTATAATTCCATTGCAGGCATTTAATTCCATTGCATACATTTAGCCCTATTCATTTACGCTGTTTACGACGCAAAATCAGAAGTACTTGGTTCGGTGTGGAGCCTATATATACTGGTTCGTACTTACTAGAAAAGTACTAGTTTTATGGTATTATTATAGTAGGGAATCGTATCTAAGAGTTAGTAGAAAAATGAGCGAAGGCAATAATGGCGACGGTGACACAATTATGTTTTTGGTTTCCATATGGTAGAAGCTTCCCATTTTCTTGGGTGGTTTGCTCCTGGGTACGTTTGCTCTATTCATTACCTATTTTTGGATTCAAGGAGTTGACAAGAAGTGTTAAATATGGCCGTTGAAGTACGGAGGCCTTTATATATTAGTAGAAGAGTTGTTTTGTTCTTGATGTGGATCACCCACGCGTGTGTAAGTGCAGTTGTGCATACATGATGTGGACATCTCTGGTGGAGCAAGGATCCATTTTTACTTCCGCACCAGGGCAGTGAATGAGCGGGAACCAAGCAGGCCCAGGAACACGGTGTGGTGGGAGTATATTGTTCCTTAGTGGATGGAAGAAGAGTGGATCGAAAACTTTATGGTAATGTCACAGCATTTCTGACAGGTTTGTCCAAGTGTATGCATGGTCTTTTCATTTCAAGTCCTAGAGTTATGAAGTCATAAAGTTATAAAGTATTAAGGCTTAATAAGAGCCACAGGGGCCCATCTGGGTTAAGCCTCTCTAGAAAAGGTACTAGAAATGTACATACTCCCACCCCAATCAATCCCTTATCCCAAGTTCCTAGGAAGCTATATATCCCAGCCTATCTAGCACCACTCACTTGCTACTGCATAACACCCTCAAAAATCACAAGCTCCTCCCATCATACCCATTGTGCCACCATAGACAATCTCATCAGCATCACATTCCGAAGGAAGGTGCCGAATCCACTGCTAGGCACACCCCACACAAATTCATAAAGCATTCAGACTTAATAAGAGACTCACTTGCTATTGCATAATACACTCAACAATTACAAACTCCTCCCATCATACCCATTGTGCTACCATAGACAATCTCACCAGTATCACATCCCAAAGGAATGTGCTGAATCCACTGCTAGGTACACCCTATGTAAAGTTATAAAGTGTTTAGACTTAATAAGAGACTCACTTGCTATTGCATAACACACTCAACAATTTCAAACTCCTCCCAACTCCTCCCTGTCGATCAACCCTCCCTGGAATACAGAAAAACAAGCCCCCTATTCTTATAATGATTGTCTATGCCGTTTTAAAAGATGTTCAGTGTGTTGCTACTGACAATGGTTCCTGGCAGCTGGTTCCAGTGTTCTACTACCCTGTTGGTGAAGAAAGACTGTCTTAACCTTGTCCTGCTGTGATTAACTTTAATTTTGAATTGATGACCTCTAATTGCATCATTTCTGTTAAATTCAAACATTTCCCTGAGATATCCCTGTTCCTGACCATGAACAAATTTAAAAACCTCGATGAGATCTCCTCTCAGCCTTCTATATCTAAGTGAAAACATATTCAATTTCTTCAATCTTTCCTCATATGCCAGGTTGCCTATACCATTAACCATTTTTGTTGCCCTCCTTTGTACTCTCTCTAAAAGCCAACAATCTTTCTCATAACTAGGGGATCAAGCTTGGACACAGTATTCCAAATGTGGCCTGACATATGCACAGTAAAGCTTCCTGATGACCTCCTCACTTTTGTATGACACATTCCTCTGTATTGCCCCAAGCATTCTTAGTGCCTTCTTCCTGGCTTCTATGGTCTGTTCTGGTGCCCCCAATTTCGTGTTCAAAATAACACCTAAGTCCTTCTGCTGAATCACAGATAGAACTTGGCCACCCATCAAGTATGGAGCCTTCATATGCTGCCTACCTACATGCATGACTTTGCACTTATCAAAATTAAACTTCATTTGCCATTTTTCGGACCACTTCACTAGCTCGTCTAAGTCTTTCTGCAGCAAAACCTGCTCATTGTGCCCTGTTATTGCCATAAAGATCTTCAAATAATCCGCAAATTTCAAAACCTTACTGCTTAGGCCACATCCAATGCTATTCACACATATAATGAACAATAGTGGCCCCAGTACCGACCCCTAGGGGACTCCACTAAGAACATTTTGCCATGATGACTTTGTACCATTTAGCATCACTCTCTGCTGTCTATCTGAAAGCCACAACTCTATCCATTTTAGGATGCTACCTGCAATACCATGGACCTGAAGCTGCATCATTAACCGTTTATGGGGTACCTTGTCAAATGTCTTACTAAAGTCAAGATATTCTACATCAACCTGATTTCCCTGATCAAATTGTTCTGTAGCAAAATTCAAAAAGTCCAAGAGATTTGTGAGACACAATCGCCCTTTTCTAAACCCATGTTGAGTATCTTGAATCAATCTGTTTCCATCCAGAAAACTAACTATTCTATCCTTGATAATTGATTCGAGTACCTTGCAGACTAGGGATGTGGGGCTTACTGGCCTATAGTTTTCAACTTTCACTCTTTCTCCTTTCTTGAAAATAGGAACTACATTTGCCCTTTTCCAATCTGTTGGACTTTCCAAGTGAATTGGATAAATTAATAAGAGCCACAAGGGTCCATCTGAGTTAAACCTGTAAAGGGAATATACAATAAGATGGATGCTCTGGTTACACACCATGCATATTGTGTGCAATGCCAGAGGTTATGCATGTGTATTGGTATGTTTTTTAAAATAATCATATATATGTATCTCTGTATCTCTGTATGTCTGTCTGTCTGTCATAAAGTCATAAAGTGTTAGGCTAAGGCTTAATAACAGACACAGGGGCCCATCTGGGTTAAGCCTATCTAGAAAAGGTACTAGAAATGTACATACTCTCACCCCAATCAATCCACTATCTTAAGTTCCTAGGGAGCTATATATCCCAGCCTATCTAGCACCATTCACTTGCTATTGCACAACACATTCAACAATTACAAACTCCTCCCATCATACCCATTGTGCTACCATAGACAATCTCATCAGTATCACATCCTGAAGGAAGGTGCTGAATCCATTGCTAGGTACACCCTATATAAAGTTATAAAGTGTTTAGACTTGATAAGAGACCCAAAGGCCCATCCAGTTAAGTCTGTAAATGGAAGATACCATAAACCTGGTAAAAAGACCCACCCCAACCATCCCACATCCTGAAGAAACCAGTCCCCCAATATCCGACACACCTATCAATCCCTATCTACCCTAGCTATCGAGCCCCATTCCCCTGATCTCTCTTAGCACATGTGGATTGAATGCCTTATCAATAATATACCAGCTGCATCCATGCCTGCTTAAAGGGGTCTGTGCCATGCACACTTACTTAACATAGATATCACCCCATCCATCACAAATTAGAACTAAAAAACAAGATTTTCCTGTCTAAAAATCTGTCCATGCTACTTTTAAATACATTCAATGAGGAACACTCCACAACATCAGCAGGCAGCCCATTCCACTGATCAACAACCCTTTGACTGAGGACCTGTTGTCACTTAACTGCCCTATTGGTTCCTATACTTCCAACATACAATGAGAAGCACATAGTGTTGTGATTACTATTACCCAAGGTCTCTCCTACATTCACATTTAGTATAAAAAAAAATTTCCTCATTAGTAAGCACAAGATCTAATATTTAATTTTCCCTTGTAGGTTCATGTATCATTTGCAATAATACATTTTCCTCAAAACAATCCATGAAACTTCTTCCTGATTTGTTTAGACCTATAGTTTTGCTTCCCAATCCTGTTATGTTGAAATCCCCCAATAAAACAGTTCTCTCCTGCACTCGACCACTTATCTCTTCCTGCATCAACCTGTCCATGTTTTCATTCTGGTCTGGAAGTCTATAGAATGCCCCAATCCTAAATTTTGTTCCATTCTGCATAATGATATCTAACCACAAGGATTCTACTCCTTCATTGTGTACACTATCCTCTATGGAATGACATTTCATTACTTGTCTGGCACACAAGAGTATACCTCTGCCTATCCTTGCCTTCCTTTGATAAGCATGTATGTTGTAGCCTGTCAATTCAGATTTTTGCAAGTTGTCTCCGAAAATGCTTTCATTAACCCATGCCTCTGTTATGCATACCAAATCTAGCTTTTCTGACAACATATATGCACGCAGTTCCCCAGTTTTGTTCCTAACACTTCTGTCATTGACATAAAACATGATAAACTATTCCTTCCCTTGTTTGCAGGACCTCTCTTGATCAGCTACATCCCCATGACCTGCCTAGTTTCCCAATTTCCTATTGAGAGCCTCCTCATACCTATTGCTGAGCAATTCAACTCCTCTCTTGCTCAAATGTAACCCATCTTATGCAAACATTTCAGTCCTCCCCAAAAGAAATCCCCCCACAAATCCAAGAACCCCACCCCAAGCTCCTTGGAAATCTTGACCACCCTGGTATTCAGCCCAATGGCCCTTGGGTACCATTCTACACTTGCATTTACCATAGGGAGGATGGATGTTACCATTCCTCTTTTCCTACTTCCTGCCAACCTACCTATCAAAGCCATATACTCTTTTATTGTTTCCTCTGTTTTTGCTCTTCCTACATCATTTACATACACCAACCTGCACAATTACAATTGTACTCTCTCCACTACCCTTCATTATTCCTTCTATCCTATCCCCAACATCCTTTACCTGGCCCCTGGGAAGCAAACACAAGTCCGATTGTTGGGGTTCCTACTGCAAAAAGTGTGATCCATATTCTTAACTCTCGAGTCCCCTATAACTAAAACCTCCCCCTCTCTATCTTCATCTACCTGGTCATTCCTACCTTCTTCCCTAGCAGCATTACTATCTCTCTCTTGCAGTACCTCAAACCTATTATTAATCTCAATGCCTTTGTCAATTTTCCTTAAAGCTATTCTGGTACTCTGGCGTCTAGCTACTTCCCACTCTCTACCATCATGGACCAAACTATCTTCACCCCTATCACTCCTAGACTCCTGCACCTGGCTTGCTTGGCTGACATTTCCTATGATGGGCCCTGCCACCAAACACTTCAGGCGCTCCACCTCCCTTGCTAACATATCTACTTTCCTACTCAAGTCCCCAATGACTCCCATACACTTACACTTCCCACAGTCATCTTGCATTTTTTTTTTTTCTTCTTTTTTTTCGCTGCTGTTATTACTAACTAGGTCTAGTTAAGGTAAACCTTTACTAACTACGTTGCAAAGCTCGCTAGTAACTTATGGACAGGAAGTTCTGTCTGTCTGTCTGTGTGTATGTCTGTATGTCTGTCTGTGTCTGTCTATCTGTGTCTGTCTGTCAGTGTATGTATGCCTGTGTGTATGTCTGTGTGTCTGTCTGTGTCTGTCTGTCGGTGTATGTATGTCTGTGTCTGTCTGTGACTGTATGTCTGTCTGTCTGTCTGTGTTTGTATGTCTGTCTGTGTCTGTATGTCTCTGTCTGTGTGTCTGTCTCTGTCTGTCTGTCTCTGTCTGTATGTCTCTGTATGCCTGTCTATATATTATATATATATATATATATATGTGTGTGTGTGTGTGTATATATGCATGTATGGATGTATGTATATGTACTAATACATAATGGTAATAATAATAAACTAGTGTTAAAATAAGTTTTTTGCTATGTGTGATGTTGAAATAAGTGCAATAGGATGTAAAAATTTGCATTGGAAACAATGTTCCTAAACATAACTTAGTCAACGTAACAGCATAACATATTCAACCTTAACATAAGTTAGTCAAACACAATTTAATGCAACAGCTACTCATGCTACTCAGCACTCTTCTCCTTTGTTCTGATATAACTAATTTATGGGTAACTATTTTAGTAATAAGGATGCAAAATACCTATCCATATCAACTGATATTGTTTAACAGACCACATCATATGTAATCCTCTTGCCTGGAATTGTGCTAAGATATGTCCATGCATCACAATCTTCAATGGTGGGTATCAGCATGATGCTTATCAACAAGATACTGTGAGAAGTTAGATATGAAAACATCTTGACAACTAATCACTAAGCATAATGTTGGTACATTGTTGTGAGGGATGTAAGTTCAACATTCAGAAGGTGGCATATTCAACCCTATTTCACAAATAATTACTCACTGTATGTAATTCCATGAGTTATGCACTATGCACAAAAGACACTGGATCTTACTGTTCCATTTCAAGCAATGGATGCTGTCAGGTGAATCCTGAGCCACAGCCAACTGTTGAGTAATGTTTCTGATGGTCTGATGTTACATATCATTATATAAGTATATAAATATATAATGAGCACATACATAACTACAGCATTGCATATACAATCCCATGTGGATGTCTTTAAGAAATCCTAGGGAGAGGTCAAGTTTCATTAATTTTGCATTCCTTATGTCATATTTATATGCTTTATGTGATGTTTACCCTGACTGAAAAATGACAGTATGATGTCAAACTTCTTTTGAAAAACCTCAATTGTGATCAGTCAAATCAGGAGATATCACTGTCTAGGGCGTTATTCAATTGAATCACTTGTTGCACTTGTTACAGGGTTCTGTACGTGTCGGTGGACGGCAGGTTACCCTGGTGATCGCCGGCGATGGGGCGTATCCACTTCTCCCATGGTTGACGAAGGCGTACAACGGACGGTTTGATCTCGTACTTCGGAGATAGAACAGGCGAAGGAGTTCTACAACGTACGTCTCGGAGCGGCAAGAGTGGTGGTGAAGCACGCATTCGGCCGCCTGAAGGCCCGCTGGCGTCGCATTCTAAGAATATCTGAACACTTCATATTCGTTCCATCCCATGGTGTTTGCGTGCGCTATCGTGCATAACATTATCGGGCCCATCGTGAGCCGGTTCTGCCACGTCGGGTGCATGAGGCGAACTTGCTGGAAGCGGATGCGTCCCCCCACGGATGCAGGCAAGGGCACCCGAAGACGATCGTGGTCAGACCAGTGCCACGAGGGATTACCCTCCAGACCATTTCTGGTCCTCCCGTATGCGAATTTGTAAGTTTATGTGACATTTGGCAGGTCGTGGTCGGTTTGTAGGCTATTCGTTTTGCTGGGCATCTACATTCGTTTTACTGTGTATTGGCACTACTACAATACTGTACGATTGCACTGCTGTACAATCGTAACGGTAGTATTGCTGCGAGTCGCTATGCAAAGTGTCAAAACCACCAATGTTTTATGAATTAGTGTGGCAAGATTTATCTTGACTTGTATTTTACACATACCTGATTGTTGGAATGGCAATGTTCTATGCAAGCATGGTATGCAGTTCCGCCAGACCAAAAATTAACTTCAGGAAACATTCTGCATGGCCGGCCGAATCGTCAATCGATCATAGTCATGTCAGCATATAGTAATTAGAGCATTCAATGATCTGCATCAACGTTCTGGTATTTGACAAAATGTAATCTCGTTTGTTCGGTTGTGGTTTTCTTATCAATTATCCCGACGGGAAAAATGGGTATTTAAGTATACTTAGTTATCTCAGAGTTGCTTAAGACAGATACTGTTCGCTTAGCTAAGTTATATCGCCGTATGAAATGTGAGAACGTATGCTGTGCCCGTATGCTGTGGTTGCATCAATACATTTCAAACAAATGCACTTCTGTATTGTCAGGAATAGTTGATACATAATTACAATATCTACAATCACTCCACACTCACTCAATCCTATCCGCAAAGTCTCTGATGGACTGTGCGATGGATTCCACGGTCCTCATCAGAAGTGTTCCGCCTGCAACTCAACGTAACACTCAAAGCTCGCCGCAGTCTGCGTCGGTACGCTGGCAGCGCGGCCTCCCGCGCGGCGGTGGAGCAGTCGGCGGTGCGGCAGCCGGCCCCGGCGGAAGCGTGCCGGCCGGCCCCGACGGCAGTGGAACCTGACGGCGGTCGGGCAGCCAATAAACACCACCACCACCATTCTTCCACACCCATGACTCATCAATAGTTATCGAACTCCAGCCATGCCTCCTTGAAGGGGCCTGCACAGTGCACACATACTACCATACATCTTAACCCATTCACCACTCATTAGAACTAAAAAAAACAGCTCCAACCAAAAAAATGTTCAACCTATTTTTAAACGCATATAATGAGGGACTCTCCTCAACATCAGCAGGCATCCTATTCCATTGATCAGCCCCCCTTTGACTGAAAACCTGTTGGTGCTTAATTGAACTTCAATTTGATTTCTTCAACCTGAATTAAGGACTTCTATGTGATAGTCTAAATAGAAAAGTATCATTCAGTTTGACATTATCTAACCCTTTAGTGATCACATGCATTTCAATTGAGTACATATCAAGTGCATTTCTTCATAATCTAAGTGACCTAGTCCCAGTGGCGTAGCCAAGGGGAGGGGCGAATGGGGCAGCCGCCCTCAGACCCTTCCTGGAGGGTCTGAGGGGCCTGCAGGGCCCCTCAAGGTATAGGTGCATGGGGCCCGCAAGGGCCCCTGAGCCGAAGTAAAGGGCCCCTGGGCCAACGTGAATGGCCCCTGGGCCAACGTGAATGGCCCCTGGGCCAACGTGAATGGCCCCTGGGCCAACGTGAAGGGCTCCTGGACCGACGTGAGGAGCCACTGGGCCGACGCAAGGGGCCTTTGAGAGAACGTGAAGTCCACGATTGCAAGGAGCTTGGGGTGAGGTTCTTGAATTTGTGTGAGAGGACTGGAATGTGTGCATTAGATGGGTTACATCGGAGCAAGATGAGTGGAATTGCTCAGCAATAGGTGAGGAGGCTCTCCGTAGGAAACAGGGAAACTAGGCAGGTCATGTGGGAATGCAGCTGATGCAGAGACAAATATTGCAAGCATGGAAAGGAATAGTTTATCATGTTTTTATGTCAATGCCAGAAGTGTTAGGAACAAAATTGGGGAACTGCATGCATAATGAAGGCATGGGTTAATGAAAGCATTTTGGGAGACAACTGGCAAGAATTTGAATTTACAGGCTACAATACGCATGCTTATCAAAGGAAGGCAAGGGCAGGAGGAGGGATGTTCTTGCATGTCAGGCAAGTAATGAAACGTCATTCCAAGAGGATAGTGTACATAATGAAGGAGTAGAATCTTTGTGGTTAGATATCATTCTGAAGAATCGAACAAAATGTAGGATTGGGGCATTCTATAGACCACCGGACCAGAATGAAAACACTGACAGGTTGATGGAGGAAGAGACAAGTAGGAGAGTGCAGGAGAGAACTGTTTTGTTGGGAATTTCAACATAGCAGGATTGGGAGACAAAGCTAGACAAAGCTAGCTAGAAGCTAGCTGTCTAAACAAATCAGGAAGGTTATTCCTTGTGGCTCTTATTAAGCCTAAACACTTTATGACCTTATAACTTTATGCTCCATGAACTCCACAAGGTGGGTTGAACAAGACATCCCAGATCAAATAAGTCTGAATGTCTCATCAGATCAGTCTGAACATTCTCCTTGACCAGTTTGTATAGTACTTTGCAAAATATTCAGGTGAAACTGTAGGTTTCTGTAGGTTTCTACACACTTCACACTTTATTTTTTTAAACTGGTACTACATTTGCATTTCATCAACCTACAGCTACTTCAGAATACTTGAAAGCCTGTCTAAAAACATAAAGACATAAGAGATCACTGCAACTATGAGCCACAAGGGCCCTTCCTGGCTGTACTCTGCACACTGAACCAGTTGCCCACCAAATCGGTCGATCAGTCCTCCCTGGAATACCAAAAAGCAAGCCTATTCTTATAATGATTGTCTATGCTGCTTTTAAAGATGTTCAGTGTGCTGCTACTGACAATGGTTTCTGGCAGATGGTTTTAGTGTTCTACTACCCTGTTGGTGAAGAAAGACTGTTTTAACCTTGTCCTGCTGTGATTAACTTTCATTTTGAATCGATGACCGCTAATTGTTTGTATTTGATGACCTCTAATAATCATTTCTGTTAAATTCAAACATTGTCCTGAGATATTCCTGTTCCTGACAATGAACAAATTGAAAGACCTCAATGAGATCTCATAAATTCATCAGTCATAGAGTGTTAATGCTTAACAGGAGCCACAGGGCCCCATCTGGGTTAAGCATATCTAGAAAAGATATTATAAATGTACATACACTCACCCCAATGAATCCACTATCTCGAGTTCCTAGGGAGCTATATATCCTAGCCTATCCAGCACCATTCACCTGATATTGCATAACACACTCAACAATTACAACCTCCTCCAATCATACCCATTGTGCTACCATAGACAATCTCATCAGTATCACATCCTGAAGGAATGTGCTGAATCCATTGCTAGGTACACCCTATATAGTTATAAAACGTTTAGACTTAACAAGAGACCCAAGGGCCCATCAATTTAAGTCTGTAAATGGACGATACCATAAGACTGGTAAAAAAAGACCCACCCCAACCATCACCACATGCTGAAGAAACCATTCACCAATATCCCACACACCTATCAATGCCTTTCTACCCTAGCTATCCAGCCCTATTCCCCTGATCCCTCTTAACACATGTTGATTGAATGCCTTATCAATAAATTTCAAACTGCACCCATGCCTGCTTAAAGGGGTCTGTACCATGCACACTTACTTAGCATAAATCTCACCCCATCCATTACAAATTAGAACTCAAAAACAGGATTTTCCTGTCTAAAAAATCTATCCACGCTACTTTTAAATACATTCAGTGAGGAACTCCCCACAACATCAGCAGGCAGCCCATTCCACTGATCAACAACCCTTTGACTGAAGACCTGTTGTCGCTTAACTGTCCTACATCTCAACTTGTCTAAACTGAATTGATGACCCCTATGTGATACTCTAAACTGAAGAGCGCCATTCAAATTGACCTGATCTAGTCCTTTAACAACTTTGTACATTTCAATCACGTGCCCCCTTCTCCTATATTTCTCCTATACTTGAGTGTGTACATATATAATGCCACAAGCCGTTGTCCATATATTCCGAAGTACCTGAAGATTGGAGAAACGCAAATGTAGTACCAATTTTCAAAAAGGGAAGTATGAAGTGTGTAGGAAACTACAGGCAAGTCAGCTTGACCTCAATAGTTGGCAAGGTACTAGAAAATCTGGTTAATCAGAACGATCAGATTCATCTTGATAGCCAATCTTTTAAGGGATACTCAACATGGATTTTGATCTTGAAGATCTTGTTTAACTAACCTATTGGAGTTCATGGAGTATGTTACTAAAGAAGTAGACAATCTAAGCAGGATGAATGTTGTGTACTTGGATTTTAGCAAAGCTTCTGATAAAGTTCCACATAAGAGACTAATTCACCAACTACAGCACCATGGCATTATTCGAAAAGTTATAGGTTGGATTAAAGCATGGTTGAGGGAACCATGCCTGATCAATAGTTATCAAACTTCATCCATGCCTCCTTAAAGGGGCCTGCACAGAGCACGCATACTAGCATACACCTCACCCCATTCACCATTAATTAGGACTACAAAAACAACTTGGCAACCCCAAAAACAATTGTTTACACTATGTATTAATGCATTTACTGAGGGACTCCCCTCAACATCAGACGGCAGCCTATTCCATCGATCAGCCCCCCTTTGACTGAAAATCTGTTGGTGCTGAACTGCCCCACAATTTGACTTGTTCAACCTGAATTACGGACTTCTAGGTGATACTCTAAATAAAAGAACATCATTCAGTTTGACATTATCTAACTTTTTAGTGATCATATACATTTAAATCATATCACCACTTAATCCCCTGGGCGCGAATGATCAATTCTGGTCGAAGCGCCCTAAAGCCCAAATAACTAACTAACTAACCACTTATCCCCTATATCCAAGTATATCCTATATCCATTTGAAATGTCCTATATCCACTAACACCTCAGCCTCTGTCCTCATCTATGACACCAAGTTCCCTACTTCCAATTGTATATCTGAATGTCTCGCCTCCAGACACCAGGTGCATAACCTTACACTTATGATAGTTGAAACACATTTGCCCTTCATCAGTATACTTCTTAGGTCCTGCAAGCCTCGTTGAATATCACTCGACTGATCACCATTGTTACCCACTCATTCTGGCTTCATTTCCTCAGCAAATTTGAATATCCTATTCCTCAGCCCTGCCTCAATGCTATTCATAAAGATGATGACAATTGGACCCAAACAGAGCCCTGTAACACTTCACCTAGAACATCCTTCCATTCAGATTAACATCAAGTTTCCATTTGACACTAAACTCTGTTTTCTTCCCCTTAACAATGTTTCAATACAACCTATAACTTTTCCAGTTCTTTTAGTACCTTGCAAAGTAGTAAGGTGAAACTGACTGGTCTGTAGCTTTCTACACACCTCACACTACCCATTTTTTAAACTGGTACTATATATATATATATATATATATATGTATACATATACAGTATATAAATTTATACATAATCTGGTCCAGCAGAAATATTAGGTGATATTTTCTGCAACTGTTATCTTGCAACCTCAGGAGTGATATACTCATTCAACATATAGCCTTGCATAGCAAAACCTTCAGTGGTTTTACATGTTCTTGATTTATACTTGCAAAAAAGGAATTATCACATTTGCTTGCTTAGTGAGTCAACCATACCACAATCATTAACACATTTCACCACTACCTCCAGTGGCCCTACTCTACATTGTCTAGGTTTAAATTTGCAGAAACTAAAGAACCTTCTAGCATTGTCTACTGAACATTACCAAGCTAATTTAATTCCAGCTAGTCTTTCAGTTGCCCTAATAATGGGCTGATCAATGGCAGCTGTCTTTCAACTATGATAAGTGTAAAGTTATGCATCTGTAGTCTCGAGGTGAGACTTTCAAATATACAATGGGAGGACAGGAACTGGATGTTATCGAAGGGGAAAGGGACTTCGGGTGTGTTGGTTTCAAAAGACCTTAATGCAGAAAAACAATTTATCTCAGCTAGGAACAGGGCACTCAGGATGCTGGGACTCATTAATAGAAGTGTGAGATATAAGAGCAATGCAGTTATGGAAAAAAACTGTACTTAGCATGTGTCCGACCCCACTTGGAATATTCTGTAGAAGCATGGAGCCCCTACCTTGAGAAAGATATAGATATGTTAGAAAGAGTGCAGCACAAATCAACTGGACTTATGAGTGGAATAGGTAACTTAAAAATGGAGAAAGGCTTGTGGCATTAGATATGTACTCACTCAAGTATAGGAGATTAAGGGGGACATGATTGAAATGTACAAAATTGTTAGAGGGCTGGATCAGGTCAATTTGAATGATGCTCTTTTGTTTAGACTATCACATAGGGGTCATCAATTCAAGTTAGATAATTTGAGGTGTAGGACGGTTAAGCAACAACAGGTCTCCAGTCAAAGGGTTGTTGGTCAGTGGAATAGGCTGCCTGCTGATGTTGTGGGGAGTTCCTCATTGAATGTATTTAAAAGTAGGGTGCATAATTTTTTTTTAGACAGGAAAATCTTGTTCTTGAGTTCTAATCTGTGATGGACAAGGTGATATTTATGCTAAGTAAGTGTGCACGGCACAGACCCACAGTGTGCACGGCACAGTAAGTGCACACAGTGTGCACGTGTGCAGTGTGCAGACCCACAGTGTGCACGGCACAGTGCACAAGTGTGCACGGCACAGTAAGTGTGCATAGGGGTGTGCTATGCAATACCAGGTGAATGGTGCTAGATAGGCTGGGATATATAGCTCCTAGGAATTTGAGATAATGGATTGATTGGGGTTAGAGCATGTACTTTTATAGTATCTTTTCTAGATAGGCTTAACCCAGTTAGGCCCTTGTAGCTCTGATTCAGCCCTATTAAGTCACTTTATGACTTTATAATATATATAACTTCATTTGTGTGGTCAAAGCATTGGTGTGGTAGTTAAGATGCTTCCATTTCCTAAATGCCTGCTCTTTTGACCACAGCAAATGCTCTGCTTCCTTGGTCAGTCATCAATGGTGCATAACCTTGCTTAATCAAAGTTGCATATTGGCCAGACTGCGAAGCATAGCCAATGCTTTGATGAGGAGCACACCAGCTGAGGACAAATATGCACCGAAATGCACCAAGAGGCAAAAAATCATGACCAGCCAGATAGTCATAAAGTGTTAAGGCTTAATAAGAGCCACAGCGGCCCATCTGGGTTAAGCCTACCTGGAAAAGGTACCATAAATGTACATACTCTCACCCCAATCAATCCCTTATCGCAAGTTCCTAGGAAGCTATATATCCCAGCCTATCGAGCACCAATTCACTTACTATTGCATAACACACTCAACAATTACAAACTCCTCCCATCATACCCATTGTGCTACCATAGACAATCTCATTAGTATCACATCCCGAGGGAAGGTGCTGAATCCACTGCTAGGTACACCCTATATCAAGTTATAAAGCGTTTAGACTTGATAAGAGACTCACTTCACACTTGCTATTGCATAACACACTCAACAATTACAAACTCCTCCCATCATACCCATTGTGCTACCATAGACAATCTCATCAGTATCACATCCCGAAGGAAGGTGCTGAATCCACTGCTGGGAACACTGTATACAAAGTTTTAAAGTGTTTAGACTTAATAAGAGACTCACTTGCTATTGCATAACACACTCAACAATTACAAACTCCTCCCATTATACCCATTGTGCTACCATAGACAATCTCATCAGTATCGCATCCTGAAGGAAGGTGCTGAATGCACTGCTAGGTATAGAGTTATACAGAATTTAGACTTAATAAGAGACCCAAAGGCCCATCAAGTCTGTAAATGGAAGATAATATAAGCCTGGTAAAAAGACCCTCCCCAACCATCCCACATCCTGAAGAACCAGTTTTCCAATATCCCACACACCTATCAATGCCTATCTACCCTAGCTTTCCAGCCTTATTCCCCTGATCACTCATAACAAATGTGGATTGAATGCCTTATCAATAATTTTCAAACTGCATCCATGCCTGCTTAAAGGGGTCTGTGCCGTGCACACTTACTTGACATAAATCTCACCTTGTCCATCACAGATTAGAACTCAAGAACAAGATTTTCCTGTCTAAAAAAATTATGCACCCTACTTTTAAATCCATTCAATGAGGAACTCCCCACAACATCAACAGGCAGCTCATTACACTGATCAGCAACCCTTTGACTGAAGACCTGTTGACGCTTAACTGTCCTACACCTCAACTTGTTTAACCTGAATTGATGACCCCTATGTGATACTCTAAACTGAAGAGCACCATTTAAATTGACCTGATCTAGTCCTGTAACAATTTTGTACGTTTATATTATGTCCCCCCTTAATCTCCTATACTTGAGTGAGTACATATCTAATGCCACAAGCCTTTCTCCATATTCTAAGTTACATATTCCACTGATGAGTCTAGTTCCTTTGTGCTGCACTCTCTCTAACTTGTCTATTGAATATAGAATACACACACCAAATGCAAAAAAAAACGAGTTTAGGAAGTCAAGAGGCTTAAGGCCAGGGGAGCCTGATCGGGAGCAGTGATGCCGGCCACCTTCCAAATTCCAAACTGCATGCAACACAGAACTGAACTTGGCAGCAGTGGTTTTTTAACAGGACATAAATTTAGCAGCTATCAAATGAGACAAAAGTGTTGCACTCTGTTAGAAATATTGCAAGCAAGGAAAGGAATAGTGTATCATGCTTTTATGTCAATGCGAGAAGGGTTAGGAACAAAATTGTGGAACTGCATGCATATATGTTCGTTGAAAAGCTAATCAAAGGAAGGCAGGGATAGGAGGGGGATACTCTTGTATGTCAGACAAGTAATGAAAAGTCATTCCATAGAGGATAGTGTAGATAATGAAGGAGTAGAATCCTCGTGGTTAGATAGCATTCTGAAGCATGGAACAAAATGTAGAATTGGAGCATTCTATAGATCTGAAGAGTCTATGCTGTTTTTAAAGATGTTCAGTGTGCCGCTACTGACAATGGTTTCTGGCAGCTGGTTTCAGTGTTCTACTACCCTGTTGGTAAATAAAGACTGTGTTAACCTTGTCGTCCTGCTGTGATAAACTTTCATTTTTAATTTAGGATCTCTAATTGTTTGTATTTGATGACCTCTAATAATCATTTCTGTTAAATTCAAACATTTCCCTGAGATATCCCTGTTCCTGACCATGAACAAATTGAAAGACCTCGATGAGATTTCCTCCAGCCTTCTATATCTAAGTGAAAACATATTCAATTTCTTCAATCTTTTCTCATATGCCAGGTTGCTTATACCATTAACCATTTTTGTTGCCCTCTGTTGTACTCTATTCGTTGTACTCTACTCTGTTGTACTCTATTCATCTGCAAATTTCAAAACCTCATGGCTTAGGCTGCTTTCAATGTTATTTACAAATATAATGAACAATAGTGGCCCCAGTACTAACCACTGGGGGACTCCACTAAGAACATTTTACCATAATGACTTTATGATGATGATGCCATGATGACTCATGGCAGAGTCTACCTACCCTGGCATTGGCTGCTAGTGCCCTAGAGCTCCACTCAGGGCAGACTCCAGCCATAGGCAGAATAGCAGTCACAATGACCCTGCTATTGCTATGGTTCAGGGTGGCCAGAAGGGCCCTGTAGTCCTGCAGCAGCTCCTCACTCCTAGACTGATACCTAGGAGAACCACCACAATTCTCAGCACACTCTACTAATATCCTGCTTATATTATATATATATTTATATATATATATATATATATATTATATATATATATTATATATATATATATTATATAATATATATATATATATATATATTATATATATATATATATATATATATATATATATATATATATTTATATATATATTATATATATATATATATATATATATATATATATATATATATATATATATATATATATAATATAAGCAGGATATTAGTAGAGTGTGCTGAAATTGTGGTGGTTCTCCTAGGTATCAGTCTAGGAGTGAGGAGCTGCTGCAGGACTACAGGGCCCTTCTGGCCACCCTGAACCATAGCAATAGCAGGGTCATTGTGACTGCTATTCTGCCTATGGCTGGAGTCTGCCCTGAGTGGAGCTCTAGGGCACTAGGTGACACACACACAAATAACCAATTTTGTGCCCTATTAGAGGTGACTTTGTTATAAAGTTGTATTCAAGACGAATATTAAAATATCAAGAATGCCTTTGTAGAAAATGAGCACAAAGAATGAAATAATATATGAATAATGGCTTCCACGAGTTTTGCTCTATGGCCTTTACTATTGTCACTATTGGCAGAGGTTGTTAAATGCTGATTGGTTGGCTCAAGATTCTCCATTTTTGGGAAGAGGAGCTTTCTACCTGTGTTCTATAGCCTTGGGCATAGTACCTACTGGTATTCTTCATGTATTACCCCTCATAATCTTAGTCAATGTCAGCTGACTGCTAGTCACCTATTGGTGACATCACTCCAAGTATGGAGAAAAACCTCCAGCCAAAATCACTGGATGAACCTGGGGATCACCATGGATAGTTTGAAGGGGTTGATCTGGTACTTATTAAGGGGAGTCAGCAGAACAACTGAACATAACATAACCTGACTTAATATAATGCTCCTGGGTTCATTCAGTGAACCAAGCTGGAGGTTTTTACCCATACTTTGAGTGATGCCATGAACAGCTGACAGGCAGTCAGCTGTCTGTGACCTAGGTACATTGTTGATATAAATAAAGTGCAAGGGGTAATACTTGAAGATTACCATATCCACCTAGGTGAAGCAGGGGAATCCAAACATGTTCCATTTCCAAACACCTACCTTTGGACATGTTACATTCAGCATGTAAATAACAAAAAGATGACAGTATTCATAAACAATGGACCTTTCTCTACCAAAATATGAATGTCCAATCACATAGTTATACCACTTCTTTGTTTATGGAGTTAGCAAAGTTCACAGGCACCATTTTCAGGTTTCCAAGAGCAGTCAGCATATGAAAACCATAAGGAAGTGACTTCAGATAATTTTATTTCAATCACACCTGTATTTTTAGTGCTACTAATAACTTGTGCCACAACAGCTACAGTAAAGTAATCCTGCACCACATTCTCATGTTTGAAATATGGCACACCATAACAACATAATTGTTTTAAACTTGTTCTTTGCGAGTGGTTAGGGGATTTTCGTAGAAAGGAACCATTTGAATAAGTATAGCATGTTAATTTTGGCATTTGGTAAACACAGTACAATTACCCCCTCTTCAATCACCTCAGACCCCCTACATACCTATGCACCTTCCTAGGCAGAGTGGGAAACTTACTTTCCGGGTTGGGAGTAAGAGTGCATACCAACTTCTTCCAGAGTACATTTTCATGGACATAATTTTTTTATGCATGGAATCTGTTCACCAGTAACGAACCAGAAAAACCTATGTAATCAGTACGTACATAACATGCATAAGTAATATGCATAGTCATTTTTGGTCAAATGAAATGTCAAAACATAGGAACAAAGAAGTGAATAATTGATGGCACCACCAGGCAGCAACTCGTGATAAATAGCACTGTTGTCTCTCATAACTCACAGGAGCAATGTACTTTCCTTTCATTGTTGGTCTCAGTACAAGGCTAGCCATATAAAAAAACAAACAAAAATGATTCACACTTCACCCTCAGCTTAGAGTGCATACCTACCTACTCAGCCAATTTTCTATGTAATATGAATGCAACTCCGCTACCACACACTCCAGTCGGATGTGATAAAGGTGCGCAAAGCAAAGGATCAGTCAATATCTTGTGTTTGCAGTATACCACTGTTGACTATGTGTTCAAAGTTGCTAATGGCTATGATGTCATATAAAAAATACCTTGCATTGATGAGCTGACAGACAGATTTCCGAACATAAAATTTTAACACAGCCAATTCTGATTGGCAGCCTGCAGGATTCTGTAGGAAATCTCTGGAAACTGTCAAATTTTCCCACTATATGGGTGGCAAGAACACAGGTTTTCAGAGTTGCAGCTTGAAACCCAGAGAACATTGTACTCAGTGTGCATGCTCACCATCTTGCAAGTGTTGTTGGTGCATTATTGTCTGCAATACCAATGGTTGAGATTGATAGGAGTGTGCAAAGCTGCAGTCTGGTTGCTGACTGCTACAGAAAGTGGTTAGTTTGAGTGGTGACTTAAGTGGAATAACCTTTTTTGGGTATATATCAAGATCAAGCTAAAATGTGACTTGGGATTTTTTTTAATATGGGGTATTTGAACGTGGAAATTATGTTGCGACTACTCCTTTTCTCTGCAAATGATTACTTTTCAGTTGGCAAAGAAATACACTAGCAAAATCATCACTCTACAAATATAGCATATTGCATATACTGGTTTTCCTGTTAGGTTAGGTTAAGTTATTTTATTTATTCTGATTTATTTATTTAGTAGTCCATAGACAAACCTTCTCAAAGCATTGGGGCTAAAAGTTGCAGACCTGTGCCTATGACGTCATCAGTTGTATCGACTGCAGTTGACTTAAAAGTAATCATTTGCTGTGAAAATGAGTGACCGCATAATCTTCATCATGTCAGAAAGCATACCATTACAACAACAAAAATCCAAAAAATCACATTTTACCTTGAACTTGATATTTACCAATTTTTTTGGGAGTCATTCTGTATTGGTTTTTATTGATATCTTTGTTCCCACATTTGTGTCGGAGTACATGTGAAGCCCATCCTATCTAGTATGAACCTGGAGTGCAAAAATGTTTTCAGAGATACAATCTCTTAAAAAGTGTCCTGATTCCCATCGATTGATTGATTATTTGGGCTTAAGGGCGCGCCGACTACATGGTCATTTGGCGCCCATCCTGATTCCCATCCTGTCCCTAGGTACCTACCTACTCTATTGTCTTGGAAGTCCCCAACATTGGCATTGCTGGATCACCAAAATAATTTCCTGAATGCTCTGTACCTGTTCATTCACTTATAACAAATGTTTTTTGTTAGTGGACTACTGAGCGAAAATTCATTTCCATTGCATGCATACATCACATTCACATTAGGACTACCATGCTAACACATTGACGAAGCCAATTGCATCATCCTTGCGGTCTCCAGAGGTCAGGGTGGGAATTAAGGCACTTCTTAAGAGATCTTATCTCTGAAAATATTCTTGCACTCCGGGTTCATACTTGATAGGATAGGCTTCACATGTACTCCGACACAAATGTGGGAACAAAGATATCAATAAAAACAAACCCAGAACGACACCCAAAAAAAATGCTGGTTATTCCACTTACGGTCACCACTCAAACTAATCACATTTTGTAGCAGTCAGCAGCTGGACCACAGCTTCACACACTCCATCAATCTCAACCACCGGAATTGCCAACAATGCGCCAACAGCAACTTGCAAGATGATGCACATGCACACTGAGAACTGTTCTCCGGCTCTGGAGCCAAGTCTCGGAATACCTGTTTCTGCCACCCTGTAGTGGGAAACTTTAACAATTTTAAGAGACGTCTCCAGAGTACCGGAGGCCACCGATCAGAATTGGCTGCATTAGCATTTTCTGTTCTGAAATCTGTCTGTCAACCAATCAATGCAAGGTATTTTGTATGTCATAACCATTAGCAACTTTGAACACATGGTTAACAGTGTCCACACAAGTTAACAGTAAACACAAGACCTTGACTGATCCTTTGCTCTGATCACATCCAACTGTGGCGTGTGCTGTAGCAGTTGCGTCCGTATTACGTGGGAAATTGGCTGCGTAGGTAGGTATGCTCTCTGAGCTGAGGGTGAAGTATTTTTGTTTGTTTTTCATATGGCTAGCCTTGTACTGAGACCAACAGTGAAAGGAAACACATTTATCCTGTGAGTTATAAGAAACAAAACAGTGCCGATTATTACGGGTCACTGCCGGGCGGTGCCATCCATTGTTCACTTCTTTGTTCGTATGTTTTGGCATTTGATTTGACCAAAAATGAGAATGATATTACTTATGCATATTATGTAGGTACTGATTTAGGTTTTTCCGGTTGGTTACTGGTAAACAGATTCCATGCATAAAAATGTCCATGAAAATGCACTCCGGAAGAAATTGGTACGCACTCCAACTCCCAACCCGGAAAGTAAGTTTCCCACTGTCAGAGGTTCAAAAAGAAATAACACCTATCACATGCGTTATGCAAAGATAGCTTCCGACTATTTCTATCTGAATAATGTGACTTTAATTTAATAATTTATCACATTATCCATTTATTCCCCTTTTACTTACCGATAAGCAGCCGCTCACGTGTCGTTAGAGCGCCAGTTCTGCACCGGCATAACAGCTGACACGCTTGATGGAATGTCACCAATAAAAGGAGCTGTTGCAGAAATGCTTGTCTGTGATTGGTCAAAAATGTTTACCCACCACTATGAAAAGTACTTGGCTCTACACAAATAGGCTCCAGTACAAATAGGCTCCAGTCTTGGAGGGGATCTTGTGGCATAACAGAAAAGCTTCCACGCATCTGGCAACATAGGCGGATACGGTTTATAATATGGGTATTTTCGGATAAAAATTTGTGTTTTTAACAGGATAATGGACAATATTGGTAAATATGTGTCTCTAGCGCCTACTTAAACTTGAAAAAATGACTTATATCAAGCTAAACCGTTATTTTTTACTATCTCAGCACCCCATTTGTCATGTTCCTAGCGTCGCCTCATCTCGGTTCGGTACCGGACCGAGCCTATATTTGCATCATAAACAGCGTAAATGACGGCCGCCCTAGCGGCAACGGTTGTCCCAGTGGCCACGGCCGCCACAGCGGTGGCGGTAATTATAGCGGCCACAGTCGTCCCAGCGGTGGCGACCGCCCCCGTAGTGGCGGCCGTCCATGCAGTTACCGCCACCTCAGCGGCGGCGGTCACGCCTGTAGCCGCAGCCGACCTAGCGGTCACAGCCGTCCTAGCGGTGATGACCGTCCCAGCGGTGACGACCGCCCAAGCGGCCACAGCCGTCCCAGCGGCCTGACCACAGCTGCCACAACAGCCACAGTTGCTCCAGCGATGACGAAATAGACAACTCAGCGATGGCTGTGATGCCGTGTCGGTTGCTTCGCTTTGGACCGGTGTGACGCCGGCTAAGGAAAATGCGCCACTTTGCAGGATGCTGTGTTTGGACATTGCTGGTCAGGCCTGTTGCTAGTTGTTCCTATGTCTCCAAATCTTGCGCTTACTTTCCCTACTGGTATTCAAGCCTCATATTGGGGAAGTATGAAGGGGTTGAAAAGGCAGAACCATGACCCTCATCATGAACACCTTCCTTAGTAAATTTCTGAAAGTGGGGATAGCATAAAAAAATTATCCAGTGGCGTCCATGGAGATGAGAATTCGCATTTTTACCCAAATTAATATGCATGCCTTCAATACATATGTGCTAATGTCCGTTTGTTGTCCGTAATAGGTTGTCTTTTTGGTTGTTTTCGGCAGCCAAATGGATGTTTCTTTCCTTGTCATAACCGGGCTGTTAGGCCACGTGTCGTCTCCTATACTTTTGGGATGGCTAAAGCTACGCCAACTTCGATTTCAGCCACCCCAATAAGGATTTTAGCGATCCCAATGGTTTTCAAGAAGAAATAACAAGAATTAGAGCAACAATGCACATTTACCAATGTCCGGAGATTATTAACAATGATTATTTTCTTGACTTCGTGGCCTTTGCACCGTGTACCTTTATCTGGATCCTCTTAGTTGTTGACCCCTTAACCGCTGTGTTTTGCCATCACTACTGGACTGGCACCTCCGCTAACATTACAACGGCGATTGTCAATAGCAATTACACGCAATCCAACAAGAATTGTTGAATAGTCTCTGACAGCCAGACATGAACAGCAAAACACATCTGATCATGAAGTTGTGCACAAAATTAACGACTCTGTGGAACAATGTTGACGATCAATCATTCGTGTGCTTTATTTGGGAACAATACTTATTTATTTATTTATTCATTTCACAATACATGCCCTCCACATACATGACTATTATGGACAGTCTGGGTACAACACTGCTATTTACAAAGAAAGATATAATTTGGGTCAATAGTGGGAGCAGACGCGCAGCACGCATTCATACACAAACACAATACAATACCCATGTCACAATCTGCACTACACACACCGTACTTGCTGCACGAGCTATTCGCTGTTCAACCCGCCGCAAGATAGCAGTGCAAACATTTAAAGATGGCGGCCTTGTTCGAAATAAACAATACACGTAGCGTATTGCATGGTACTGTCTGAGCTTGCTTCAGACTAGCACAAATGGATTCTACCATACCGAAAGTATCAATTGTGCAAATATCAGAATATATCGGTGATAGAAAGCGTTGTGCCATCGACGACGAAGCTGTACATAGATGCAGGGCACATTTCTTATGATTCGAGTGGGAAAGAACCAGGCAATGTTATGGTGGAGGCACTCTGCTTAAAATCCAGCCACCTACGGAAGAAACCCCATTAAATGCATGCTGTGGTGGAGTGTGGGCGATTCTGGTTTCAGTGCTCATGCAAGGCTGGCTTCTCAGAAAGCTGCAAGCACTGCATTGCTCTGCTACTATACATAAACAGGTAAGGAATGTGAAGGGTTGAGTGATTGTTATGATTGGCAGAGCTGTGTACATATTCAATATGGAAGTGATAGATTAGCATTAACAGGGCACCCATGATGTTCTCAGAATTTCCATCTATGCATGGCATCATCATACAAATGTGGAAGCCTTGCATAATAATTGATGTTGCGAATATCTGATTCAACCACATTGCTTTCATGGGTCTGCTTACACCAAATGCTAAGTCATTGCATTATCGGTGTTACATTGATGGCACCAAAGATATAGGCGCTGTCAATTCAAATCAACCAATTCAATGAAACAGCCCAGATGGTCCCTGAAATATGTTATTAATGAAGCTTAGTTTCGATACAAAATAAATCCATCACATGTTTTCCTACATAAGCAAAGGAGATTATGCTAGGCTTAGTTACTTCTGTGTTAATTTTCACATTCTTAGAAACGTTTGGGAATTGTTTGGAAATACTTTATTTAATTATTTGACAAATGTTATGCCAGGTCAAGTTTTCCAATGGTTAAGTTGTGCTTTTGGTTGTTTTATATTTTCCAATGCAATGTTTTTGGGTGTGGTCAATATGTTGTCGCCACCCATTTCATGTGCAAATGATTACATTTCAGTTTGCTGGCAAGATAAAATAAAAAATGGCACTGAATTTGGTAATATAGCATGATTAAAAAAAGCAACATAACCTAACTTAACCTAGCCTATCATAACCTCCCGTATAAGAAAGAACAATTGAAAAATGGAATAATACTAAAACGTTTTTTCCACAATTTTTCAACTTGAAAGCCTAACAGAACCTAGCCGAGCTTGGTTTTGGGAGATATTCTTTTTTGAAAATTCCAATGGACAAACAAAATGTTTTCCAAACTAAACAATCCTGACCCAGGCGAACATAACCAATACAAACCCCTTTGTCTGCTTCATGGAGTTAAATGTGTGGGAAAACTTGTCTTGCTAATACCATGAAGCACAATAATACCACGGATAATAGTAGACGGATAGGAAACTCATCGGAATCGGCGAACAAGGACAGGTTATTGCCACCTAGCGGCGGAGGCCGAAGCTAATCCTGGCTAGGATATTTTTTCATTCCACCGGCACATTCCCGCGTTGGAGAGTAAGACTTGTGCTCAACTCAATTTGTTTAGTCGACTCACATTTGACTCATAGATCTTGAGATCCGATTCAACTCATGATTCAGAGCAGGTCAAAATTATTTGATTCCACTCAATTCAGACTCAGAGCTCAAAGCATGATTCGACTCACAACTCAAACAGAAATTTGAATCGATTCAGATCCGACTCAGTGGTATCCAGATTCATAAGCCATATGATGCAGTGTGCACTGCCCACACATTTTATATATATATACAAATATATATATATATATATATATATATATATATATATATATATATATATATATATATATATATATATATATATAACATCTATATATATATATATATATATATATATATATATATATATATATATATATACATATCTACATATATATATATAAATGCGCGTATAATTCCCGTATATATATATAATTCCCTTATTTAATTAGACACAGATAAATATGCTTTGACATCAAAATGTCTGTTGAATAAATTATTGTTTCTATCACTTTGTTTTCGCCTCACATTATTTATCATTTGTCATGAACTGTAATGGTTGGTATATAGGTATATATACAGATAAATGCATGTCCATGTGCATCAAGTAAGTGACTGAAAAAACATTAACGAGATGAATGGTTGTCAATGCATATGCAAAGCAATGAGTGCATAATACTTCAAACCACATCAGCATGATGCACAACCTGAATCATATATACCTGATACACATCACCTAACTTCAACATAGCACCCAGGTCCCGCACTGCAATAGGTATCCGCAGATAATAAAATTGCGTTGGTTTGTTTCGGGCCCCCACGAAGTTGATTTGGTAGCGGGCTTGAAGGTTTCCCTTCACCATTGGTGTACATGCAATTTTGCCGACTTTCTCTACGCTATCTTGGATATTTTATGGCAATATAGAGTACTTTGACGCATTATAATTGAAAGACCTATTCTTTAGCTTCAGCAAAGGGTATCCTAAATGACGCAGTAATAAACGTCCTGCCTAACAATGTGCCATTTCCGGCAGGATCACCATCAAGCGCCTCCAAAATAAAGTGATTGTTCCCGATATTGGTAGGCTCCCTCTACCGTCCATTTTACCTGTTGAAGTTGTCACTTTCGTTCAAGAGCGGAAGAAAGGACAGTCAGAGGGGGGGCTAAGTGCGCCATAGCTTCTTCTCCCCAATGGCAGGAGAGTTTCTGAAAGATAACCACAGAAGACCGCCTGAAATGGTAGGCTATCACTGATGATGGCCTCAGCTGAGATACCCCTCGCGCAAATTACGTCGCAGGAGACGACGGGGACGGCTTCGGAAGCGGACACAGCAACGGCACCACTCGCGATCTGATCTGGTCACAATGTGCATGACATGTCAGCGGTCCGCGAACTGGACCGTGCACGCCTGACCCGCTGTCTGCACGATGGTCGCTGGCAGCCGGCGGCTGTGGAAGGCTGACGTCCTCCTATTGATTTATTTCACGATGTATGCCCGCAACGTACAGTGGCTGTTATGAACTGTCCTCTACGATTTGTTCTGGAAATCACATTTTAAAATCATATTTAGGTACTCCAACATCCGTAGGTTTTAAGTAATCCAATATCAGTGCGTTAAAGTGATTCAACATCGATAGGTTCTAGGCCGTCCAACATCAGTAGGCTAGGTTAGGTTACATTAGTTTTTATTGATAATTGTATGTTATTTTACATTATATACTACCACATCCAAAACCATTTCCCCACATTTCCCATATGGTGCTCAGGTGGGACAGCATGCATACGTAGTAAAATTATTTTCTTGGACTGATTTATTACATAGAAGTACTTGAACTTGAAGTGCTTATATCTTGGGAATTTTTCATTTTCCAAATGAATGAGTGTCAAATTCGTTGAAATCACATCAGAAAACACCAGAAAAGCATAATGTTTTTTCCTCAGACTTGTTGCATCGGAATATCAGTTTGCACTTGCACTCCAGTGAATCTTGTGCACTGAATCACATATTAGCTTCTTGTCAAACAGCACCATTCACCCACCAAATGAGAAAAAGCAGATCACATTTTTCTGGAAAAGATAATGTACTAGGTGCAAAATCCAGAAACAGGCTATTTTTCCAACCATGAACACCGCTACTTCAAACTTACAACTTTTCTGAACTTGGCAATACTTTTTTCCGCTTGTGAGTCATTTTTGTATACATTTTTTTTTATTTTGATGCACTGCATTCTGGCAGATGATGCTCTGTTACTGGCAGCCGGTACTGTCGTGCTACACCACTGCTCTCTTGAAATTGATGCTTTGTTTTGTCATCAGGTACGGGAAGGAGTTCCTGGTCGAGTTCTGCGGCGTGCTGTTCTGCCGGTAAACAGTACCTGGTGTACCAGTCCTGCGGACCCGTCGGTTTAATCTGATACTGGGCATTTGCCTGGAATCTCAGCCTGTGATTGATCGAGGTGTGCGGTGCTCCGCTAGGAGAGGCTGGGCCGACTTATACCCTACCATACAAGATATCACAGGACCAACTGGAGCTGCTGTTTGGAAGGATTCGTCGCATGGGCGGCTACAACAACAACCTCAACGCCGAACAGCGGCGCTAAGCCATGCGACGTGCGGCACCATCTGATGGTGGATAGAAAGCGTCCGGTCGCAGGTGCCAGCACCTCCCATGAGTGTGTGTGGGCCACAGCCGCCCTCGGTGGACCGCTCGTCCGCGTCCCCCGCTGACGCTTCGCCCGACCCCTCGAACTTCCCTCCGCTGGGGGCTGCGGCTGGGCCCGTGGCTGCGGCCGGCTGTCCTGCCGCTCGTAGGCAGTGGGATCCGGTCCGCGGCGGGGGACCTGGCACCGCCGTGACCTTCGCAGGTTAAGACCTCTTCAAGATCAAGTGCAGTATCTGTGCGATGAATGATTGTGTGTATCGTGTGGAAGTGGTGCGGTGTGGAGTTCCGGACACCTGGAGCTGCACGCGGCGTCCGGCGCGGGGTTGCGCGCCTGCTGTGTGTGTTCGCGCGCAAGTGAGTGTTGGCGCGAGCGTGATTTCACCGCGTAATCGCCGTCGCCGCGCGATGGCGACTGCTGGTCTTGCCGTCGCCCCCGACGCCGTGGCGCTGGATGGGGGCGGCCGTTCCCCCTGCCGATGCCGAAGCGCTGCCCAGTTCAGGGCTACGCGACCCCGTACACGGTGGAGCCCTTCACTACCTTCACTACGCGTCGCGGCAGCATCCTGCGCCACCTCCGGGCCGCCCACGCCACCGAAGTAACCCGCAACATCTGGGTGTGTGCTGGGTGCCAGGCTGGGCTTGGTCGCTGACCGTCGACCCACGTCTGCCGGACACCGCGACCGGCCCAGCCGGCCTTCACACCGCCTCCAGTGCTGTGCCCGTACTGCCTACGACGCCGGTTCGAGAACCTGCGGAGACTCTACAACCACCTGCGCCAGTGCTCCAACTCGAGCCGGCGTCCGTCGGCGGCGAACACCGCACCACCGCCCGCGCTGCAGTCCAGCCCAGCCCTAATCCACGAGAGTGCCGTGCGCCGGGACGGCACACGGCACTCTTGCCGCCGATCCTGCCGTCCTGCAGTCCTGCCGTCGCCGCCGCTCGCCGAATCAGCCGCGGCAACGGCAGCCGGCAGCGGCTCGACTGAAGCCACCGATGGGCAGTGAACCCCGGCTCCGGTGGCTGGCTGCCGCTCGCCCTCCCTGTCGCCGCAGCTCGTGATGCCGGACTTTGGGCCCATGACCTGCCGCCGCCGCTACGACCCTGCCGGGCACCGCCTCTCCGGACGCCACCGACTCGGACTCGACTCCGACTCTGAGTCCGAGCAGTGGCTGGATGCCAGCGCCGAGCCCAGCGAGGACGCCGGTGGTGCCAGGAGCGAGCCACCCACAGCCCACCCCACCCAGCCCATCCGCCGCCCACCACACGACTGACCGGTGTGGTGCCAGTTCGAGAGCGACGCCTGACCTCAGCATG
The DNA here is from genome assembly GCA_034440615.1 of Ashinkailepas kermadecensis. Taxonomy (NCBI): domain Eukaryota; kingdom Metazoa; phylum Arthropoda; class Thecostraca; family Neolepadidae; genus Ashinkailepas; species Ashinkailepas kermadecensis. The sequence goes on along the minus strand of JAOTOM010003802.1, from coordinate 142,947 downwards.
CCCAGCCTCGCCGACCTCGGAGGTCACCGGCCAGCCCATCCGCCGCCTCCGACTCCAGCCACATCGACTGACCGGTGGTGTGGGACTCCAGCTGGGAGCAGCCGGACCCGCCGGCCGGTCGGCGCGTCGAGGCCAGATCCCCCGACCTACGCACGCTCGGCGGCTGGTTCTGGCGTCCGGAGGCTCAGCATCGCCGTCCTTCGCCAGACATCGGTCGCGCCCCCGCGGCGCGGCGAACCCGCTCCCTGTCCGAGACGGATGCTGTGCAGTGTTGCGTCGCATGTGCCAGTGTCTCCCGCACATGCCCGGCACACCCCTCGAGCTGCACCCTCGCGGCTTCGGGAGCCGCCCGGACGAATGCACGAGCCGGGGTTGCTGTCCCCGACCCCTGTCAGCCCCAGTCCCCGGCTGACGCCGCCAGGGATCCAGGAGCCCCGGTTGCCGTCCCCCGACGGAGTCGGTGGCTGGTGTCGGCGGCGCAGACACCCCACAGTCCCACCTCCCAGCCAGCTCCCCCAGGCATTCGGGAGTCTGCGTCGCCGCCCTTTGGTCCCACGTCGACGTGTCCCGTCTTCATCGGCGCGGCGCCGGCCCGCCGAGCGGCTGGCCTGCCCTGACGCGGCTGCTGGTCAGCCAGTCCGGCCGGGGCGATCGTCCCGTCAGCGGGTGAGCTCCCCTTACCCGCTGACGGGAGCTCCAGACAGCAGCACCACCGTCCCAACAGCTGCACCAGCCACGTGGTGTCGCGTCGGCTCCGACCCCCCGCCCGGGCCGCTGGCGCGCACAACGGTCGCGGCCGTCGGTCTCCGGAGCCGTGAATGGCCAAGCCGGAAACCGGCGGCCGTGTCCTCCCGTTAATCGATCTCCCAGGGGTGGACGTCGGGGCGCGCAACTCTAGCTGCACTCTAACAGCGGCAGTGCCGCTCTGAGTGCCGCCGCCCGCCCAGTGCCGCCCAGCGCCGCCCAGCGCCGCCCAGCTGATGACCACCGGCCGGCGCCTGAAAGCACTGGCCTGCGATATACAGCGCGAGGAGTGCGGCTCCCGACCCCACCCCGGGTGAGCGACCGCGACCCTCGGCGGCCCCTCCGGAGCTCCTGGAGCGCCTCCGGGATTTGCTCTATCGCAGGGCCTGTTGGACGGAGGTCGAGCCGGTCCTGGAGGAGCTCTGCCATCAAGCGGAGGAGTCCAACGCTGAGCACCACCTGAGCGTGAGTGTGACGCAAGTAACCAGGGGATAGGAGCGGTGTTGCTCCAAGAACAAAATGGGCGGGAGAAGGTGATTGCTTATGGGAGCCACAGGCTGACAAAGTGCCAGAAAAATTATTGCCACAAACGAGAGATCTTGGCTTGTGTAGTGTTCGTCCAGGAATAATCCCATTTTCTTGTAGGCAAGTACTTTCGGCTACGCACGTGGGGCAAGTACTTTCGACTACGCATGGTGGAGATAGAAAGACAGAGCCCTGTTGTGGCCACCGTGGCTGTTATCAGTCCTCCAAGAAAGTCTATGAGCCCGTACGAAAGACTGAACGTGAAAGACGGCCTACGAATCCTACGGGCGGGTACGGTCCTTACCGACGCCTTCGTGCCCTTCCGAACGTTCACGGGCACTTCTGAACGTCTACGGGTCCTTACAAACGCCTGCGGGCCCTTCGGAAAGTCTACGGTCCATTACGGATATCTGAGTATGCGAATGCCTACTCGCCCATGTGAACGTGTACGAGTCTCCACGATCGTATGCAGGCTCTTACGGACATGTACTTACGAGCCTTTACGGGTGCGTGACGGCTCTTACGGGATTATATGCGGCGAGGCGATGCTCTGCTCTGTGCTCCTTGATGCAGGATGGCTTAGTCTAAGCTGGAGTCCAGCTCGGTCGGCCTGTCGAGGTGGTGCCCGTCCAACTCCCTCCTGACAGGGTCCGTCCCTAGCGCTGGTATCAATGTCTTCATGGGATCGCAACGGCAGCTCATAGTTAATGGGCCGTGCTTTTCTGCTTCCTCAATACCGGCCTCCGTAACAATCCTAGCGTGCACTAATGACAGTGGCGTCGCCACGGAATTCTTCCAGGGGGGCAATGTTGATAGGGGGCCTCCTGCTCCCCGAAAAGGGGCCTCCACTGTGTTAGGGCCTCCTCTTGCTTTTTAGGCTCTTAGTATGGTTCTCGAATGGGAACATGATTTGATATTGAGGTCTTGTTTGTTCTTGGCATGGTATATAATTTACGCAAAGCGCAATACCAAGAATCTTTTTTTTTCGCTGAGAACCGAGCCATACCAGGGTATAAATAAGCAAATGTAGACAAATACGTCAGTGCCAAAACAAACCAATATCTTTATGCTTTATCGACGAGAAGAATCTTCCCGCTGGCCTCTAGATTGTAGCGAGCTGGTGGGGCTCGTGCTGAGCATATCTTAAAGATATCTCCCATTGATCAACCCACTTCTTTGTTCACCAAGTTTAACTGAATATAGCTAGGTTCATCACTACTGTTAGTCATTCCCACCAGCTTGATCTCATAAACAAACTTAAACGATCATTTCTCAGTCCCAGGACAACAATTTCGCGAAGGTGACAACGAGAAGTGGATTGAATTGGTTTTCTGATCGTTATCTTAGGGATTTGTTAATTTTTTCCATAACATTTGGTGCTGGCTGCAAGGCACTTGTCACAGAAGCTAAAATAATAAATACTCCGCGAATAGATTCACGGCAAGAACAAGCATTGAACAACCATGCATCAATGGCAATGCAACAATGTAACAATGACAATGCATAAATAATGCAAAACCTTCGAATTCCACGCCGTCACGCCCATGGTTATCGCTGTGCTGTACCGTTTTGTAAATTATGTCGTTGAGAAGGTACTGAAGCTGGGAAGCTCTAATCATGCAGGCTGTAATCACAGAAGACAACTTTGTAGGAAGAAAATACATTTTAAAACATCATTCCTCCCATTTAATATGGGGCATCGGTGTTGTTTTGTATGCTTGTGAGGGGGAATTTACCCCCGCAATGTTGGCTTTGCTCCATGGGCGTAAGTTCTGAAAATTATTGGGAGACCAGTGACGCACCCATATTTGCGTCAAGGGGAGGGGCAAACGTATTTGGAGGGGGTCCAACTACTGAATAAAGTCTTCCGATTTCGACCGCTATTTTGTCAAAGGGGAACTTTTTAAATAAAATAATTAGTGATCAACTGAATTATCCTGTGGAGGGGCCTAATCTACCACTATCGTTTCTGTTTCGTCGGATTTCAACCCTAGCTCCCACAACCTGTTCAAATGTATTCTTTTGGTATTCCTTGATAAGTCACCTCGCACTGCTGAAATTACACTTGCACAAATCACTTTAAAATGTAAAATTTTTCAATTTCAGACATTCCAGTTCATAGTGCCCGGTCGCCACGACGCCAGCGTTAGTACACGTGCACACCCATCTTGCGCATTCGGCGCATTCGCCACACTTCGTGCGATGCTACGGATTCTGCTGGGCCTCCTACGCTTTGTTAATTGCTGCCACATGATAGACTTGCGCCATATCTGACGTGATAAAATGCTTCGTATGGGCGTTCGCTGCGAAAATTTGATTAATTAAATTCGATCATTAGTTCCCTTCTTACCATATTTTATGGTGAAGAAATGCGGATACCCGCTGAGCTTTGATGCACCTCATATCTTTGATTAAACATGCTTCCAGGTTGGCTACCGAACCGAAGCCCTGCCTGAGTGTACATCTTTGGACCCGTTTCGTATTTCTTCGTCTACGGATGTGTCTTAAGGCTCCAATTCATTTTTGTTAGAGGCCCAACGCATTTTCGAAACCCCTGCTCGTTTTGGGGTTTTGTTGCTTTTTTTGCGCACCGAATATTTTTTTTTAGTTGGGGCGCTTTCAAAGATCTCGATGTGTTTACTTAGTGCCCGGTATTTTTGTTCGTTTTGGGATCATGTTGCTTTTTGCGGCCACAGCCTCTTTTCAGGCCCTTGTGCGGTCATATGGCGCCTGTGTGCCTTGAGAGCTTCCGGTGTTTTTTTTTTAGTTTTCCCGGTATATATAGTTATGGCTACAACGCATGTTTTCGGACCCTGCCGCTTTTTACGAGACTGCGCTTTGAAGGGCCAGTCGCATTTTGGGTCCCCGTTGTGCTCTTAGGGTCCCGCTGTGTTTATTTGGGGCTTCTGACGCACATTTGTGGGGCCCCAGTACGATTTTGAGGCTTCGGTGCGATTTTTCTGGGTCCCAGCGCGACTGATCGCGCCCAGGCGCGTGGTTCCGGGACCCAACGCCAGTTATCTGAGCTCAACGCGATTTTTGTGGATCTCTTCTGAATTTTCTTTAACTTCCGAATCCCGCCCTGATTTTTCGAGTCCCTGGTGCCATGTTTTTGTATCTCACCTCGATTTTCTTCGAGCTCCGGTATGTTTTTCGATGCCGTACGCGATTTGTCATGGCATCTGTGACATGTTCGGTGCTCCAGAACCATTGTCCTGACCCGGACTTTTTTTACAATCCCTCCTGATTTTAGAGGGCTCCGGCTTTATTTTTCGGATACCGATGGGACTTTGGGGGTCACACGGTGCCTATGTGGGGCCATAGACGCCAATTGTTGGCAGCCCCGACGTTAATTTTTGATGCCCAGACCTAATTTTTGGTACTACCGATGGGTCCGAGCGCGAAATTTTTGGTACTACCGAATTGTGGGTCCGAGCGCGAAATTTGGTGCGACCGGTTCGAGTTTGCGGGGCGCGTTGTACTTAGCTGTGACCCCAACGCGATCTTGGCGGTTCCTATTGCAGATTTTCGTGCCTCGGAGCGAGTTTTCTGGGGCCCGACGTATTTACTTTGAGCCCCTACGCGAATTCTGGTGGACCGACCCGAATTTGTGTGGTCCCAGCGCGACTTTTGGGGGCCTCGGCTCGATTCTTGGGAGCATATCCCTCTTAGGAGGGAGGGGCCATTTGCCCCTTTGATATGTCACTGCGGCCACCGAAGGAGTTCTATTTTTGATATAGGTCCTTATGTGATATTTTTGGGTCCTGGTACGATTCTTCGATCTCCAGGTGCGATTTTTTCGGTGCCCTGACACGTTTTTTTCTCCAGTGCCCAACGGGTTTTGCGGGGACTTTGACCCGATTTTTTTGGGGCGCAGAGTGACATTCCGATTGATAATTGATTTTTGGGGCAGCAGCAACCTTTGGGGTCCAGGCGCGACTTTTTTGGTCCCCAGTGAGATTTTCGAAGGCTGGGACGCGACTTTTTTAGTCCAATGTAATCTTTTGTGTCCCGACGTCATTTGCTTGGATCCCTAGCGCGAGTTTTAGCGACCTCGACACTTTGTGGGTGTCCAATACGTTTTGGATGCTTTTGGTGTCATTGTTGGGGCCCAAGAGTGATTATCCATGTCCGGATTGTTTTTCGTTGCCCCGGCTTTATTTGTGTCCAAATGATACTGTTGGGGAACGGTACGACTTATCGTGCCCCTAGCGTGATTTTCATGATCCGGGCGTGAATCTTTGGTACCCATAGGCTCAGCGAGATTTTCAGGAGCCCCGGCCGGATCTTTTGGGCCCATGTCGTGATTTTCAAGTACCCCGGCACGACTCCTGCCATTTCAGATGCTTCTAGCAAATTATAGACATCCTCTCGCGTCTTAGGGGTCTCGTCTCATTTCCTGGAGCTTTTTTACCGGTTTTGGACGTCTTCTCGTCCGTCCTACCCTCCTCCATATTCAATGGTCCTCCTCTCCCGTTTTGGAGGACCTCCTCCCACATCCTGGGGCCCCTTTAACATGGCATGGGACTTCCTCTCATGTTCCAGGGGCATCCTTTGCCAAATTAGGGGCCTCCTGCCACGCCTCGTGGGCCTCCTCCTTTGTCCTCGCAAAGCTTACCCGTCTTGAGGGGATCTTCAATTTTGGAAACCTCGCCTCCTTCCATACCTGCTACCTACCACTCCCATTTTAAGGGCCTTCTCTCATTTCCTGGGAATTCCTTCCGGTCGTCGGGGCCTCATTCGGCCCTGGAGACCTCCTACTCCATCTCGAGGGACTCCTCTCGATTCCGGCAGGGGCCTCCTTTTTCTTTTTGAGGCTTTCTTTTTCAAATTAGGGGCCTCCTCTCACGTCTTCGGGGCCTCCTGTTCCGCGTTTTGATTCTATCTTTTCCCATTTTAAGGTTGGCCTCTTATCTCCTGGTGGATTCCTGTTCTCTCTTAGGTGGCTCCTCTTCCAAATTACACGCAACCTTTCCTATCTCAGTTACCTTGTCATTTCCTGGGGACCTTCTTACCCGTATTGAAGCCTTCTTTTTCGCCTGGGAGCCATCCCTCTTATCTAATGGCCATTCTCTCCTATTTTAGGGGCTTCCTCGTGCATCATAGGGTCTCTTTCCAATCTTATATCGTCCTCTTCCGAATTAGGTGCTTCCTGCCACTTTTCTGGATTATACTTTTCTATCTTGGTGGAACCTTACCCGTTTCGGGGACTGCTTTTACGTCTCCGAAACCTCATCTCATATCCACTGGCTTTCTCTTCCGTCTTAGGGCCTTCTCTCATTTTCTGAGGTCTCCCTTCCCGTATTGGGGCCTCCTTTGGAATCCTGAGGGCCTCCTTTGCAATCCTGGGGCCTCCTTTGTAATCATGGGGGCCTCCTTTGCAATCATGGGGGTCTCCTTTGCAATCATGGGGCCTCCTTTGCAATCCTGGGGGCCTCCTTTACAATCCTGAGGGCTTCCTTCGCAATCCTGAGGGCCTCCTTTGTAATCCTAGGGGCCTCCTGTGGAATCCTGGGGCCTCCTTTGCAATCCTGGAGGACTCCTTTTGCATTCCTGGGGGTCTCCTTTGCAATCCTGGAGTGCTCCTTTGTAATCTTGGGGGCCTCCTTTGCAATCCTGGTGCCTCCTTTGCAGTCCTGGAGTCCTCCTTTGTAATCATGGGGCCTCCTTTGCAATCCTGAGGCCTCCTTTCCAATCATAGTGTCCTCCTTTGCAATCCTGAGGGCCTCCTTTGCAATCCTGGAGTCCTCCTTTGTAATCATGGGGCCTCCTTTGCAATCCTGGGGGATCCTTTGCAATCCAGGGGGCCTCCTTTGCAATCCTGGGGCCTCCTTTGCAATCCTGGGGGCCTCCTTTGCAATCCTGAGGGCCTCCTTTGTAATCCTGGGGGGCCTCCTTTACAATCCTGGGGCCCTCCTTTTCAATCCAGGGGGCCTCCTTTGTAATCATGGAGGCCTCCTTTGCAACCCTGGGGGCCTCCTTTGCAATCTTGGGGGCCTCCTTTTCAATCATGGGGGCCTCCTTTGTAATCATGGAGGCCTCCTTTGCAATCCTGGGGCCTCCTCTTTGCAATCCTGTGGGCCTCCTTCGTAATCCTGGAGGCCTCCTTTGCAATCCTGGGGGCCTCCTTTGCATTCCTGGGGGGCTTCCTTTGCAATCCTTGAGCCCTCCTTTGCAAACCTGGGGGCCTCCTTTGCAATCCTGGGGGCCTCCTTTGCGATCCTGGGGGCCTCCTTTTCAATCCTGGGGGCCTCCTTTGTAATCCTGGAGGCCTCCTTTGCAACCCTGGGGGCCTCCTTTGCAATCTTGGGGGCCTCCTTTTCAATCATGGGGGCCTCCTTTGTAATCATGGAGGCCTCCTTTGCAATCCTGGGGGCCTCCTCTTTGCAATCCTGTGGGCCTCCTTTGTAATCCTCGAGGCCTCTTTTGCAATCCTGGGGGCCTCCTTTGCATTCCTGGGGGCCTCTTTTGCAATCCTTGAGTCCTCCTTTGCAAACCTGGGGGCCTCCTTTGCAATCCTGGGGGCCTCCTTTACGATCCTGGAGGCCTCCTTTTCAATCCTGGGGGCCTCGTTTGTAATCCTGGAGGCCTCCTTTGCAATCCTGGGGGCCTCCTTTGCAATCCTGGGGGCATCCCTTGCATTCCTGGGGGTCTCCGTGCCAATTGTTGGCACTCTCGTGATTTCTGGGGCCTCCTATCCTCTCCTAGGTGACTCCTTCTTCAAATTAGGGGCCTCCTCTCAAGTCTTGGAGGCCTCCTCTCGTGTCTCGTCGGCCTCATTGCTCACTTTTTTCCTGTGCATTTCCGGATAGGGGCCTCCTCAAATTTCAGGGGGGGCGGCGCCCCCCCCTGTTTGACGGCAGGGGGGGCGACTGCCCCCCCCTGCCCCCCCGGTGGCGACGCCCTTGACTAATGATTCCCGTCCTAGGTGATAAACCGTGACAGAATTTCTCAGTTTCTCACAGAGTAACAGATGTTCTCACTGTCCAAATCTTTCATCTCTCTCTTTCCTACCAATGCGAGTATTCATTCACCAAAACCAGCAGTGGGTTTTGGTGAATAGCCAAAACCACCTTTCACGAACGCAACCACTGCCGTTATACAATGAGACGTCTCCAATCCTGCCAGCGGAACACTGCGCCACCTAACAGCTGCGTCTCGACACGGTTCCGCTTCATGGTGGTGGTTGTCTCAGCTGAAATCAGGGTTCAAAGCTGACTTACTAGGTGCCGAGTTCCTCGATCATCGCTGCAATGATCGACATCCAGCCAAGACATCAATGGCACGGGCTCCGTCTGTCAAGTGCTGTCGAAACCCGTTCAACACGAGTAGCTAATCTAGGTGGATGACGAAATAATCCATTTGCGAATACTAACCTTCACATACCTGCAAGGTAGGCACACCAAAGAACCTTCCAAGGTGTTGGCTCGTATTGTGCATTACACGCAATCAGCGCTGACATAAACATTCGTTAGAACACCGATTAGGGTATGCCAGTGCTATGTTAGTTCTCGATTTGCATGTGTGAACAGTTTCTGCTATGAGCCATCATATTGGCATCGTGGGCACCGTGCTGGCGATGCAATGTCATGTTGCAGGCCACTCCAACATCCCACACTTCCAACAGACACAACAAACTGCAAGATGGGTAAACCCCCGTCAGAGGAGATAACGTGCTGAGAGACTGACGCACACGTGGATGGCCTGTGGTAACTGTCCCAGTGTGGATGATCCACTTGCAGTGTACACGATGATGATCAACCGCGTACCAGGAATATCAGACGACTCTCCATATACACCAGAACACTACAGGACTCACTCGTGTGGATGCCACCATTCTTTAACAGTTCTATTTGTCAAGTAAATCATGGCAGACGCAACAGCGCTACGGTTTCTCGTCAGCGTGAGTAAGACATTGTCGTGATGCGACAATGCGATATGCGACATGCGAGAAAAACGCTTAGGACACAAGTCACAACGGCATTGCTTGCCGTGCTGAAGCACATCACTGTACCTTGCTAGGCCGGATTTATACGGTATAGATGGTGCGCAACTACCATACTTATGTGATCTTTCACGTGTGTGGAAACGGTGGTGTCTTTGCAGATCTCCTTTGCACCAAACCATGCGGTCACAGATGTTACATAGGGATCATCTTGCAACCGAGTGGATACGGTGGTGTGAGTGCAGATTCTGCGAAAACCTCTTTACAGGTATCACATGGCCTTTCGCCCATGCGGGTGAGGCGGTGACCTTACACGTGAGATTTGCACGGAAACTGCTCGTCACAGGTGATGCGTCTCAAGAGAAATCGACCAATGCACTTGACCCCATGAATTTTGATTTACACCAAAATTTGCTCACAGGGTAGTCTTTGGCTCTGAATACGGCTGTGCAAATTTTGACGCGATTCGACCAGTGGTTTATTAGCTATAGCCTTCAGCATTATTTCTAGGTGAAATAACATGGGTTTGTTTGACGATGGATATCTCATCAATGAGAAGCAGAAAAGGTGGCAATTGAAATATAATTCAGCACAACAAAGAGCAACTGAAGCATTCGTGCAATAACATATATATATTTCTTACGATTGACCTCGTGACATCATGACCCGTGACGTCGTGACCTCCTGTGACCCATAGCACATCGAAATTGATAAGTTTGACGGCGCAAATAAAAGTGGGCATGATTTCGCTGATCATCCAAAAAATAAAAAAATAACACGTGTTATCCTTATAAATATCCGAAATCTACGTCCGCTCTTAGTCACTTTTTGCTTTGCATGACTTCAGGACGGATATCGTGTAAGCAGAGCCGGAGCAGTGTACGAATCAGTTTTGGAAAACGCCTGGTCGAAAGAGGACGTGGCTATTTTTTTCCGACGTGAATAAACACAAGCAATGGTGATAGTCACTGCGTCAGTCCTTGAAGTCGCCGTACAAAGCGAATAACAACAAAAAAGCTCAAGTATCGGTACGTCTCATTGAAAATGTAAGCGATCTTCGCATTACCAGAGGTGTGGTATATTGAAGTTGAAATGTTCAAAATCACTTTCTTCCATGTGCCCCATTTTTAAAAGATTTCTAAATAAAACATTAGCGTCAGAAATGAAAAAGCATATAAAGAAGGGAAATTTGATGCAAACAAAATGCAGGATTCTGGCAGGCATAGAAGAACAAAACATTCCAAAATCGACAAATATATCAAATTCATGTTGCATAATTTTTTTAACTCAACATTGACTTCCCATCAAAGAAAATATGTTCCGTTGACTGCTGCCTATATGTAACTTTTGAGAAGTCTGAAATATTCCATATTCAAGGCCCTACCATATTCTGAATGCACATGCGATTTCAATATAAATTCGTTAAAAAATATTTCCTAAAGAAAGATGTAAAATATCCTAGACCAAAGCGATGCACCAAAACGAGTTCTTTTAGATGCCGTGTGAAAATCGTTGAACATCATGAATTCATATCTACTATCTCAAACAGTCACTTCCGGAAATAGAAGCTGTTTCACCCGCTTTTATTATCAAATTTGATGCCGTTCTAGACGATGCATTCCCAAGAAATCACAGAAAACGGTCTGAAAACGTTATTTCACTCATCGCGCAAAATACCAAATGCATAATTGTTCATTTTAGGAATTTCCGATAATATTGTGACAAATTATAAGGTGCCCACGGCCTCAGATTCCATATTAACCCCCAAAATTTGGTTTGGGTGAACTTCGAGATCGACACCGTTTGCCCCGAAGTGGTTATCAAAGCCAGATTGACGCCATTTGAACTGCTTTTGTTTACCTAACAAATGTACCATTGTGCAGTACAATGTCCAATGCGCAATGTCCACATGGGCAGTGTCCCAAGAACGTGAATTATGAAGCCACATTCACCGGCGGATCTAGCCCACCGGTTTGGGAGGGGGGGGGGGCAACATTCGGTTTTCGGCGTCAGCCCCTACCCTCCCCCAGTGGCGTACCTAGGAATTACACCAGGAATGGGTCGAATGGATATGGAGGGTGCCCCTTCCCCCGCTATTTTTGGTTAAAAGCACCGGATTTCGACCACTATTTGGCAAAGGGGCCCATTTGAAGAACAAACAAAATAATTGACAACATAATTTCCTGTGTAGGGGCCCCAGCCTACCTCCACCGTTTCTATGTTACCGGATTTTTGTTCTTGTTTACCAAAACGTTCACGTTCTCGTTCAACGTCTTGTACCACGTCAACGTTCATGCACGTGTACACACTGCCGGATCCGATTTTCTCAACTCTTGATGTAAGCAGAACTTAGAGCACGGAACCCTCGATGTGTGTTAGAATCTACTATTCTACCATACTGGTTTCCAAACAATTATTTTTAAAAACCTTTAAAATTGGAGATTCTTCATACAAACGCTATTTTTAACCTTGGCAAAGGTTACTGCATTTTAATTTAGTTGACTTCTGTTGGTTTCCGGGGGCCAAAAGACACTATGGTCCCCTTTTAAGCGCTTCGGGGGGCCATGGCCGGAATGACCCCTCCCTGGATCCGCCAGTGTAAATACATACCTCCTCTTGCTATTCTTCTTGAAAAAAAAATCAGTCAATGTAGCCCGTCTCTTCATCTTAGCAACCCCAACACCGACATACGAAACATGCTGCTCAACTGAGCTCAACTGGTCACTCGCACAAAACATCCTGTTCAAATTCCGCTTTCGAAATCTGGCTCACTGGGTCCGCTTGCCCGTTACTGGCTAAACAAACTTCATGAACCTATCTGACGAAGGAATAATGAAACTGCTGAATTCGTCATCTCTTGCTGAAAGCAGAACTTCAACAGCATAGAACCCTCGATGTGTCAGAATCTACTATGCTACCATATTGTGCTTCCAAACAATTATAACAAAATACCTGTAAAATTGGAGATTATTTCACCCCGAACGCTATTTTTTTTAACCTCAGCAAAGGTTACCGCATTTTAATTCAGTTTACTATTGTTGGTTTGGAGGGGGGGCAAAAGACACTATGCTCCCCCCCCCTTTGAAGCGCTTGGGGGGGGGGGGGCAAGGCTGGAATGCCCCACCTGGATCCGCCGGTGGTCACATTATGGTTGTGAAAATAGTGTTTCCGGGCACAGCCTACGTGCACCCGGAGAGCAAAGAGTGGCATGGAATGGGTGGGTGTACTCTGTTCCCCTGGGTTGTTGCTGTGCCCATGCTCCGAAACTACCGAACCGAATTTCATCAAACTTTCACCAATCAATGCAATGGGGGTCGATTTCCTTGGGACTTTTGAATACGGTGACCTTGACATAAGGCCAAGGTCACCGTATTGAAAATTTTTAACTTGGGTTTGGTGGAGGGTTTTTTTTTTTTTTGTGGTTTTTTTCGGAGCAGCCGCGCAGAATAAAAAGTCCCTTTTAAGAGACCTAATAAGGTCAAAAACCAATACGTCACGTCGATTGGTGAAGGTTTCATGGAATTCGGTTGCGTACTTTCGGAGCATGGGCGGCGCAACAACCCTTAAAAGAGTATTATGCACTCTTGATGACCTTGACCCAAGGGCAAGGTCACCATATTGAAAACTCCCAAGTTTATCGACCACGTGGCGTCGATTGGTGAAGGTTTCATGAAATTCGGTTGCGTACTTTCGGAGCATGGGCGGCGCCATAATACTTAAAAATAGTTGTATGCATTTTTGATGACCTTGACCTAAGGTCAAGGTCACCAAATTTAAACGTTTTGAGCATATCGGCCATTCCACGTCGCTTAGTGAATGTTTCATCAAATTCGGTTCAGTACTTTCAGAGTATAGGCGTGGGAAATAGCCTCAAAAACTATTTTGTATTTTGGGTAACCTTGACCTAAAATCAAGGTCACCATATCCAAAGCCCCACGTATATAGATCACGTCACGTCGATTGGCGAAGGTTTCATGAAATTATATTCAGTAGTTTCGGAGTATGGGCGTGGTAAATAGTCTTAAAAATTGTTTTGTGCTTTTTTGATGACCTTGACCTAAAGCCAAGGTCACCATATTAAAAAGTCCCAAGTATATCGACCATGTCACGTCGGTTGGTGAAGGTTTCATGAAATGCGGTTCAGTAGTTCAGGAGCATGGGCATGCAATAATTGCAAATAAAGATGTACTTATTTTGCGACCTTAGGTCAAGGTCAAGGTCTCCATATTGTAAAGTCCCAAGTAAATCGACTATGCTGCATCGATTGGTGAATGTTTCATGAAATTCAGTCGAGCCGTTTAGGAGCATGCGCACCGGAACGTTCTCAAAATGGTTTCAAAATGTCCACCGCAAGTTTAAGGGGTAATTTAAGAGCTTTACGTATCGGTGGGACTCGCCATATTCAAAAGTCCCAAGGAAATCGACCCCTTTGCATCAATTGGTGAAGGTTTGATGAAATTCGGTTCGGTAGTTTCGGAGCATGGGCACGGCAACAACCCAGGGCAACAGAGTAGACCCACCCGCATGGAATAGGTGTTCGACCATACGCTCATGTAAATGATGCTCTGCAGGTGGAAAGAAAACATAATTTTACTCCTTGTTGTGATGTTAGCATGGTCGAATATGGTCAGACTGCATCGTTGTCATGTTTGATGGCATTCAGTACCTGTCAAAAGTGTCTTTGCATTACGATAGGGATTCGATTGTACGTCCATGTAAATGATGTCTACAGTGAGAATGAAGGCATAATTATACTTCTTATATGTCGCCAGGTTGAACATGGTCACATGTTTCGATTACAAGACCACCGGATGTTCCGAAGTAAAATTACGTCGTGACACGGAAGTGATCCATCGGTATTGGGTGAATTTTATCAACTCTGTAAAGTTTATGAAAGCAAACTATACGACTTACACATCAATAAGTTTGATATATGTTTTGTTCAGCAAACGTGTTTATATCACCGTTTTTAATTCATTGTTTGATCCCCCGTAGTTGTCCAATGGGAGAATACTTACACGAAATCCGTCCGTTCCGAAAATCGCAATATCATACACAGCCACGGAGAACCGACACATATGGGATATTTCAAAACGAAAGGTATTTTAAGGTGACAGCCAAATCATGCCCATTTATATTTCTTCCATCAATTTTATCCATTTCAATGGGCTAGGGTAACAGAAGGTCATGAGGTCAAGGTGTCACGAGGTCAAACGTTAGAAACATTGATATTTTATCAAGGATATGTTTTATTTACTCATGTTTCTTCTCACATATGCATAATATGTCACACTACCTCTTCATTATCCATACGATATCTAGCATTAAAAATACCCCTGTTCCATTACCTCAAAATATTGCCCGAGGCTATAGCTACGACACCGTTAGTTGGGTTGGGCTAAAACTTGCTCAGGTATGTTCAGAGCATAAAACTACCATGTACACAGATTATCGTCCTAATACAAATTTAGTGGGTACAATATTTGAAAATGTCTGGCCGATCTGTCGTGGAACGCACCAGGTGTCACATTGGTATGATCCTTAACCCGTGTGAATGCGCAGGTGTACTTCCAGGTTCGATTTGCTCTTAAACCACTTTTCACAGGTGTTGCATTGGTATGGTTTTTCACCGGCGTGGATTAGGAGGTGCACTAGCAGGTTCGATCTAGACGTACATATCTGTTCACACGTGCCACATTTGAATGGCTTTTGAAACGAGTGGATACGGTTGTGCTTTTTCAGGTCTCCCTCGGACGCAAACGTTTTATGACAGGTGTTACATTGGTATGGTCTTTCACTCGTGTGGATGCGGCGGTGAACTTTCAGGTGCGATTTTCTCATAAACCTCCAGTCACAGGTGTCACATTGGTAGGGTTTCTCACCCGTGTGGATACGGTTGTGCATGTTCAAACCTGTGTTTGACGTAAACGTGTTATGACAGGTGTTACACTGGTACGGCCTTTCACCCGTGTGGATGCGGTGGTGTATTTCCAGGTGCGATTTGCTCGCTAACCTCTTGTCACAGGTGTCACATTGGTAGAGTTTCTCACCCGTGTGGATACGGTTGTGGTTTTTCAGGTCTCCGTTGGACGTGAACCTTTTATGACGGGTGTCACACTGGGATGATCTTTCACCAGTGTGGGTGTGACGGTGGTTTTTCAGGTTCCATTTCGTGGTAAACCTCTTGTCACATATGTCACATGGGTATGGCCTTTCATCAGTATGGATGCGGCGGTGTACTTGCAGTTCAGCGTTGCAGGCACACCTCTGATGACAAGTGTCACACTGGTGTAACTTTTTATCCTTGAGGGAGCAGCGGTGTGCCCGCAGGGTTGCTTTGCGCGCAAACCTCTTGTGATTGATGTCACCTTGGTGTTGTCTTTCAGTCGTCTGGATGCCGTGGTATTTTTGCATGTCTCCTTTTTCCTTCACTTGCTGGGGAACTGCGGCGGTGCCATTCCACGGACAATCTGAAAAGAACAAAATAATACGGCTTACTCAAGATAGATTTGCACATATTACATGGTCAGTTAGATTTTTCTTTCATTTCTGAGAAAGGTTGTGGTGTGTGTAAAAAAAAAAAAAAAAAAATATATATATATATATATATATATATATATATATGTGTGTGTGTCTGTGTGTGTATGTGTGTGTGTGTATACACTCAGGTGCCCTATTTGCTCCTGAGCTGTTAGGGGCCCATTCTAACTGAGATTATTCTTTGATTGATTATTTGGGCTTAAGGGCGCGCCTACTATACGGCCATCTGGCGCCCATGAGATTACTATTTCGAGGTGATATGGGCATTTCAACTCTCGGGCGGGTCCTCTATTGATTCCACCGCCCTTGGTAGTCCTCACGGTGGACGTCTTCAGGACTCAAGGGTTCCTTCCACACAAGCTGTTAGATGCTCTTACATTTCTCTTCCGTTACATCACTGCCCCTCATGGCAGGCGCCTGGAGGACTACATCGGACTCGCCAGGATGGCGGTACTCCTTTATCCCTTCGACACGCCATTACTTTTTAACAGCCCGGGCCCCTCCACGGGCTCAGAAGCCCTTTGCACAGCACGAGGAACCTTTCGCTTCACCCCGGATCGCATCCGTAGCTCAAGGGGCTCTTTATCGGCTTGAGGCCCGCTGTCAGCCCGGGCCCATCTTCATCAGCGTGAGCCAAATCCGACCCAGTGACTCTGCATGACCGGCCCAGGGCCCCCATCCCCAACTAGGGCCCTCTCTGTGGTCTTAGCAGCCCTTTTTGACGACCCAAGGCAATCTCTGCAAAGCCGAAGGTCCCCTTTCAAACGCTTGGGCCCTGTACATCAAGTCAGAGGCCTTTCTCGGCTTCGGGTCCAGCGGCAGCCCAGGAACCCTTCATATTGTGTCGGGCCCGCTCAGTCAGCCCAGGGGTCCTTTCAACTAGCCGGGGCCCTTCCGTCGATCTAGAGGCCATTCACGGTAGCATAGCCAAGGGCCTTCAACATCTTCCTGAGGGCACTCTCCGTTGGCTCGGGCCCTCTTCATCTCTTCAGGGACCGAGCAGGCCTCTTGAATCGTTGGATTTGGATCCACTCCCCACGAGGCCTCGGTTGAGGAATCATCCGAGGCCTCATTGGGAGTGGATCCAAGCCCACCGATCCAAGAGGCCTGCCCGGTCACCTCCACCCATGCCTAGCCCGTCCATCCATCACAAAGCCACCACCACCCACTTCCTATCCGTCCTCCAACTTCCACTCGCCTCCCCCACGTACAGGCACTTCCTCGAAATTCCTCCTCTCCACCTCCTTCGTTCCTGAATCTTCACCCTTCCCGTAAGCCAGGCTTCACCCTCGCCCTCAGCTCCCACTTCCGCCCAGTATCACCGTCTCGAAGTAGCCGACGAATTCAACTATCCTTAATCAGCTTGCCCTATCAGATGACAGAAAGGCGCGCCCGCGAGGCGAATAGGGCACGACTGGCTCAGATGTAAAAAGCACGAGCGAGGGACTAAGGAGTGGAAAATGCCCTTCCCTCAAGGTCGGCCACGCCATCGCCTCCGAGGCGAATGGAGGCACCGCTGGGGGAGCCAGTTATGCCGCACGAGATGGGTCCTCCCTCCCCCTTCTGCTGCAGCTGATCGTCCCTCAGAAGCGAGGGCTGCGATGGTCAGGGTCCCCCCCCCCCACCACCAGGAGACGGCTCACCGCGGTCACGCCGGAGAACGACTTCGCTGGGCCACGCAAGAAATAACATGGAACCCTCTGGAGAGTACTTTTAGACACTTCTGGTCTGATCTTGACTCGCCATCATATCGCCTTTAGTTTTACAGTGCAGCATGCGTGGTTTTAGAGGAAGTTTTACTGACCTGCAAGGATTTTATATCATGGACGGCCTATTGGTGTAGGCCTTCAGGAAACGAAACTTGCCACTGGCATCCAGTGTTCAATTAAATGATATTCAGTAGTTCGGAAAGATAATGCAAGCTTTCTTAATGAACGAATCAATGTGCTTACCAATCATAGGTTCTTCGACACATATACGTTCCCATCACAACACTAATCAGTTTTAGATCTTACCCTGTGCAATCCCAGGCCAACTGGCGTCAGCTTGATGAAATGGTACATAATAAATTACCGAACGATACTTCTAATCAATATAGTACACCACTTCCCGTGGAGATTTTTGCATCAATGATAATTATCATTGATCATAGAATATCATATAATTATAATTCATAGAATTATAGAATTCGGATGCCGTGGCAATTATAATTGTCACGGCATCCGAATTCATACCTAGGACGTCGAGAACGCCCCGCCATGCTCACGTGCCATGATGGACAGAGCAATGTCGGAAGGCCGTCCCGGTAGCGCAATTGGTTAGAGCGCGCTGGTCTGCACTGGTTTCCCATGTCCTGGCAAGACAGGTTCGAGGGGGATGAGGCCTCGGATGATTCTTCAGTGCCTTCACTTGTGAGTGGGACGTCGGTGTTTTCCGTGCCTTTTGAAGTGGTTGCCTGCCTCGCTTGTGACGCAAGAGGCACTCCAAATGCTAGGAGAAGGGTTGTTCGCCGGGTTATCAACTCAGATGCCCTATCGTTCTGTGTTGTGGGAGCGATGTAATATGCTTAGCTTTTGATGCGTATGATATTCTGGATGCAATCCTTCATACAAGTTTCTGGTTTCTCTAAATGTTAATTTGTTGGCGTGCTGAAGTACTATCTCATTTTGTTAAATGCAGTTTTGACACGCAGGAGCATACGACGTTGTTGTTATTGGCGTTTAGGGACGCATCAACTGCATAGGTTACACAGCGCCTATACCTTCGTCAGTCAAACCAGGCGTGAGCGTATCGGCGTCGAGTAAATGAGAGGACTAGGGGTTACAAGAAGTTAACGCATTTCCTGGTGACGTTGTTTTGCGATGCTTTAGCGTCCGTATGCTACCTTTGCTGGCGTGAGAAGTGGGGATCCCGTCCGTCACAGCAGCTGGCACAACGTGTGCTGTCGGAAGTGCACCTCTCACCAGGATGTTCATCGGAGACACACTTGCTGCTCGCTGGGCGGCTACAGAAACACTGAGTGGTGTGTCCGAAACGTTTACACTTGAAGCAGCGTATGGTTTTCGAAAAAGACTGTTGTACTTTCACTCATAGGTAGCCGACTCTGATCTCTGGAGGTATGGCTGTTCTTTTAAATGTCAAAATAATGTTGTTGGTTGCGATGAAATATATGCCTTGTTTCACTCTATTATTGTCTTTGCGGCGATGACTTCGAAATTTTAAATTTGGCCCGAAGGGCGTGACTACACCGATACAACTGAGCGGACGGGTAGACCGGGAGAAGCTGGGCTACCTGCTCGTGACCTGGGAGTGGTTGTTGTTGCAGGACTGGAAGGACATATGCAGGAACGTTGACATCTAATGGACAGTTGGATGGGGAGGGGAATGATGCACTGAGATAAATAACCGCAAGTGCACATTAATATACATACTTCAAAAATTAGCATAATACCATACCAATCAATCATGACAATAATCAATTTCGGAGCTCTTCATCAAATGGATTTTCAGTTATCCACGTAAAAGATACAGGTAAAACACGACACATATATACGATACACGCTTTCCAGGCGTATATAACAGGTTCCAGCTTAAGGTGGTCACCGAGTAATTGGATATTGGCAAAGCACCAACTTCTTCAAGGAATAAGCACTAAGCGTCAATCTCACATTAGGTGGCAGATAGTTCCACTTCCTTACCGCTCAGCACACGGATGAACGTCTCGAGAATTCAGTTCGCGTGCTTGGATTATGGATCCGTCCATCAGTAGTCGACGAGAGTCAGATTTCAGGCTTCAAGTCAGCATTATTGTCGCAATGTGATGCTTCCGGGAGAGGTAATCGTGCACGGTGACACCCAGAAGGTTAACCGCAACGTGACAATGCTCTTGCTCTAGTACGGCGAAATTTGACATCACATCTGCGTCCAAGAACTGAGTGTCACCGGCATGCTTGACAATCTTGCCGTGCGGCATGTGTTGTGCAAATTTGGCGCTATGCGATCGTAAGGAACCAAGACGACTGAACGGCTCTTACTCCTGTTTTTACGAGCAATCCATTCGCAAGGTGACAGACGTGACGATCTGATCAACTTGGTCCCCACAGCCGTAAGCAAATGAGCTATTTTGGCGGCATTGTCATCCAAGGGGATGGTGTACCGCTTGCACAGGATTATACTACTAGATTGGAGCCGGCGTCACAGCCTAACCCTGCCCCAATGATGGTATATCATCCGAATTGATCCTTAGTTGACGGAAAACTCCCTTACAAAGTCAATCTCCACTAAGATACAGCACGAGCCCAACAAACATTGTGTTTAATAACATGGGGAACAATGACGGGAAAACAGACAATTGCAAGAAATAGGGAAAGTGATAGGCAATCATAGATTGTACCTTCAGCAGAAGTTGGGCAGATGCCTGAACACGGATTATCCACCGATAATTGCACCACTTCTTGCTTATCCTTGAAGTCTGGAGGATCATCTGCGAACAAGGCGAATGATTGAAGCTCCAGGTGAAGTCCACCATATGGAGGTGAACTACTGAAACAAACATCGAACGCATTTCAGAAAATGTAATACCCATTTCCTGGTTAGGCCACGCGTGCATTTTGCCATCGGCACTATCAGCATTTGCTGAAGTCTAGCTCCCATACCACAGCTGCAGCGAGCAGTCTTTGATCACCTTAACGCCAACCAGATGAGGCCTATATCTTAGCAACAAACCACGAAAGGCGCCGGGGCTCGAAGGTGCAGTCACAGCTTCGGAAGACAGCAAAGCAACGAGAGCGTTAGACGTCTGAGCAACTACGATAATAATAGCAGTGTAGTTCCTCGGGGGCATTTCACCCCCCTCCCCCAAAAAAACAACAACAACTATCCTTCAATGTACCTACAATTTCTACTGTCTACTGTCTCAAGCGCTCTGTCCTGTCAGAAGAAATCTGCATGTTTTGCTTCCCTGAAATTGTCACTATAATCAATGGAATATAAGTAATTGCATGCTGTACAAATACTTCAAGACATACAATCTGATGACATATAGGATAACTTCAATGGTATATACTCTTACCTGGGAGTATGTACATTGGCGTGCTCGAACCCCCACTGCTGCATTCTATCGCATCACTGGCGCCTCTTTCATCCAAGGAAGCTAAAAAATAAAACGGAGGAAGTAGCGTGAACTATGATAGCAATGACGAGCGTTTGGTAAGCAGCACAGCGATCGTTTCAGCTGCTGACATGCATAATTTCCTCAAATGATTAAATCGATTACATTGAACAGTGTATGTGAAACAGCAGTGGACCGGAATATTAAAGGCTGGAGTACCAAGGACCTAGAATAGCGTCACAAACCAGGATCAAAACATAAAAAACCCAGTCCGTACATGGAATTCATAGGCAACGAAATTACTGGCAATGTGTTATAGCACAGACATACCTGATGATGTCCACAATGCCAATGTCACACAGATTACTCAAGAAGATTGGTTATAACTATAACTTAAAAGCGAACAGGTTCAGTAGGTACACATTCTGAATTATGTCTCGCAGCATGGCATAAATATTACTGGTCGCTGGCGTTCCTTGGCATTGTTCTATGAAAAAAATGTTGATGCAGAAGGTTCCAAAATGAGAAAACTATGTTTTAAAATTACCCACTGCACAGCAAAATAGCTGAAATGGCAAGGACTTACTT
Source organism: Ashinkailepas kermadecensis (assembly GCA_034440615.1). Classification (NCBI taxonomy): domain Eukaryota; kingdom Metazoa; phylum Arthropoda; class Thecostraca; family Neolepadidae; genus Ashinkailepas; species Ashinkailepas kermadecensis. Next base: position 121,495 of record JAOTOM010003802.1, on the reverse strand, counting down.
AATGTTCAAGCTGATTTTGTACTTAACTCAGAGCATGTCCCCGAGTATGGATACATGCCCACCATTCATTCAATTGTGGTGGTAAAGGCTTAGCAAACCTTACATGGGAAACAAGACAAAGCATTGGCATTGAGGGGCAAACAAAAGACAAAGCATGGGCATTGAGAAGTCATACCATCTTCAGAAGGTTGGACAAGATGGCCTGGAAATAACTTGCCCGCTGGCAAATGCACTACTTCTTCTTTGATTTTTAAGTCGGGTGGATCATCTGCAAACAAGGCGACTGGTATAAGTTTACAGCGGGAACAGGAATGCATCAGCAATATGACATGCAATATATCTCAACCTCATCTGTACAATATAATAGCAGCAGAGGCCAATCAACATTTGGTTAGTTATTTGGGCTTTAGGGCGCATCGACTACATAGGTCATATAGCGCCCATAACACAATCAATTAGACATAGAGGCACGGACACGTCAGAACAAGCAACAGGTTATAGGTGGCGATGCCCCATCTGTCCTAGGGTAAAACCAGCCACGTATGCAGCAGCACGTTAGTAACCAGCGTAAATCAGGGGAAATTTAAGTTCTAAGATGAATTTAAAAAGTTTTCCCGAGTGAACAACGTCCGACTCATCTCCTAATACGTCCCGAAGCGAGACAGAGGAAGAGGAAGAGACAGAGGAAGGTTCTTTAGAAGGTTCCATCTTTAGAAGGTTGGACAAGATGGCCTGGAAATAACTTGCCCACTGACAAATGCACTACTTCTTCTTTGATTTTTAAGTCGGGTGGATCATCTGCGAAAAAGGCGACTGGTATAAGTTTACTGCGGGAACAGGAGTGCATCAGCAATATGACATGCAATTTATCTCAACCTCATCTGCACAATATAATAGCAGCAGAGGCCAATCAACATTGCAGCATTGGGCCTCACCTAACCGTATCTTCCAGCCACTGACTGACAGGGTTGGTGACACCACCTTTTATCTTTGTGAACCCAAATGAAATCATGGTGCAGAACAAAACCCAGGGATGCACATGGAAGCCAAATTCAATGCACCAAATACCTTTTAAGATCCATCAGCGACCATACTGGGCAAGGAATTGAGAAAATTTGGAAATATCCCAGCACCCACAGCTGCAATTAGCCAGTAAAACAAATATCTTTTGGGTAGAGCATGAACCATGCACAGATAAAGACACAATGTTCATACAGAAACACCGACCACTTATTTCACTTTGCCATGCTCCTTGTTGACAGCCTTAGTGAATTTACGTCAATACGTCCATGTAAATGATGTCTATAGTGAGAATGAAGGCATAATTATACTTCTTATATGTCGCCAGGTTGAACATGGTCACATGTTTCGATTACAAGACCACCAGATGTTCCGAAGTAAAATTACGTCGTGACACGGAAGTGATCCATCGGTATTGGGTGAATTTTATGAACTCTGTAAAGTTTATGAAAGCAAACTATACGACTTACACATCAATAAGTTTGATATATGTTTTGTTCAGCAAACGTGTTTATATCACCGTTTTTAATTCATTGTTTGATCCCCCGTAGTTGTCCGATGGGAGAATACTTACACGAAATCCGTCCGTTCCGAAAATCGCAATATCATACACAGCCACGGAGAACCGACACATATGGGATATTTCAAAACGAAACGTATTTTAAGGTGACAGCCAAATCATACCCGTTTGTATTTCTTCCATCAATGTTATCAATTTCAATGGGCTAGGGTCACAGAAGGTCATGAGGTCAAGGTGTCACGAGGTCAAACGTTAGAAACATTGCTATTTTATCAAGGATATGTTTTATTTACTCATGTTTCTTCTCACATGTGCATAATACGTCACACTACCTCTTCATTATCCATACGAAATCTAGCATTAAAAATACCCCTGTTCCATTACCTCAAAATATTGCCCGACGCTATAGCTACGACACCGTTAGTTGGGTTGGGCTAAAACGTGCTCAGGTATGTTCAGAGCATAAAACTACCATGTACACAGATTATCGTCCTAATACAAATTTAGTGAGTGCAATATTTGAAAATGTCTGGCCGATCTGTCGTGGAACGCACCCGGTGTCACATTGGTATGATCCTTAACCCGTGTGAATGCGCAGGTGTGCTTCCAGGTTCGATTTGCTCTCAAACCACTTTTCACAGGTGTTGCATTGGTATGGTTTTTCACCGGCGTGGATTAGGAGGTGCACTAGCAGGTTCGATCTAGACGTACATATGTGTTCACACGTGTCACATTTGAATGGCTTTTGAAACGAGTGGATACGGTTGTGCTTTTTCAGGTCTCCCTCGGACGCAAACGTTTTATGACAGGCGTTACATTGGTATGGTCTTTTACTCGTGTGGATGCGGCGGTGAACTTTCAGGTGCGATTTTCTCATAAACCTCCAGTCACAGGTGTTACATTGGTACGGCCTTTCGCCCGTGTGGATGCGGTGGTGTATTTCCAGGTGCGATTTGCTCGCTAACCTCTTGTCACAGGTGTCACATTGGTATGGTTTCTCACCCGTGTGGATACGGTTGTGCCTTTTCAGGTCTCCGTTGGACGTGAACCTTTTATGACAGGTGTCACATTGGGATGATCTTTCACCGGCGTGGCTGTGACGGTGGGTTTTCAGGTTCCATTTCGTGTTAAACCTCTTGTCACAGATGTCACATGGGTATGGCCTTTCATCAGTATGGATGCGGCGGTGTACTTGCAGGTTAGCGTTGCGGGTAAACCTCTGATGACAAGTGCCACACTGGTGTAACTTTTTATCCTTGAGGGAGCAGCGGTGTGCCCGCAGGGTTGCTTTCCGCGCAAACCTCTTGTGATAAATGTCACATTGGTGTTGTCTTTCAGTCGTCTGGATGCCGTGGTATTTTTGCATGTCGCCTTCTTCCTTCACTTGTTGGGGAACTGCGGCGGTGCCATTCCACGGACAATCTGAAAACAGAACAAAATAATACGGCTTACTCAAGATAGATTTGCACATATTACATGGCCAGTTAGATTTTTCTTTCATTTCTGAGAACAGTTGTGGTGTGTATATATACGTGTGTGTGTGTGTCCGTGTATATACACTCAGGTGCCCTATTTGGTCCTAAGCTGTTAGGGGCCCATTCTAACTGAGATTACTCTTTGATTTATTATTTTGGCTTAAGGGCGCGCCTGATACACGGCCATTTGGCGCCCATGAGATTACTATTTGCAGGTGATATGGACATTCCAACTATCCGGCGGGTCCTCTATTGATTTCACCGCCCTTGGTGGTCCTCACGGTGGACGTCTTCAGGACTCAAGGGCTCCGTCCACACAAGCTGTTAGGGGACGAGTGGTCTAGGGGTAAGATGCTCGTCTCACAATCGAAAGATTGTGGGTTCGAGTCTCACCTGTCGCTACTCTTCGCCCGCGACCAATCGCGTGAGAGATTGGCGACGCTATATGACTCAACAGTCGACGTGTCGTAAAACCAATAACCAACCAACCACACAAGCTGTTAGATGCCCTTACATTTTATTCCGTTATATCATAGCCCCTCATGGTAGACGCCTGGAGGGCTACATCGGACTCGCCAGGATGACGGATCCCTCGGACACGCCATTACTTTTTAACAGCCCGGGCCCCTCCACGGGCTCAGAAGCCCTTTGCACAACACCAGGAACCTTTCGCTTCACCCCGGATCGCATCCGCAGCTCAAGGGCCTTTTCATCGGTTTGAGGCCCGCCTTCAGCTCGGGCCCATCTTCATCAGCGTGAGCCAAACCCGACCCAGTGGCACTGCATGACCGGACCAGGGCCCCCATCCCTAACTAGGGCCCTCTCTGTCGTCTTGGCGGCCCTTTTTGACGACCCAAGGCATTTCCTGCAAAGCCGAAGGTCCCCTTTCAAATGCTTGGGCCCTGCACATCAAGTCTGGGGCCTTTCTCGGCTTGGGCTCCAGCGACAGCCCAGGAACCCTTCATATTGTGTCGGGTCCGCTCAGTCAGCCCAGGGGTCCTTTCAACTAGCCGGGGCCCTTCCGTCGATCTAGAGGCCATTCACGGTAGCATAGCCAAGGGCCATCAACATCTTCCTGAGGGCACTCTCCGTTGGCTCGGGCCCTCTTCATCTCTTCAGGGACCGAGCAGGCCTCTTGAATCGTTGGGCTTGGATCCACTCCCCACGAGGCCTCGGTTGAGGAATCATCCGAGGCCTCATTGGGAGTGGATCCAAGCCCAACGATCCAAGAGGCCTGCACGGTCGCCTCCACCCATGCCTGGCCCGTCCGTCCATCACAAAGCCACCACCACCCACTTCCTATCCGTCCTCCAACTTCCACTCGCCTCCCCCACGTACAGACACTTCCTCGAAATCCCTCCTCTCCACCTCCTTCGTTCCTGAATGTTCAGCCTTCCCGTAAGCTAGGCTTCATCCTCGCCCTCAGCTCCCACTTCCGCCCAGTATCATCGTCTCAAAATACCCGACGAATTCAACTATCCTTAATCAGCTTGCCCTATCAGATGACAGAAAGGCGCGCCCGCGAGGCGAAGAGGGCACGACTGGCTCAGATGTAAAAAGCACGAGCGAGGGACTAAGGAGTGGAAAATGCCCTTCCCTCAAGGTCGGCCACGCCATCGCCTCCGAGGCGAATGGAGGCACCGCTGGGGGAGCCAGTTATGCCGCACGAGACGGGTCCTCCCTCCCCCTCTGCTGCAGCTGATCGTCCCTCAGAAGCGAGGGCTGCGGTGGTCAGGGTCCCCCCCCCCAGGAGACGGCTCACCGCGGTCACGCCGGAGAACGACTTCGCTGGGCTACGCAAGAAGTAACATGGAACCCTCTGGAGAGTACTTTTAGATACTTCTGGTCTGATATCGACTCGCCATCACATCGCCTTTAGTTTTACAGTGCAGCATGCGTGGTTTTAGAGGAAGTTTTACTGACCTGCAAGGGTTTATATCATGGACGGCCTATTGGCGTAGGCCTTCAGGAAACGAAACTTGCGACTGGCATCCAGTGTTCAATTAAATGATATTCAGTAGTTCGGAAAGATAATGCAAGCTTCTTTAATCAACGAATCACTGTGCTTAACAATCATAGGTTCTTCGACACATATACGTTACCATCAGAGCACTTAATCAGTTTTAGATCTTACCCTGTGCAATCCCAGGCCAACTGGCGTCAGCTTGATGAAATGGTACATAACAAATTACCGAACGATACTTCTAATCAATATAGTACACCACTTCCCGTGGAGACTTTTGCATCAATGATAATTATCATTGATCATATAATTTCATAGAATTATAATTCACATAATTCATAGAATTCGGATGCCGTGGCAATTATAATTGTCACGGCATCCGAATTCATACCTAGGACGTCGAGAACGCCCCGCCATGCTCACGTGCCATGGTGGACAGAGCAATGTCGGAAGGCCGTCCCGGTAGCGCAATTGGTTAGAGCGCGCTGGTCTGCACTGGTTTCCCCTGTCCTGGCAAGACAGGTTCGAGGGGGATGAGGCCTCGGATGATTCTTCAGTGCCTTCACTTCTGAGTGGGACGTCGGTGTTTTCCGTGCCTTTTGAAGTGGTTGCCTGCCTCGCTTGTGACACAAGAGGCACTCCAAATGCTAGGAGAAGGGTTGTTCGCCGGGTTATCAACTCAGATGCCCTATCGTTCTGTGTTGTGGGAGCGATGTAATATGCTTAGCTTTTGATGCGTATGATATTCTGGATGCAATCCTTCATACAAGTTTCTGGTTTCTCTAAACGTTAATTTGTTGGCGTGCTGAAGTAATATCTCATTTTGTTCAATGCAGTTTTGACACGCAGGACCATACGACGTTGTTGTAATTGGCGTTTAGGGACGCATCAACTGCATAGGTTACACAGCGCCTATACCTTCGTCAGTCAAACCAGGCGTGAGCGTATCGGCGTCGAGTAAATGAGAGGACTAGGGGTTACAAGAAGGTAACGCATTTCCTGGTGACGTTGTTTTTCGATGCTTTAGCGTCCGTATGCTACCTTTGTTGGCGTGAGAAGTGGGGATCCCGTCCGTCACAGCAGCTGGCACAACGTGTGCTGTCGGAAGTGCACCTCTCACCAGGACGTTCATCGGAGACACACTTGCTGCTCGCTGGGTGGCTACAGAAACACTGAGTGGTGTGTCCGAAATGCTTACACTTGAAGCAGCGTATGGTTTTCGAAAAACACTGTCGTACTTTCACTCATAGGTAGCCGACTCTGATCTCTGGAGGTATGGCTGTTCTTTTAAATGTCAAAATAATGTTGTTGGTTGTGATGAAATATATGCCTTGTTTCACACTATTGTCCTTGCGGCGATGACTTCGAAATTTTAAATTTGGCCCGAAGGGCGTGTCTACACCGATACAACTGAGCGGACGGGTAGACCGGGGGAAGCTGGCCTACCTGCTCGTGACCTGGGAGTGGTTGTTGTTGCAGGACTGGAAGGACATATGCAGGAACGTTGACATCTAATGGACAGTTGGATGGGGAGGGGAATGATGCACTGAGATAAATAACCGCAAGTGCACATTAATATACAGACTTCAAAAATTAGCATAATACCATACCAATCAATCATGACAATAATCAATTTCGGAGCTCTTCATCAAATGGATTTTCAGTTATCCACGTAAAAGATACAGGTAAAACACGACACATATATACGATACACGCTTTCCAGGCGTATATAACAGGTTCCGGCTTAAGGTGGTCACCGAGTAATTGGATGTTGGCAACGCACCAACTTCTTCAAGGAATAAGCACTAAGCGTCAATCTCACATTAGGTGGCAGATAGTTCCACTTCCTTACCGCTCAGCACACGGATGAACGTCTCGAGAATTCAGTTCGCGTGCGTGGAATATGGATCCGTCCATCAGTAGTCGCCGAGAGTCAGATTTCAGGCTTCAAGTCAGCATTATTGTCGCAATGTGATGCTTCCGGGAGAGGTAATCGTGCACGGTGACACCCAGAAGGTTAACCGCAATGTGACAATGCTCTTGCTCTAGTACGGCGAAATTTGACATCACATCTGCGTCCGAGAACCGAGTGTCACCGGCATGCTTGACAATCTTGCCGTGCGGCATGTGTTCTAGCATGTCGTTAGTGAATAGAAGGAATATCACAGGGCTCAATATAGAGCACAGTACCACCCCATGCGTCACCAGTACAGCCTTAGAATGTTGGACACACTGCACGCGATTGCTCGGCCATGCGGAGAACCACCGACTATGGATGCCGTACCGTGCCCTAGCTTCCTACAGCAGGAGGGGTGCTCGACGCTGCCAAATGCTCTCGAGGTGTCTGCGGTAAATAGTGATGTCATCATGCCCTTGTTAGCCCTGCTAGTCACATATAATACAGAGCCAAGCACGCCCACCTCTGTAGATAGGCCAGGTGTTCAGTAATCAGAGACCGTACCTTGCACAGCAGCTTGGATGAAGTTCGAGGATGTGCTTTCCTCCACAAATTGTACCACTTCTTCTTTAACTTCTAAGTGACGGGAATCGTCTGCAAGCTCGGCGGTTGTTGCAGGTTAATATTGGGATATGCAATCAATCAGGGAGATTGCATACACAGAGATTGCATTACCTTCGAAAATCTCGCAACTTTGGCGCTATGCGATCGTAAGGAACCAAGACGACTGAACGGCTCTTACTCCTGTTTTTACAAACAATCCATCCGCAAGGTGACAGACGTGACGATCTGATCAACTTGGTCCCCACAGCCGTAAGCAAATGAGCTATTTTGGCGGCGTTGTCATCCAATGGGATGGTGTACCGCTTGCACAGGATTATACCACTAGATTGGAGCCGGCGTCACAGCCTAACCCTGCCCCAATGATGGTATATCATCCGAATTGATCCTTAGTTGACAGACAACTCCTTTACAAAGTCAATCTCCACCGAGATACAGCACGAGCCCAACAAACATTGTGTTTAATAACATGGGGAACAATGACGGGAAAACAGAACATTGCAAGAAATAGGGTAAGTGATAGGCAATAATAGATTGTACCTTCAGCAGAAGTTGGGCAGATGCCTGAACACGGATTGTCCACCGATAATTGCACCACTTCTTGCTTAACCTTGAAGTCTGGAGGATCATCTGCGAACAAGGCGAATGGTTGAAGCTCCAATTGAAGTCCACCATATGGAGGTGAACTACTGAAACAAACATTGAACGCATTTCAGAAAATGTAAGACCCATTTCCTGGTTAGGCCACGCGTGCATTTTGCCATCGGCACTATCAGCATTTGCTGAAGTCTAGCTCCCATACCACAGCTGCAGCGAGCAGTCTTTGATCACCTTAACGCCACCCAGATGAGGTCTATATCTTAGCAACAAACCACGAAAGGCGCCGGGGCTCTAAGGTGCAGTCACAGCTTCGGAAGACAGCAAAGCAACGAGAGCGTTAGACGTCTGAGCAACTACGATAATAATAGCAGTGTAGTTCCTCGGGGACATTTCGCCCCCCTCCCCCCAAAAAACAAACAAAAAACAACTATCCTTCAATGTACCTACAATTTCTACTGTCTACTGTCTAAAGCGCTCTGTCCTGTCAGCAGAAATCTGCATGTTTGCTTCCCTGAAATTGTCACTATAATCAATGGAATATAAGTAATTGCATGCTGTACAAATACTTTCAAGACATACAATCTGATGACATATCGGATAACTTCAATGGTATATACTCTTACCTGGGAGTATGTACATTGGCGTGCTCGAACCTCCACTGCTGCATTCTATCGTATCAGTGGCGCCTCTTTCATCCAAGGAAGCTAAAAAATAAAACGGAGGAAGTAGCGTGAACTATGATAGCAATGACGAGCGTTTGGTAAGCAGCACAGCGATCGTTTAAGCTGCTGACATGCTTAATTTCCTCAAATGATTAAATCGATTACATTGAACAGTCTATGTGAAACAGCAGTGGACCGGAATATTAAAGGCTGAAGTACCAAGGACCTAGAATAGCGTCACAAACCAGGCTCAAAACATAAAACACCCAGTCAGTACATGGAATTCATAGGCAACGAAATTACTAGCAATGCATTATAGCACAGACATACCTGATGATGTCCACAATGCCAATGTCACACAGATTACTCAAGAAGATTGGTTAACACTATAACTTAAAAGCGAACAGGTTCAGTAGGTACACAGTCTGAATGATTTCTCGCAGCATGGCATAAATATTACTGGTCGCTGGCGTTCCTTGGCATTGTTCTATGAAAAAAATGTTGATGCAGAAGGTTCCAAAATGGGAAAACTATGTTTTAAAAGTACCGACTTCACAACAAAATAGCTGAAATGGCAAGGACTTACTTAATGTTCAAGCTGATTTTGTACTTAACTCAGAGCATGTCCCCGAGTATGGATACATGCACACCATTCATTCAATTGTGGTCGTAAAGCCTTAGCAAACCTTACATGGGAAACAAAAGACAAAGCATTGGCATTGAAGGGCAAACAAAAGACAAAGCATGGGCATTGAGAAGTCATACCATCTTTAGAAGGTTGGACAAGATGGCCTGGAAATAACTTGCCCGCTGGCAAATGCACTACTTCTTCTTTGATTTTTAAGTCGGGTGGATCATCTGCAAACAAGGCGACTGGTATAAGTTTACAGCGGGAACAGGAATGCATCAGCAATATGACATGCAATTTATCTCAACCTCATCTGCACAATATAATAGCAGCAGAGGCCAATCAACATTGCAGCATTGGGCCTCACTTAACCGTATCTTCCAGCCTCTGACTGACAGGGTTGGTGACACCACCTTTTATCTTTGTGAACCCAAATAAAATCATGGTGCAGAACAAAACCAAGGGATGCACATGGAAGCCAAATTCAATGCACCAAATACCTTTTAAGATCCATCAGCGACCATACCAGGCAAGGAATTGAGAAAATTAGGAAATATCCCAGCACCCACAGCTGCAATCAGCCAGTAAAACAAATCTCTTTTGGGTAGAGCATGAACCATGCACAGATAAAGACACAATGTTCATACAGAAACACCGACCACTTATTTCACATTGTCATGCTCCTCGTTGACAGCCATAGTGAATTTCGATTTCACCAATCAAAAGAAGGTGGAGAGAACAAACAATTGAAGAGAGACAGAAGAATGCCAACAAAACTAAGGAGCATCCAAAGTCACAATTACAGGTCTCAGCAAGGTAAAGGACACTAAATGCCACACTAGGGGTGTGAAAGAAAAAATGTTTGTGCTGCAATCATTTATTTACTGCTTTACACACATTGGTAATTGAGAAGGAAGGTTGCACCTAAGGCAGCAGAGAAAACAAGGCTGGGTAGTCATGTGACCCCTGACATCATGTGGTCAAAATAAGGCCAAGCATCCAACAGCGACCTACAAGGTCTAGCTCATAGTTTGGAATATTCTTATACATGTTACTGCAAAGGCCTACATTGAACCTGCCCCATCATCCAATATAGCAATTGTAAAATTGAAAATCAGTAGATCAGGTTAATTCTGGTATAACTAACATTCAATTTTGTCCTGAGATGGAATAACATCACTGATTACTTGGAGGATAGTCTATGAGAAAACCCTCCCAGTGACTCTTCTCCCCTTGTCATTGCTGTGGAGAGACTAGTCATTCATTGTGATGTCACACAATGGTTGCTGTGTTATTGGCTCTTTGTAGTTATTGATCGGGAGGGGAAAAGTTGTGGGTTGGTTATGGAGATTATGGAGAAGACACTTTTCTTGAAACATGTTACGTCAAAACCTTGTTGTACACTTTCCAATTGAACTCTGGGCCCTTCATAACAAGCAGGTCATTGTCAAATAGTACCATTCAACCCTGAAATAAGAAAAAATGAGATGATAGTCTGCTGGAAAGAATAGGGTTCTGGATGGCAAAAAAATCAGGATGTTAATTCATGCAAACATGGTTTGTAGGACTGTTAAGTAGTTGACTTGATAGCCATTTAATTAATCTCCTCTTATCTTCATTGGTCTGGATGCATTACATGATTTCTTTCCTAGGCTTAAACCTGGGATAAATTCCATTTCATAATAATGGAATCAATGTTGCTTCAGGGAGGTACTCAAAGTGTTGAGATTAGGAGCACAATATGCTTTAAAAATTGTAAGTATCATCATTATATTCCCAGAAAGGGTTCACAATTATCAATGCAAAGGAAGTCATTACATCCCTGATTCAGATGTCTCATGGAGGTATGGTAAATTACCTGGAAGTATGTACTGTGTAGTTCTTGAAGCTCCACAGCTGTCCTTATCACAAGGCTGGCTGGTAGTTTTCTTAGTTATGCAAGCTGAAAACAGAATTGGTAAGATGCAGAGAGCAGATTTGGTGTTACACTAATCACCAGATAATCAATGTGCAAGCTTGTTGTGTTTCCTGTGCCTGTTTATCTCTGTGTTCCATTTGCACCAATGACAGGGATGAAGGCGGTCACCAGTCTGGGTGCTCTAGTTTCTTCAGATAAAGACACCTCATTGAGAGGAACAGGTGCTCTCATGGAAGGAAAGGCAACCCTCCCCACACCCTTGATTTTTTTTCAGCCAGAGGCACCACTCTAGGTGGTCTTACAGTGCTTTTTGCTCTTAGGTCATGTGGGCTCAGGAACAAGATAAAGGGAGAAGACCTGGCATAATGATCAACATAAATTAAAAGTAACCACCAAATTGTATTCACACATCAGTTTTAATAATGAAATAGGTTGTACTATTGACACTACTGAAATAAGTATGCTTTCAGATGTATGTGGAGACAGCAATCAGCTCTACTGTATCTGACAGCCTATGAATGACTGCCAGATGCCAAACTGGTGCTATGGTTAAATTAGCAAAGGATGCTGTTATAACCAGACTTCCTGAGCAACCATAGAGAAAGTGAGAACAAAAATATACTTCATCAATGTCAACCAAGTTTATAAATCCATACCTGATACTGCCAACAAACCCACCTCACAACTAATATTCACAACAAACCCATGAGTAGGATGCTTGTGCACAAACTTATTTGTTACCTACTGTCTATTGGGATATGGGTTTGGGAATATAAAATGGTTCAAGGAAAATTGTGATAAAAGTAATCTGTCTAAAATCTTTCATTCCCACCACCAAGCAACAATTTCTTGTCAACAAAAAATCTGAGGAAATGGATTGAAACCAATTCTTGTTAATGCTAAATGTTCTACAATGTACTTTTTATGTACATTTTACGACACGTCGACCGTTGAGTCATATAGCATCGCCAATCTCTCACACCGATTGGTCGCGGGCGAAGAGTAGCGACAGGTGAGATTCGAACCCACAATCTTTTGATTGTGAGACGAGCATCTAACCCCTAGACCACTTGTCCCCAGTTCATGTGTGGAATGTTTTACTTGAAGCCAGGAATGATCTGGAGTGATCAAAAGCTCCTTGAGGAGGAAAATTGGTTGAAGGTTTGTTATTGCAGATTTCCTCAAGACAGGGGAGCAAATTGCTGCTGTAAAACCGCTTCTAGAGAGCAAAAGGTGACCCTTAGAATGGGTGTCTTCATACCTTAATCTGCAATACCAAACCTTCAGCGAATTTTCTTTTCTCAATGAGTTTTCAGCTTAAAAATGTAACCTAGTTTAATCTAGCATATCCTAGTCTGTTGGGTATTTTTTTCTTAAAGGGTGTTTTGGGAATTATCGGATTTTTTTGCAGAATATCATGTTTATGAACGTGATTCAGAAGATGCGATCATTCGTTTTCTCCGTAAATGCTTATGTCTCGGTTAATCTTAGCGATAATATCTATAATGCGCCATATATGCCACACCGCTGTTTTTTGTTGCATAATTTATCCATCCCTCACCTGGCACTTCTCAGACGTGATTAAAGGGACATTAAACACTTCATGCAGTTGATTCAACACTCTCACGTCGAAAATGGTTAATTTCTGCCTCTTTGCCACATAGATGACACACCACCACTATTCCACCAGAACGCCAAAAAAACTAAGCAGAGCACGGCTTGAGGCCGTGATGTACGAATGACGTCACGATAAATATTACGCTTGTGTTTTTAAATTATAATAGATGAGCTTATATTAGTTTAGATAAGAGTAGATTGTATTACGTTAGGTTAGGTTAGGTTAGGTTTTCTTATTTAATTATGAATTATCGTACTATTTGTTGGAAGTCGTGAGGCAAAACGATACCGAGCAGAAGCTGGCTCTTAGCCGTGCTGTATGTTTAGTTTTTTCGGCATTGTGGTGGAATAGTAGTGGTGTGTTATCTATGTGGCAAAGAGGCGGAAATTAAGCATTTTCAATGTGAAAAAGTGTTGAATCAACTGCGTGAAGTGTTGAATGTCCCTTTAATCACTTCTGAGAAGTGCCAGGTGAGGATGGATAAATTATGCAACAAAAAACAGCGGTGTGGCATATATGGCGCATTATAGAGATTATCGCTAAGATTAACCGAGACGTAAGCATTTACGGAGAAAACGAATGATCGCATCTTCCGAATCACGTTCATAAACATAACATTCCACCCCAAAAAAAGAAAAATTCCCAAAACACCTTTTAAGACAAATTTACCGCCTGTTTACTTATATCTTTTGTTTTTCAAGATATTTTTTTTGCAAGTTAGGAAAGGTGAATTTGCAGTTTAAGTTCATTTCTGAGTCCTTGAAATTTTATTTATGAATGCAATGCACATGAACGTGCTGAACATCATGTGACTTATTATTCCCACTCCAATTGCATACTTTTTAGTTTGGAGGCAAAACCATACAACTGCAGGCCCGGATTTGGGTAACATAACAAAAGGTGGTTTCATATGCTTGGCCTAAATCAATGGGTTCACCAGCCTACCTTTGCAAATTCTGGAAACACGCTAGACTTAATTTTAACATCCGAAGTAGACAGGGTTGGACTAGTAGATATCTTGCCCCCCTTTCCGCAATGCCAGCACTGCCCTGTTCTAATTGACTATTACTTCCAGGCAAACAAACCAGCCATATCTAATAACACATCACTGAAAAGGTCTTGGTACAGAGAGAACTACTCAGCTATCAAGGAACGTCTGTCCGAATATGACTGGAACCTTTAATTTCAGTATTTAGACACTAATGGTATGTACAAAAGGTTCCTGGAAATATTAGCAGCCCTTACAAATTTATATATACCCAGAGTTGTGCCGAAGGTGCATCCTCCATGGCCAACCAGACCTCAAAGTCTTTTAAGCAGGAGAAAGGATGCATGGATAAAGTACAAACTTGATAGAAACCAATTTGGGAGACAGTCAACACAGGCAGGTCTTTCACTGAGATCATTCCAAGATTTAAACAGACAGTATAGAAACTTTAGTATACATTCCCAGGTCAAGTATGAATTGTCATTAATTCGCAAACCATCTTCCAAGGAATTTCATTCATACATACGACACCAGAAAATCGGCAGAACATCCCTGGGGCCATTGAGGGGAAATTCAACTGATGGACAAGTGACTGCCAGGAAATGGCTGAAAGCAGGGGCTTTTTCCTCAGTTTACTTCAAGGGAAGACTAGAAAACCCAGCCCCACACCAAACCACTGAAGCAGTGCTGCAGAGCATTGATGTTACTGAGGCTGAGGTGCTCAGAATTTTGAGTCAGGTTGATGGATCATCCAGCATGGGCTCTGATGGGGTCCACCCTCAGTTAATTGTATCTTGCTGTGAGGAGCTTGTAAAACCATGTTTCATAATTTTTAACTCATCTCTTTCTACTGGACGTCTTCCTGATAGCTGGAAAACTTCACAAGTTATTCCCATTTTTAAAAAGGGTTCAAGGCATGATCCACTAAATTATCACCCAGTGAGTCTTACTTCTGTCCCATGTAAAATCTTGGAACGTGTAATTGTTGAGAAGCTTACAGAATATTTGGAGGCCAATCACTTGCTGGACCAAGGACAATTTGGCTTCCGCCGTGGACGTTCCGTAGAGGACAACTACTGCTAACATATGAGCTGTCTCTACCTGGCTAGATGAGGGCTATATGGTGGATGTAATTTTCTTTGATTTTTCAAAGGCATTTGATGTTGTTAATATGTGCTGCTACTAACAAAACTGAGAGCTTTGGAAATTGCAGAGATAATCATCACCTGGATACAACATTTTCTCTATGCGAGGGAAATGAAAGTGCTTGTCTCTGGCTTTCAGCAAACCAAAGAATGTTCTAAGTGGAGTACCTCAGGGCTCTGTACTAGGTCCTGTTATTCTTGATTTATGTGAATTATGTACCTCATGTTCAATTATGTACACTCCCAGTTCAAGGTTTTTGCAGATGACCTAAAGATACACATAAAACTGAAGTACAAATCTGTCACAGAACTGCTGGCAGGCATTTCACAGGGTCAAACAGACATTGATACACTGGTGTACTGCCAAGTCATGGGGACTAGCAATGAATTCCAAGAAATGTGTTGTTCTCAAAGCACACTGTGGCTCATATGACTGGAAAACTCTTGGCCCTTATGCACATTATTACCTAGATGGTTTTCAGGTAAGCTTTGTTGAGATGCATACTGACCTAGGTATCACAGTAGATAAAAACTTGCATTTCCATCAACACATTGCTGGTATAGTACAGAAAGCTGGAAGTCTGGCCAGCAACCTACTAAGTTCTACTTTATGTCGTTCTACTGAATTTATGAAAACCCTGTACATTACTCAGGTCAGGCCTCTTTTGGAGTTTGCATCGTGTGTTTGGAATACAGGTTACATAGGCGATTTAAGGCGACTAGAATCAGTACAGAGAAGGTGGACACGAAACATAGAGGGGATGGAAGGTCTGGATTATGGTGCCAGATTACGGAAACTAGGTCTGTACTCGGTGCAAGGTAGACTGATTCGAGCAGACATTATAAAATGTTGGAAGATTTTTCATGGCCATTCTGACATTAAGATCCCTGATATGTTTGTGCTGAATTGGTGAACACGTGGACACTCACTGAAATTGGCTCACAGGCATGCATCAGTGGATTGTAGGAAGATATTTTTTAGCCTTAGATGCTGTGCCACTTGGAACTCATTGCCTGATGATGTGGTAGCCTTAACGGACCTGGGTGCATTTAAAGCTGCATTGCACTCAAATCTCTGCACATTGTTACATGAATATACTGAATAGATTAGCCATGATAATATACTAATCAAACTTGAAAAGTAGCTATACTTCTCTGTATTCAGAATATAGAGATCTCTATATATCTTTACATTCAATCTCTGTATTCAATCTCTGTATTCAATCTCTATATTCAATCTCTATATTCTCTTTTTCCGAAATCTTGACTGACAACAAAATAGTAGCAGATGTAGTGGCTACTAGCATACAAATTCTGCTTAAGGTACACTTTCTAGTTCCTGTCTTGCCCTGACTATCGGATAACCATATTTTCTTTAATCTAGGGGACTGACGTATCTGCAGATGCAGGCTCCCCTCATCGGGCACAGAACTCATCTCTGCGAGAGTGATGCTTGAGTATATGGGGAGCCAGGTGAGAGAACCAGGTGAGATAAAGATAAAATTTATATGATTGTAGATCAAGATAAAATTTCATCTTTGGAATCTTTCACATATAATACTGTATTTTAACGTAAAAGACGATGCGACCACTCATTTTCTCCGCACACGATTACTTTTCAAGTGGCAAAGAAATACACGATCATAATCTTCACTCTAGAAATATAGTCCATTGTGTATAATTATCCCGTACCTGGTGCGTCACAGACGTAATAAAGAAGAAATTCAACACATCATGCACTCTATTCAAAACTCTTTGACATCGAATAACTTACGTTTCTGACTTAATTCCATATTTATTCCCAACATGGTATATTTGCAGCAACACGCGTCCGTGGCCTTCTATCAAGGCCGGAAATGTCTTGTAATGCTGTTAGCGTTGTCCCTCACCAAAGATGATTGGGAGCGCGACGTCACAGCAGAGTGAAGTTTTCCCTTCATAATGTTATGATAACGGAGGGATATCACTTTTTGGTGAAGCGAAGAGCCAAAATAAAACGTTTCTGAGATTGAAAAAAAACGTTACTTATTTGAAACATACGTCCCTATGTGATACAGAAATGGAACCTGTTTTGGATTATTTGCTCATAATTATTGTGCATTTACTCTCAAAGATAATTTTCAAAGAAAGGTTGAAGTAACGGAATTCTTATCAATGACGGATCTCGGATTGCGCTAAGGAATGAATGTGGAGATATACATTTTGGAGGCGCCCACATGCTGTCAGATCAGGGGGCTAGGCAAGCAATCAGACGAAATCATCAAGGGAGACGATCGTCTCCTTCCCCGGCTTTACCCAGTCTGTGTGCAGACTTGTGCTCGACTCGAGTTGAATCGAGAATCGACTCATGAATCAATCGTTTTTGGATGAGTCGTGAGTTGAATCGATTATTTTCCCAAAAACATATCTTGAGTCACGAGTTGAATCACATCTTCTTCTTGTTTTAATGAGTTGAATCACGAGTCAATCATTTGAATCACAATGAGTCATTTGAGTCTTGCGACTCAAATGCAAGTCATGAACAAATGATATAAAGCATGTATCTTTGTAAATAGTATGCCATGACACCAGGTAGGGAGTAAAAACACAGTATAATTATTCACGCTTAACATTACCATTGTCAACTTATCAGCTGCCAGTGAGTAAAGAATGATGTGTACCTAAGTTATTTACCAAAAACGGATAATAACTACAAAAAAGTATTAATGCTAAACTTGGTATTCACGATCAGTATCATGCATGAGTCAATTCTAGTGCCAGGAAAACAACACAGAAATGGGATGTTATTGTGAAAAATAATAGGGAACTGAAACTACCATGCACTTTTTTGGAACAAGCACTTGCACTGATTTTTTTTTTTTTTTTATTGGCCTTTGATCTAAATCACTCGGCCTAAGGGGAAGGTATTACTTTACCGACGGGATCCGCCACAATCCCCGCACTCCGAAGCTACCACTGTCCACCCGGCGCCAAGTCCCACTCGATTCCGATCGACTGGGTCGAGCAAGCCGAGATGGAGAACTGTCCGCGCCGGGCAGAGGAGCGCCCCGAGGTCCAGGGAGCACGGCGAACCCAGATACCAGATTCAATGCTGTACGTTAAGAAGGTAGGTTGTAGCCAACCGCAACACAAGGAGAAATGATGCCTAATGCACAAACGAGATGGAAGGTGGGTTGCTTGGTTCATCGCGTAGACGAAAAAACATCTGTGCTCCCCGCAGCCGCTGATGACACAAGTATTGCCAGAAACAAACACATTTTAGGATTTTGTATTACAAGACATACTATGTAGTGTGTGACCAACTGGACAAACATTTGGAGAGCAATCTGGACAGCATGTTGTGAAAACTGCCGCGACCGAAGGGCAATGCGGAAGTTTAAGTGGAGTGGACAGTCGCGAGAGGACACTAGTTCTCTCGACCTCCATCCTCCACCTCGACTCAACCTTGTATGTCACTGAATAAATTGCGTTGGTTTGTGTGACAAATAACAAACCCAAGGTACCTTTACAAGAAGGTAGATACAAATTTTCCTTCAAGCCCGCATGAAGTCATTCGAAGATTTATTTAATATGGTAGAAATTGGTTGCAGAACTTTTCTCTAATCATACGCAATGGTCACTTTAATTTGCTTCCTAGCAAATACATTTGTATTCCGCTCACCAGGTGAGTTATAATCTTTTCCCATTCTTTCCAGTAAGCATTTGTTCTCACACATTTTATTCTCATGCATAGACAAGGTCGGATTTGTGCATTGTAATCCGGCGTGTGGAGGGGAATATTTTGTAGTCATCCAGTATGGAAAATATTTGTATTCAAACCTTATGCATGGTAACTCAACTTGCACCCATTTCAGTGAATTTTGAGCACTTTTACTTGATCACAGCAGTTCGTTGTCAAAAGTTAATAACTTAGGAACTTCAACTTCCAGATGAAAAAAACAACAAAAATTTTCTGGAAAGGATAATGTTCAGGATCCCCAAGATCTAGGATCAGCCTATTTTTCCAAACATTTACCTACCTACCTACATTGACATACAGCAGTTGTTGAAAACAGTTTTTTTCCAGGCCAGCTAGACCCAGGGCATGATGCATTCTTCCTTGATGAATCTTGCATGGATTGTTGATAATACATGCATAATTGAATATTTATGTACAACACCATTGTGATCTAGGAATGCCCTCCTGAAACTTGCAACTCAACTGAAACTCTCCTGCCAATGGGGAGAAGAAGCTATGGAGCACTTAGCGCCCCCCCCCCCCTGGCTGTCTTTTCTTCCGCTCTTGAACGAGGGTGACAACTTGAACACGTAAAACGGATGGTAGAGGGAGCCTACTAATATCAGGAACAAGCCCTTTATTTTGGAGGCACTTGATGGTGAGCCTGCCGGAAATGACACATTGTTAGTCAGGACGATTATTACTGGGTCATTTAAGATACCCTTCGATGAAGCTAAAGAATAGGTCTTTCAATTAGAATACGTCAAAGTACCCTATATTGCCATCAAATATGCAAGATAGCGTAGAGAAAGTCGGTAAAATTGGGTGTAAACTATTGGTGAAGGGAACCCATCAAAACTGCTACCAAACAAACTTCGCGGGGGCAACAGACCAACGCAATCATAATCTGTGCAGATACCTATTGCAGTGCAGAACCTGGGTGCTATGTTGCAGTTAGGTGATGTGTGTCAGGTATATGATTCAGGTTGTGTGTGCATCATGCTGATGTGGATTGAGGTATTATGCACGCATTGCTTTGCATATGCATTGACAACCATTCATCTCGTTAATGTGTTTGAGTCAATTACTTTATGCACATGCACGTGCATTTATCTGTATATTTATCCTATATACCAGCCATTACAGTGCATGACGAATTATAAATAATGTGGGGTGAAAACAAAGTTTTGGCAAAAATAATATATTGAACAGATGTTTCGATGTTGGAGCATCTTCGTTAGTGCAAATAAATACTGATTCCCTTCTTTAATTAGACAGAAGAAGATGAGTTGACATCAAACTGTCTGTCGAATAAATTATTTTTGCTATGACTGTTTTCACTTCACATTATATATATATATATAGATATATATATATATTTTATAAATATATATATATCTATTTTATATATATATATATATATATATATATATATATATATATATATATATATATATATATATATATATATATATATATATATATATATATATATATATATATATATATATATATATATATATATATATATATATATATATATAAATAGTGTGTGAGCAGTGCACACGAAATCATATGGCTTATGAGTGATACCATTGAGTCGGATCTGAATCGACTCAAATTTATGTTTAAGTCATGAGTTGAATTGGATCTCTGTAGCTCTGAGTCTGAGTTGAGTCGAATCAAATAATTTTGACCTGCTGTGAATCATGAGTTGAATCGGATCTCAAGATCTATGAGTCAAATGTGAGCCGATTCAAAAAATTTGAGTCAAGCACAAGTCTGTCTGTGTGTACATCCATAGGCGTCTAGGGCGGGAACAGGGTGGAGGGCTCTGGAAGAATGTGCCCCCGTAAATTTGTCACCCCTCAGGGAAGGCTTGAGTGCACCCCCGTTACATTTTTCAGCCAGATGCGCACCTCTGTGAGAAAAAGTGGCCCTTTCAGTGCGATGGAATGCAACCAGCTCTAAATTTTCCGCAAGTCAAACCTTTTGTAGGGAAAGGCAATTGCGTCCTAGAATAGCACAGTGCACTTTGCAAAGTGCACGGTGCACTGTGCTTCACTTGCCACTTTGCTTCACTGCGCCCGAGTGCACCCCCTATTTTCAAGCAAGAGGCGACCTGGACGGCGCAGTGGCGGCGTTCTGCAAGGCGGTGGCTGGGTGCATTACATGATCCACGAGCCTAAGCCGCACATCATGCTCTTCAAGAGTCATTAGTCACGACAACGAGGTCCGTCCGTACGAAGGCTAGTAGAAGTAGAAGTAGAGATCGCGTGCCCCCACGCTCACGAGCGACATCAGCAAGCACAAGAAGCCGAAGAAGCCGAAGAAACCAGAGTTTTTTCACAATGACATATTTTCTCACTGTCAAAATATTTCATCTCTCCTTTTTCTACCAATGCTATTCATTCACCAAAAGCAGCAGTGGAAAAGTGGTGGTGATGGCGACTAAATTGCCAGTGGCGGCGAGCGGACAATGTAAGCTAGTAAGCTGGTAAATGGCTTTGACATGGCAGTTGTGTGTGGCAACAAAGACTGGGTGACAAACTGAGCTTCAGTAGGCAGTTCGTATTACTGTCAATTGATGGCGCCACCAGCGCATGGCTCCCGCGTCCAAGGACTCCACAAAGGTTGACCGCACCAACTCGTGATAGGGAATCTGGAAAAATAACACCAGTTGACTCGGGTGGAAGACGATTAAGGACAGGAACAGGAGGGCGGGACAAGGGGGTTGTTTTGAGGATCACTTTGTGGGGAGTGAAGGGAAAGTGCCCCTGCAATGTTGGCTCCCCCCCCCCCCCACATACAAATTTAAACTTTTTTTACAAGAGACTATGTGCAGTGGTGCCCAACTCTGTGCATGGTTCACAGCCGGCTTACTCGGTGGCAAGTTCCTCGATCATAGCTGCAATGATCGAGATGCAGCCAAGATATCAATGGCGCGGGCTCCATGTGTAAAGGGCTGTCGATACTCTTTTAACCCGAGTAGCCAATCTAGGTGGATGGCGAAATAATCCATTTGCGAATACTAACCTTCACATACCTGCAAGGTAGGCACACCAAAGAACCTTCCAAGGTTTTGGCTTGTATTGTGCATTACACGCAATCAGCGTCGACATAAACATTCGTTAGAACACCGATTAGGGTTTGCCAGTGTCATGGCAGTTCTCGAATTGCATGTAAACAGTTTCTGCTACGAGTCACCATATTGGTATCGTGGGCACCGTGCTGGCAATGCAATGTCATGTTGCAGGCCACTCCAGCATCCAACAGACACAACTAACTGCAAGATGGGTAAACCCCTGTCAGAGGAGATAACGTGCTGCGAGACTGACGCACACGTGGATGGCCTGCGGCAACTGTCCCAGTGTGGATGGTCCATCTGCAGTGTACGCGATGATCATCAACCGCGTACCAAGAGCATCAGACGACTCTCCATATACACCAGAACACTACAACAGGCGTCACCCGTGTGGATGCCACCATTATGTGACAGTTCTGCTTGCCAACTAAATCATGGCAGACGCAATAACACTAAGGTTTGTTGTCAGCGTGAGTAAGACATTGTCATGATGCGACAATGCGATTTGCGACATGCGAGGAAAATGCTTTGGACACAAGTCACAACAACATTGTTTGCCGTGCTTAAGCACATCACTGTACCTTGCTAGGCCGGATTTATACGGTAAAGATGGTGCGCAATTACCATATTCAGGTGTGTCGATTCTTGAAAAGCATTGGGGGGGGGGGGGCGAAGTGCCAACGCACTAGACCTCCCCCCCCCCAAAAAAAAAATCCTCGGATTTAGCCCAGTATATTTTCAGATCTCAGAAATTCTGATATTTTATTCCACGATGTGTATGTTTATGTTTATTCAGCATCCTCACCAACGGGGAAAATCGTCCAATAACTGGTCAAGTCACATAATTAAAAGAGCAGTGGTCAGTACATGTCAACATAACAACTCTTGGTTGGTTATTGGTTCTACGACACGTCGACCGTTGAGTCATATAGCGTCGCCAATCTCTCACGCCGATTGGTCGCGGGCGAAGAGTAGCGACAGGTGAGACTCGAACTCACCAACATAACAACTCTGAGTAATAGCATGCGACTGCAGTGCTATATAGTTGGCTGGGACCTATCGTCACCGTCACCGTCACTGTTACCCTCCTCCTCACTCCACACACCAACAAACACACACCGGCTTAAATAAAAATACTTCAGCGATCAGATGCAGGCTAACACGCACCGACATTGATGAAGCATCAGAGCACAGCAGACCTGAACGGTGATGACGATGGGTGAAAGTATTTCCTTGGTGCCTAACATTAGGGAGGGGAATTTTTCCCTTTAGTACGCCACTGCGGCTGCTCAACGTGTTTTTTTCCGCAGATTGCACGATTAAGAGTAGAAAGGCCCTTCGGATAATTTTCTTTCGGGAACCATTCTTAATTTTCCGGTGCTCTGGTCGATTTGATGGAGTCTCCTTGTGGTTTTTGTGGTGAAGTCTATTTTTATAAGCCCACTGCAGGCTATTTTTGGACCCCGGTACGATTCTTCTGACTCGGTGCGTTTTTTTCCGGTGCCCCAACATTTTTCTTTTCCGGCGTCCGACTTCTTATCTTGTGGATCCTTGACGCAATTTTTCCGTCCGCAAGGTGACATTCCGGGTATATATTGTCCTTGGGATCATTCATCATATATATTGTCCTTGGGTCCTTGGGAAGCCAGCTGCAACTTGTGGGGCTCCGACACGACGTTCTGGCCCCAGTGAGATTTTCAAGACAAGCGGCGTGAATTTTTTTTGGTCTAAGTGCGATTTTTTTGGGCCCCGTCGTCACTTGTTGGGATCCCTTGCGGTGGCTACGACACGTTTGTGGAGGCCCAACAAGTTTTGAGGACTTTGGGAGCTATTGTTGAGATCCAAGATTGATTTTCAGTGTCCGGACTGTTTTTCATTTACCCGGCTTCATTTGTTGGGTGATCTCAACGATACTTTTAGAGCCCCGGTGGGACCTGTCAAGCCTCAAGCGTCATTTTCAGGAGGCCCCGGCTCGACCGTTTGTGGCCCTCGTCGTGATTTTCTTGAATCCCGGCACGACTTTTTTGCGGCCCCAACGTGATTTTCAGGGGTCCAGGTGCAAACATTTGAGGCCCCAGCATCCTTATCGGGGCTCCTGCGCTACTTTTGGGATCCCCAATGCGATTTTTCTGAGCCCCCGTGCGATTTTTGGTGGACCGAATGGAATTTTTATGGAGCATGGCGCATTTTTTTCCTAAGCTCGGCGGATTCTTGGGGGCCCACAGCCTATCAGGATGGGAGGGGGGGTGGGAGGCAACTGCCCACAATTCCCCCTCCCCATTCGGTATGTCACTGTGCCATGCAATGATGCAACATAAGAATCCAGGAATAGTTCATCTGTTTCATCACTCACATGTGATTTCAACTCCCCAGTTATCCAGGCAGTTTGAGGAAAGTCAAACATCTGCTACATGGATCAGCAAGGATGGATTGTAAGGCAACATGGATACCATGGAATTCCGGTCACAGTAGTTATGCTGCAATAAATACCTTCTTCAACAGACTGCTTTGGAGATGGATGAGCTCCTGAAGTTTGGTCAGGGTTGGAGTTGGAGGTGGATGGAGCAACACTGTGAAGGACATAACATATGGTTCAAGAGACTTCTGTTTCCATTAACAATACAGGGGATGAAGTAACATTTTCATTGACTTCTATGGTTTTCATTGGCTTCATTGACTTCTATGGTGTCTTGAGTAAGTAGGACAATCGAGATGGGTTTCTGTTATATGCATTATAGAAGCAATGTTATAATGTAGCTTTTATACCCCAGTGAGAATGGTATGGATTCACTCATAAGTGAATTTGCAAACATACTGATATATCAGTTAACAACAATGCAGGGAGCTATGTGATCAACATGGTCTGTGCCCTAAAGCCCAAATAACTAAGTAGCAATGCAGGGAATCTGCTGCGTAACAGTTTACACATAAATTAGACATAATATATGGCATCATACTTCCCATGCTATTTAGAATAGTGAGCTATGTTTTGTGTACAAACATCAGGACATTATAAATGTTAATTAACGTTACACACATCAGTTCCTTACAAGTGTCAGCAATACATTTCCTTCATGTGCTTTAAAAATGAGTCAAGAAAGCACTGTCATCGATTTTAAACTTGCAAAAAGAGTGGGCCACCTGGAATTCTGAGTGCTATTTGAGTGAATTTCCTGTCTTGTTAGTGAACTCACCACTTATTGAGATATAAATACTTTAACTTTGCCTGCTTCCATCATTCAAATTTGTCATGTTCCAATACATCAGAAATCATCAGAATAACTTTTTGTCCACAAACCGGTGTATGCATTTCTATGAATTTCTCATATTTATTAACACAAATGATGTAGATCTGATCTGCAAATTTATAACTCAGAAAATGCTATCAGCACAGGATTCCATTCCTGAAAATATAGTACTTTCAACATGTTATTGTTCTTTGTGAAGCAATAAGCGCAATGCTCTCATGCAGCATGCAGATGGAGGTTCATCACGTTGTAAGAGAGTTAGTTTTTGAGCGTCTTGATCCCATATAATTCAGCCCCAACCCACTTCGTTCATGGCGCGACAAGTACCCGGCTCCGAGACTGGCGCCTGCCTGTCTGGTGCCTACGTAAGCAGCCACCGCCCGACCCAACGAGGCCGTTCGTTGGACATTGTACCTTCCCCTCCCTCCTTCCGGCTGACACCCCGCTAGCCAGGCGCTAGAGACGTGACCTTTATTCGACCGGCGCGTACCGCCGCCGTCGTTAATGCTAGATGTAACTGTGTTCACATAAAGTTATACGTTTGGCTGTCCCGTAACCGTAATTGATATAATCCCGTAAGCCTTGCGATTGTAAAAGTGTACCGTAAACGTAACGCATCGTCACCGCCACTAGAAATAGACCATTTCCCCTTCTAGAAGGCCGTCGACATGGATGTGACGTCATGGAGGCTTCTGCGGCCCTTGACCAATCCGCGACCGGGGTCTTCCGAAGTCACTAGCGCCCGTGCGGCCCCAGCCAGTCCAGCTTGAATCCTCTGAGCGATCGGACCGCTGCTACGCGTGCGCGCTTCCCAACTCAATTCAGCTTCTAAATTCATAGGAAAGGCAGTATCACGGCTTACCTTCCGAGGAGAACGTACTGTACGGTGTCTGTAGTTCTCGTGTGATCCTGGAGTGCTGCAGTGCAATACAGGGCAGCAAAAGGTACTGGTACTTTCGTGACTGGAGTTATCGCGAACAAGAGGTTGCTAGACTTTCGCGTGCCAATAAGGACTTTCCTACAACGTGCACCAGGTAGCACAAAAAGAGATATTATTGCAGTCTAAGGTAACCACAAGGCAGGTTTTACACCCATTTTACCTCCATGAATCATTCAAAGGCGCTAGGTTTCGCTTAGTTGCGTTAGGCTAGGCTTTTGTTGTAAGTTAGTAAATAAAAAAAATTCTTCAAAAACGGTTCAAGCTAGATTAGGTTATGTCAGACTTTTTAAGTTCAAAATGTTTGAGAACAATTTTTTTTTTGGGGGGGGGGGGGAATTGGGCATAAAAATAATCATTTCTTGCATGGAAGTCTAGGCTAGGTTAGGCAGGTTATGTTACATCTTTTTTTATCTGAACATTATTTTTCATCCTATATTACTCAAATCCAAGCCCCCTTTTCCATGTTATTTTGCCTCACAATTGAAAAGTGTGCATCTGCAGAGGAAATGAGCGGTTACATCATGTTCAACACATTAATAAACACTGCATTAAAAAAGAAATTCAAAGAAGTCAGAGAGTACCATGAGCTGAAAAATTCCACAAAAAGCCAGGTATTATCACAGTTTAAGGTAACCACAAGACAAGTTTTACACACATTTTACCTCCATGAAACTTACAAAGGGGTTAGGTTTGTCAGGTTAGGTCAGGCTTTTTTTTCTTTTCTTTTTCTTTTTCTTTTTTTTTCGTCCGCCACCCAAGATCAGGTGACCAGGAGTGCCCCCTCCCCTTACCCAACGACTGCAAGTACCTTACGTTAACACCATAAAATAAACAGTAAAGTCGCGGCACTCCCAGCTAAGAGATGGAAAACAAATAAACGAGCATAAAAGCACCCAGTGTTAGAGCAATAAAACTAGCAATAAAGAATGCTGAAAGTAGTCATACCCAAAGGAGGCATATGACTGGCCCTATATCCATCCCAAAGAGAAGTTGAGGCCTAAACTATAATGTTAGTAGCTGGTTTGTGACGAGATGGTAGTAGGCACTCCTAATTTGAAATGCATTTGTTTACTTAGGCTCCTCCCACAACTCCATCCAGCTAAGCATAAGCTTGTTGCTGGGTGGAATGTGGGAGGAACTATGGTTGGGTGTTTTTCAGCTTCTATATATGGTTAAGCACGCGCACGCACGCACACCCACACCCACACCCACACCCACACGCACACGCACACGCACACGCACACGCACACGCACACGCACGCACACACACACACACACACACACACATACCTACATATGTGCATTCCCCTGATATTCAACAGACAGAGTGAGTGCATGAGTCATTTAGTATTTGTTCAAGAAGTATGTCTTTATGTGATTTTTTAGAACAGTCTTAGAATTTGGTATATCTGTATGCAGAAAATGTTTTGCTATGATAATATTCCAAAGCTTAGGTCCAAAACATTCAATGGTGAAGAGACGATAATTTTTGTTTGAATAGCAGTGTTGGAAGTGGTCTTGTAACCTAGTGGAATATGGGGTATTCAGAGATACGGTGAAAAGAGGTATAATAGAATGAGGCAGCTGATTATAAATAAATTTGTGCATAATAAGTAACATCTGAAGTTTTGCTATGTCTTGGACTTTTAAAATTTTGTATTTCTTGAAGATAGGGTTTGCACTCTGAGGGGGAAATACACCCTCAATAATGCGCATCATTCTTTTCTGAAGCAAGGACAATTTGTGTGTCTGATTAGCATAGTTTGTACCCCAGAGAAAACAGCAATAATTTATATATGGGAGAATTAATGCATTATACAATTTTAAGAGGTGATTTTTGCTTAGGATATATTTTGTTTTTGATATCATTCCTATATTTCGACTTATTATGTTTGAGACACTGCTGATATGGGATGTAAATTTCAAATTTTCATCTATGTATACACCAAGGTACTTCACTGGATTTTGACGCAAAATAGCAATCCCATTAAATTTGATCTCAATATCAATATTCGTTTTGTGATTGTTATACAACTGGTATACAGTTTTTGTTTCATTTAATGACAAAAGATTTGAATGTAGCCATTGTGAAATTGTTGGCAATGAATTTTGTATTTTGTTTTGAAGCTCTTTAGGGTCAGTGCTTTTGAAAAAAATAGCCGTGTCATCAGCATATATAAATGTCTGACATTCTACATCCAAATTTACAAGATCATTTATGTATATTATAAAGAGTAAGGGGCCTAGAATTGAGCCCTGTGGTACACCCATTTCAATATTTCTGAAAGCAGAGGTGCTGTTATTGATTGTGGTAGCTTGAGTTCTTCCTGATAGATATGACTGTAATATTTTAATTGCGTTTCCCTTCACTCCATATTTGTCCAATTTTGCACATAATATTTCCCTGTCAACAGTATCAAATGCCTTCCTCAAATCAAGGTAAATTCCGACAACATATTCATTATTTTCAAACCCTTTGGTGATCAAGTTCTGTATTAAGAGAAGAGGCATATATGTGGACATATCTTTTCTGAAACCAAGTTGTTTATCAGAAAGTATGTTATGTAGTGTGAAATGTTCCAAGAGTTGGTTGTAGATGATCTTTTCTAATATTTTTGACATATATGGAAGAATACTAATTGGTCGGTAGTTACAAAATATTGCTGGGTCACCTTTTTTGTAGATGGGCTTGACAACAGCTATTTTAAATGGCTTGGGGAAAGTCCCACTATTCAGGCATAGGTTAATGACATGGGTCAAGTGTGATAATATTGACCTATATGATTGTTTAAATATCCTAGAATTTATTCCATCAATTCCCGACCCAACATTTTTTAAAGAAGTAATCACTGTATCTAGATTGTTTTCTGTTACTGTTAATAGTGCCATTGATATATCTGGGTACGTATGTATGTATTCTATTTTGTTGGCTTTTGTTGTAAGTTATAAAAAATCATTTGTTGGTAAATAATTTTTGTTAGTGATTTTCATACAAAAAATAATAGACAGTTCAGGTAGGTAGGTAGGTTTTTTAGGTAGGTTTTTTAAGTTGAAAATATGTGAGAAAAATGCCTCGAAAATTTAAATTAAAAACAATTAATTTCTGGTATGGGAAGTTGAACTATGTTAGGTAAGGTTATCATACAACTTGAACATTATTTGTATGCTATATTTCCTTACTCCACACCATTTTTTGGTGTTATTTTGTATTCCCAATTGAAAAGCATGCATTTGCAGAGGAAAGGACATTAAATTTGTGCTTCTATGTGTTTTATTAATATTTTGTATTTAAATTTCCAATGCAATGTTTATGAATGTCACTAAGCTGATGGCACCACTCGGCTTCTGTGCAAATGCTTACTTTCCAGGTTGTGAGCAAAATAACGTTAAAAATGGGCTTTGAGTTAGGTAACATAGCAATTAAAAAGAACTACATTAAAAATGCAACATAACCTAACCTGACCTAGCCTAACCTGACTTTGGAGAAAACAACTATAAAAACAAAATTGGAAAAATATATAGCAATTTATGTTCTTAAAATTCTCCACATTAAAAAAACTAACCCAACCTAATCTAACCAGGATTATTGTGCTTTAAGGTGGTTATTACAAGGCAAGTTATTACACATTTTCCTCCATGAAGCAAACAAATGGGCTATGTTTGGTTATGTTAGATTAGTTTAAGTGTTTTAAGTTGGACATTTTTGGCAAAAATTGTTCCAAAATTTGAAAGAAATGGATCTTTTTTCTTTAAAAGCAGCTTATGTTAGATTAGGTTAAGTTGGGTTACATTCTTTATTGTTAAAAAAAATACATTGCTTGAAATTTTTACAACTTGATGTTTTGATTTTGTTTTTCTCCAAGGGGAGGTTAAGCTAGGTTAGGTCAGGTTATGTTGCATTTTTGTATTTAAAAAAAATATTTTACCCTATGTCACCTAATTCAAAGCCTTTTTGGTGTAATTTTGATCACAACCTGAAATGTAGGCATTTGTATAGAAAAGGAGTGGTCCCATCATCTGAGTCACATTCATAAGCATTGCATTGAAATGATACATTCCACGAATTCATAAAACACCTTAAAACATAAATTTACCAAAATTAGCAATAACATCATGTTCATCACATTCCTAAACATTGCATGAAAAAAAATCAGAAACTACCTTAAGCTGTAAATTTACCAAATGGTGTGCCAACCCCTGGACGGAAATGCAACACTAGGTGCCCCAATCCTGGGCAGAAAGGGCACTAAGAGCAGTGGAATGAAAATATTAATAAAGGTAAACTAAAAACAGCTCTTCTTGAAGACAACTCTTCTTAAAAACAGCTCTTCAGCGCTGACATAAACATTCGTTAGAACACCGATTAGGGTATGCCAGTGCAATGGTAGTTCTCGACTTGCATGTGCAAACAGTTTCTGCTATGAGTCACTACATTAGTACCGATGGGCACCGTGTTGGCGATGAATGTCATGTTACAGGCCACTCCAGCATCCCACACTTCCAACAGACACAACAGACAAAACTGCAAGATGGGTAAACCCTCGTAAGAGGAGATAACGTGCGAGATTGACGCACACGTGGATGGCCTGTGGCAACTGTCACAGTGATGATGTTCCATCTGCAGTGTACACGATGATGATCAACCGCGCAGGGCTCGAAAATAGCGCCGTCCTGGCGATAGCGTCGGCGACCAGGTGCAGACTCACCAGGCTGCAGTGGCGACCAAAACCAGAATTTGTATTTGATATGTCCGTCAACATTTGAACCATACATGATAGAATTAGGCGATGTATCAGATATTTTCATTTAGCAGGAATGATCTGTTTCCAGATCAAAAGTATACTATGAACGTACCGCTAATGCCACCAAAACTCCCATCCTTCTAACCTACCATATTTATACTAGAACCTCCCGTCGGCACAGGACGGCGCTTTTCTGACAACCATAATGCTAAACCAATGGCATACCGTGGTCGCCAAAATCGCCGACGGAACGCCGACCCGCCGACCAATGTGGTCGTCGCCTAGGAATCTAGTTGTAAATGAGGAATTGGAAATCAGGCAACTCTTGGCGGCTTGTTCAGTCGTTCGTTCGAAAATTGGTTGTTTACGGTACTTGCACCTAATCGTGATGGTGAATTAATGTCGCGTTTTCGTGAATTGATTGCTTGACTGCCTTGATTCATATTGACATTGCCGAGGTTGGTACCTAGTTAGATATCCAGGCGTGGACTCCATTCAACCATTCAAGATACTTACAGGGAGCCAGTTTGCTCCTGGAGGTCAGAGGTCAAATTGGATCAGGATACTACAGAAAGGTATGTTTATGCTCTTACCTACTTAGGCACCTAGGTAGGAATCAGTGTCCAGAGTGTAAGCATTGGTAAGCTTGTTTTTTACTTTGGATATGGAATTTTAAGACAAAAATATTATAAGAACATGTTTCATAATGGAATTAAGATGATGTAGCATGTTGCCTACCTAACCAGTTACCTATTACCAGCACAAGTGCATGCATACTTTTCAGTTTGTAATGAAGATTATATCAACATGTTGATATTTAGTTGGGACAATATATTATGAAGAAGAATGTAATATGTAAAATAAATCCTAATCTAACATAGCTGCTGCTGCTAGGTGATTTTATGCTTTATCCCAAGTGTTATGTCAAGGCTTTCATTCTAACCTAGTCTTTTTCTTTCTTGAAAGAAATATATCAGAGTCGAACACTATCTTCAGAAAAAGGAAAAATCAAACATTTTTGCAAAAAACAAGAAAGCGTAACATAATTTCATTCCACTTTGAGCAAGAATGAATGGTTCCATTGTCTTAATCATGTTCAGAAATATGATCTCACAATTTTGAGTATTATTGCACTTTAAGGTATGCATGAGGGAAGTTTTGCACACATTTTACCTCCATGAAGCAAACAATAGGGTAAGGATTGGTTGGGTTAAGCTTTTCTTTTAAGTTAAAAACATTCCTTTTTTAACATTTTTCAACAAAAAAGTCTTTCTTCAAAAACAGATTGAGCTAGGGTAGGCTCTGTTAGGTTTTTGAATTTGAAAATGTTTGAGAAAAATAGAAAATTTCATTTTTGCAAGGAATGCATTTTCTTACAATGAAGGTTAGGCTAGGCTAGGTTAGGTTATGTTATGTTACATTTATATCTTTCTTTTGCACATTATTTTTATGCTATATTAACCAACTGCAAGCCTTTGTTGGTGTTATTTTGCCTACTAACTGAAAAGTATGCATATGCACAGGAAATGAGTGGTCACATCATGTTGACCCCCTTCATAGAGATTGCATTGGAAAAAGAAAGTCCAAGAATTCAAAAATTTCCTTAAGGTGCATATTTACCTAATATTGTCCTGAAGTGTCATGTCATTCTGAAAGTTAAAAAAACATTTAGTGTAAGATTTTGGGTATTATTGTGCTTTTATGTATTCACAGGACAAGTTTTACACACATTTTACTGCCATGAAGCAAAGAATGTTGTTAGGTTTGGTTACATGAGGTTAGTTTAGGTGTTTTTAGTGATAACAATTTTCCCCTTTTTAACAAACAAAAGTGTTGATTTTTCCTTCAAAAGCAGGTTAGGCTAGGTTAGGTTAAGTTTTTCATTTGATGAATCTTGAGAAATAAGGATGAAATCTTTCTATTTTTTATATTTCTTTTCTCATGGTAGCTTTGTTAGGTTATGCTATTTCTTTTGCTTTTGAACATTATTTGTATGCTATATTACCCAATTGAAAGCCACCTTTTTAGTGTTCTTCTACCTGCCAACTGAAAAACAAGCATTTGCAGAGGAAATGAGCGGTCACATCATGTTAACCATGTTCATAAACCATTGGAAAAGGAAGGTCCAATAATTCAAAAATTACCTCAAATCATAAACTTACCACCTTTTGTGGGGACAAAATTAACTTTACTTTTTGTATTTCATTAAATTAGAAATCCTAACATAAGATATCCTATGATAACACCTTTGCTTTACAGAGGAAAAGCATGTGATTACTGATTAGCATGTCTTGTATACAGTCTAAACTACAAATTTCTGAAGCTCCTAAGATGGCAAGTGGAGAAGGTTTAGATAAAGATATCGATATGGAAGAACATTGGAATGTAGAGGTGGTGCTGATTTGGTCTGCTTACTTTGCTTTTCTTTTCCATCCACCTTGCCATGCCAGAATTTGTTATGCAATTTCCAATTATTTTTAAAAGAAAAAAAACAGCAACTCTAATATGTACACAGATTATAGCACAATGACGTTACTTTTCTTTGTATAGGTATCATCCAGATACTTTGAATGGGATATATCTAGGATAGATGGTATTTTCCACTCTGGCCATGATATGGGTCTTCAGCATCCAAATCCGGTGTGAAAAGAATACATGCATATTATGCTTGATTTCAAATAAAGTAATTGTACTAGAATTGTGGTGCCCTGTACAATCATTCCAGGACATGTACAGATGTGTAGAGTTTGGCTTGAAAAATATGCTTTGTTCAAGCATATTTTTGCCCAAGTTACTTATTCAGATATCTTGAATAGTTTATATATAGAATAGATGGCATATATCCACTCTGGCCAGGATATGGCTAGGATATAGGGACTCCAGCATCCCAATCCAGTGTGAAAAAAATACATGCATGTTATACTGGACTTCAAACTGAAATAATTGTGCCAGAATTCTGGTGCACTGTATAATCATGGCACAAGTAAAGATGTGTTCAGTTATGCTTGAAAGAAATGCTTGGTTGAAGCATAATTTTTGCCAAGTATCCCTGGATATGTACCATTATTTCTTTTTTTCTGGAACTATGCTAGATATATCTAGAGTAATATGTATTCTCAAGTTGCTTCAACATGGGCAACAACTTAAAATCAGGAAAGTTTGGTTAAGTACATTTCCCTTCAATAAAGCTGTCATGAGCTGTAGCATATATGTACATGTGATGTAAGTTTGGTACTGTGTGTCAAAATTCTGATGGAATTCTTCAGTTTCAAAGCAAAGAGGGTTTGACATGGTTGAATTTGTTATTTATTGTTGCATTTTGAGAGCAAAATGTTTAACTTTCCATTCGAAAATTATAATTTTGTCTTTCTGAACCATTAACTCCTTTCTGCATTTTCCAGTTAGCTTGGGCATGTCAATCAAACAGGAATAAGTTTGCAGTCATTTGCAAACATCTCAAATATTTTGGTGAAAAGGTCCCATATATTATAACCCCATATATTTCACATAATTCCTCATGGAGGATAATTTTGTGGATGACAAATATCCAGTACGGGAACATTCTTTCAACCCTGGTTGGACAAAATACATGTCAGCAGTCAGCAGGCTGGATTTGTGCTTTGCAATCCTGGATGTGGAAAGGAAATTTTTGGGTGTAATTGAATATGGAGAGGATGTTTTTATTCCTGGTTATGTCATCAGAATCTCGGCTTGTACTTTCCAGTAAATCTTGAGCACATCACAGAGCAGTTCATTGTCAAGAACCATTATTGACCTACAAGTGAGAATAATGAAGACGATTTCCTGAAGAGGATGACGCTCTGGATGCACCAAATCCAGGATTAGCCAATTTTTCCAACCCCGGCAGTCACTGATCTGGTTGTATATGTACCCCTACCCTTTCTGATTACTATCGATCGCATATTCTTCTATGCTCAACTGAGTGGAGTGATGCCAGGGTGCAAGATTTGGCTTGTGGGTGCAGTATATTGATATATTATGTCCAGCCAAACATTTTAATTCAAATTAGCATTATTCGCGTTGATCTCAGTTAACCCCACTATCACCTATTATTATATTCCCTGCATGCATTGCGTTTTGTGTGAACCCATTTCTCATCAAGGTATGCGGGATATCGGCCTTTACGTCGGACCTGGCTCCGCACTGCAAGAGCCGAACTAAGAGCATGGATTCGCGCGGCTGCTTCAAGGACAGAAACAAGAAGTTGTCGTACAAGATGGACAACATCCGCATAGTCAGTGACCTGCGCGCCATCCAGGCTTCGCCGACCGAGTGTCGTCGGCGCTGTACTGGCGGCTGCGTCTCGCCTGCATATTAGCAGGTTGATTTCCAACACCGTGCCACCAGAGTCCGTCCGCGCCGCTACTCCACGTCCTGAAGAAACTGCCGTGCTCGCAGTGCATGTCTCGGCACTGGTGGTACATCTTCGGCTTATCTACATCTGTTTGGCACACATCGCGTGCTGACCACCAAAACGTCTCACATCAGTTGATCGTTCGGCGGAACGCCCCGGACGTGGCACGCAGACTGTATCACAGAAAGAGTGCTGCAAAGAAACCCTTGCTTGAACAATTGAACAACTTTATACTTGCAAGCATTGGGCAGGGGGGGGGCGATGGAATGAACTGTGATTTCCCGCTACAAGTCATCGAGGCACCTTTAGAGTTTAGCATATCCTACGTCTGTACAGATGTGGCAAAGTGGTAGCAACTACTTGTGATACTTGTGATGACTATTTGAGGCGTCCGCTGCCGCACCTGTGAGGCGACTACTGCCACGGCTGTGAGGTGGCCACTGCTACGGCTGTGAAGCGGCCGGTATTATGTTTGTGAGGCGGCCACTGCCACGGTTGTGAGACGATGGCTGTCATGGCTGTGAGGCGGCCACTGCCACGACTGTGAGGCGGCTGCTGTCATGACTGTCAGGCGGCCACTTCCGCACCTGTGGGGCGGCCGCTGTCATGACTGAGGCGGCCACTTCCGCACCTGTGAGGCGGACGCTGTCATGACTGTGAGGCGGCCACTGTCATGACTGTAAGGTGGCCGCTGCTCTGGCTGTGAGGTGGCCGTTGTCAGGGCTGTGAGGAAGCCGCTACCGCAACTGTGAGGCGGCCACTGCCACGGCTATGAGGCGGCCACTGCTGCGACTGTGAGGCGGCCATGGTCAGGGCTGTGAGGCGGCCGCTGCCGCACCCGTGAGGCGGTCACTGTGATGGCTGTGAGGTTGCCGATGCCGCGGCTGTGAGGCCGCCACTGCCGCGGCTAAAACTGATCGGCAATGGTGTGAAATGTTATCTTAGTTATGGCCAATTTTGCACCACTGAAATTCATCTGGATCAAGATTCCATCCATATCAGCGTATTTTCATGTTTCTTCCACAAAATATATTCAGCTGAAAAATGTGCTTCAGAAGATATTAGAGGAAAGGGTTTATGCCTACTAGTTCTGTTACTACCGTCCAAGTGTAGAAGTACTGTACCTATCAGTAATTAAGAATTTTTCGTTGTTTTGTATGTGATGTAAGATGACAGCTAATGGGAATTATAAATATTCATCTGGACTAGAAATGTACTCTATTCTATACACGGTAGAAGATTGTGAGTAATTGATGTCCGATTGTCGAAGATCGCTTGGGATTTTTCACCTTTATGTGCCGAACTCCGGATTGTGTCATTCTTCGCTATTTTCGAGGGAATTTTGTTCATCCTCCACTGTCTCCGAGCGACTTTGTTATCCGAGCGACTTTGCTATCCGAACGACATTCAGGAGTTCCTATCGGAAGGGCGACACTCCTTTTGGTGCGGAAAAATTTACTGAGGGCGCCAAGCGACACGTATTTTTGATGAAATAATCGAAGAAAGCATGGATAGCCGTCAGATCTGCAAAAAGTGGGTAATCATGAAAAATCATGTTTCGAAAATTTCAAGTTATCCAATCCCGAAGGACAACCGCCCCTTTCACCACCCAACCCCACCCCGTCCCCATTGGACCCGTACCTGATTGGCGACCAATTACCCATAATTGTATTTCGTCGACGACCACCGAAAGGCTTTTTTGAGCCCTGCAACCACGTACCAGGAACATCAGACTCTCCATACACACCAGAACACTACAGGCGTCACCCGTGTGGATGCCACCATTATGTGACAGTTCTGTTTGCCAACTAAATCATGGCAGACGCAACAACACTACGGTTTGTTGTCAGCGTGAGTAAGACATTGCTGTGATGCGACAATGCGATATGCGACATGCGAGGAAAACGCTCAGGACACAAGTCTCAACGGCATTGTTTGCCGTGCTTAAGCACATCATTGTACCTTGCTAGGCCGGGTTTATACGGTATAGATGGTGCGCAACTACCATACTGATGTGATCTTTCACGTGTGTGGAAACGGTGGTGTCTTTGCAGATCTCCATTGCACCAAACCATCCGGTCACAGATGTTACATAGGGATCATCTTGCACCAGAGTGGATACGGTGGTGTGAGTGCAGATTCTGCGAAACCCTCTTCACAGATATCACATTAGTATGGCATTTCGCCCGTGTGGATGACGCGGTGATCTTTCGGGTGCGATTTGCACATAAACCTCTTGTCACAGGTGGTGCGTTCCACGACAAATCGACCAATGTACTTCACCCTATCAATTTTGATTCACACCAAAATTTGCTCAAAGGGTAGCCTACGGCTGTGCCAATATGAACGCGATTCGACCAATCGTTTACTAGCTATACCCTACGGCATTATTTTCAGGTCAAATAACATGGGTTTGTTTGATGATGGATCTCATCAATAAGCAGAAAATGCGACAAATGAAATATAATTCCGAAAAAAGATCAACTGAAGCATTCCCGCAATTAAATATCAATATTTCTTACAATTGACATGGTGACCTCATGACCTGTGACCCATAGCCCATCAAGTGATAAATTTGACGGCGGAAATAAAAGTGGGCATGGTTTCGCTGATAACACAAAAAAACGTTCTCCTTATAGTTAGGCGAAATCTACGTCCAATCTTTGTGACCTTTTTGCTTTACATGACTTCAAGACGGATTTCGTGTAAGCTGTCTGCTATTGGAACGTCACGTGAGGTAGAAAATGTCCTAGACATATGATTGGGAATCGTTTCCCTAAGAACAACACATTTATACTTGTTTAGTGTATACTATATATAGATTATATGAGCTGATATATAGTTATATCATAAATCTCACCAATATAATATCATAAAAAATATCATAAAAAACTATCACCAATTTCACGGTCACTAATTACCAATGGATCACCCAGGTGTTTATTTACGCGTAGCGACGCAATTGTACTTCGGAACAACTGACATATATCGAATAACATTAAACATGGAAACTACGCAACCAGACACTATTAAATCAGGTTCCTACATATTAAATCTGTCGTGGTAGGTAGATACCTGTAACAAACAAGATCAATTTGTGTCAGCGATCGAGTGTTTGGCACGTTTATCAGTTGGTGCTAAAGAAAAAGCATTGCGTGTCTCTTTACTGGTGACGACTATGTGCTAAAAGCAAATAAAAGTCGAGGTGTTTGTCTCGCGCATGATTTCCCTCCTACTCCATCCCTACTCCGTACATATATCCAACTTCCCACACGTGCATAGCTCAATACTCTCCAGCCTGGTGGCGGCTCAGATGGAGATAGAGGCGACGGAGTCGATGCCGGGGAACAACAGAGGGGTTGACACGGGGGAGGAAACGATAACGGGCTTGGCAGAGCCGGAGCAGTGTACGAATCAGTTTTGGAAAACGCCTGGTCGAAAGAGGACGTGAAATTTTTTTTTCGACGTGCATAAACACAAGCAATTGTGGTAGTCACTGTGTCGATCCTTATCGTCGCCATACAAAGCGAATAACAAAAAAGTTGCTGAAGTATCGGTACGTCTCATTGAAAACATGAGCGATCCCTGCATTACCAGAGGTGTGGTTTTCTGTGTGGTATTTCGATTTTGAAATGTTCAAAATCACTTTTTAACGTCTCCGATTTTTGAAGTTTTTTTCCTCAAACTTAGCATCAGAAATGAAAAGCATACAACAAAGGGAAATTCGATGGAAACAAAATTCAGGACTGGCAGGCAAGTACAAGACATGCCAAAATTGACAAATATATAACATTAATATTGCAGAAATGTTTGAACTCAACATTTACTTTCCATCAAAAAACATATGTACCGTTCACTGCTGGCTATATGTACCTGTTGAGAAGTTAGGGCGCATCGACAAGGATCTAAACTCGGGTTAAATTCCATTTGATACTAATGGAATCAATGTTGCTTCCGGGAGGCACTCATAGTGTTGAGCTTAGGAGCACAATATGCCTTTAAAATCATAAGTAGCATCATTATATTTCCCGAATGTTTACAAATATCAATGCAAAGGAAGTTGTTGCATTCCTGATTCAGACTTCACATGGAGGTATGGCATGTTACCTGGAAGAATGTACTTGGTAGTTCTTGAAGCTCCACAGCTGTCCTCATTGCAAGACTGATTGGTAGCTTTCCTAGTCATGGAAGCTGAAAATAAAATTGGTGAGATGCAAATAATATATTTAGTGTTCGACTAATCACCTTATAACTTTTGGGTATAATTGCAATGCTATTCTTTGTGCAAGCTTCTTGTTTTATGTGCCTGTTTATCACTGTATTCCACTTGTGACAAGGACAGGGATGAAGACAATCACCAGTCTGGGTGCTCTTCAACATGGCAGCCACATCAGGTCCATAGATCTCTATTCAATTCATGGATGCCTGCTAGAAGCCAATCTGATCCAGTATTGGAAAGTAGTATCAAGGAAGAGTTGCAGACATCCAAACAAAATGTTGAGATGGCTTTGTCTAGACAGCTACTAGGAAACTCACTGCAAAATTGTGTCCCAACAAACACTACAGATGCACTGGATACACACTCCAGCATAGCATATTGAATGCCTTGCATTACCTAGCATATCCTAGTCGGCTTACCTATCTTTTTTTAATTTGTCACCTAAGATCATATATTTTGCAACCTGATGGGAAAGGTGAATTTGCAGTTTAATCTAATTTCTGAGTTTGTTGGATTTCCTTTTTGAATGCAACACTCATGAATGTGCTGAAAATGATGCGACTCATTATTGCCTTTCCAATTGCATACTTTTAGTTGGGAGGCAAAATAATACAAAAATGGGCTTGGATTTGCATAACATAGCATAAAAAGTAATGTTAAAAACAAGCAAAGAATTATGTAGCACAGCCTAACCTAACCTAGCCTACTGATACTTTTGTCTTAAGAGGTGTTTTATTTTTAAGTTTTTGGAATCTTGATATGGAATGCCATGTTTATGAAGGTCACTAAGATGATGGGACCACTTATTTTCTGTGCAAATACTTACTTTTCAGGTTGTGAGCAAAATAATGTCAGAAAGGGACTTCAGTTTAATAAAGTTAGGTAACATAGCATTACAAGAAATGTTTTTTAAAAAAGGATCATAGCCTAACCTAACCTAGCCTAACCCAGCCCTGGACAATAGCAATCAGCTGCTGGGTGTCGTTTAGCTACATATAAGACGCACGTGGCGATTGTGATCAAAATCTGTTTTTATCGGTGTGCGTGACAAGTTCACCAATTACAGTGCATAATTGTTGTGACAATAGAAAGAATAGCTTTCGTGAAACACAAACATATAAAACACAGCCGTATTTATATTCACATTCAAATCCTTCCCACGGGAGCTTCGCTGGCGTGACAGCACGTACACCCTATATCATTTTCAACTGGTGAACGTGCCTGAAGCAAACTCGCTGATTGATCGATGGATTTCGAAGGCGCTTTAGCAAGAACTATTTGGCTGTCATCACAAAAATGCTGCACTGTAATTGGTTTAATTGGTGCACGCATAGATAAAAAGACTGATATCGATCATAATCCTCAAACACATATATGTAGCTAAACGACACCCCAGCAGCTGACGTTATTGTCCAACCTGACTCGATAGGCCTTGGCCAAACCTACCTTTGAAGAACAAAAAATGTTGAAAAAATAACATGATAAAAATGTCAGGCAAGTTATTTTCTCAAAATTCTTGAACCTAAAAAAGAAACCAAACCTAGCCTAGCCTGACCTAACCTAACCTAAGCTGCTTTTGAAGAAAAGAAATGCAGACCATTTTGAGACATTTTGAAGAAAAAAATGGAAAATTCTGATATTATTGTGTAGGTGGTAACAAAAAAAGTGTATACATTCATTTACCTCAATAAAGGAAAAAATGAGGTAGGTTAGTTTATGTTTAAGTTGAAAATTTCAAATATTCTTCTCTCCCCCCAAAAAAATGCATTTGCAGAAAAAATAAGTGGTCCTACTATCTCAGTCACCTTAATTAACATGCCATTCTGAAGAATTCCAAAAATAAATAAACAACTTTTCAGACAAATTTGGTACCTAGCCTTCCATTTCAGAAAATGAGTATTCAATGGAAGGTTTCAAAATAACTTTGTTTTGCTACAAAATTTCAAACTAAAAAACCTGATCTAGACTCACCTAAGCTAGCCGGAACTGTTTTTCAGCAAAACAACTCAACGTTTTCTTAATAAAAAAAAATATCTTGCAACAAAACCCTAGCTTAACTGAACCGAACCATGCTTGTTTGAACCATGCTTCATGAAGACAAAATGGGTAAAACTTGTTTCATTGCTACCTTACACCGCAGTAATACCACAGAAAGACTAGCCCAACTAAACCAAATCTGGCACCATTGTGGTTTCATGGTAAAGCACGGCAATACCAAACACAAAATGTAACCAAACCTAACCGATTGTTTGCTTCATGGGCGTAAATGGTGTGGATAACGTGTCTTGCGAATACTGAATACCCTAATGTACCTACCTACAATACACAAAATACATCAAAACAGATTGGAAAAAAGAAAGCAAAACAACGGAGGAAGCTAGCTGCAGGAAGTGTGGAATTCAGGGGACAAAGAGAATGCGTAGTGTTTCGCCAGTTACTATTTTTGGTCGAGGAAAGGTCATATGTAGGTGCCCACTGACCCCAGACTACTGCACAAATCAATCTGTAGTCTTCCAGAAATGCATCTGTACTTCACGGTTCAATGTCACCGAAACTGACGCACTTCTTGCATGTAAACAAAATAGGTTGTTACGAGACTAGCTCTGACGTCATAAACGATTTGGGAATAGATGAAACATTTATTCTTCTTCTTTTTTAAATCTACTTAAGGTAGGTTAGATTAGAGGAAATGGACAGGGGACATAGGAAAATGTGAAGGTAACAGGGGGAAAATCATGTGGAAGAAGGAGACTGTGGGCAGAGGACAGTGAGGCAGTTGACAGCGAACGGGGGACGGAGGGAGTGGGCAGGGGACATGGGGGAATGTTAAGGCCTGTTTACACGCGGCAGAAAACCGACAGAATCCCGGCAGAATCGTGTCGTTGGCGGGACTGAGCAGGACCCGGCAGAACTGAGCAGAATCGAGCAGAACCCGGCGTCTTTGGCGTCCGGAGCCTCTGACGTCACAGCACAAATGGACGCAATGTATTAGCCATGGCAATTTTGATTTAGTAGTTTCATCGACGTCGGCGACGTCGGCGGCAGGGAACTTGAAATATTTCAATTTGTCTGCCGCGTTCTGCCATCAGACGCGAGCGTCGGAAGGTTTCTTCTGTTGTTGCTGTTTGGATTTTAGGCGGGTAGGCAACTTCTACAAGCAAAGCAAGTACTGATTGTCATGCATGGAGATATTGGTGAGTAAATTGTGCTTTCCATTGTCCTTTGTAATATATCATGAACTACATAATGGGTACCTACATGACAATGAACGCAATGGGAAGACTGAAATGAATTGAGGGCACACCACAGGGTACTGGGTACGTACCTATGGCGATGTTAGTTATTTAATGTTTTTCCATAACCACATATGTGGTTAGGTTGATACACACATGTGTATGAAGGAAATCTGGGAAATCTAGGTATGGTGAACCCAGGGCACATAATGCAATGGAGGACATTACTGGATAATA
Organism: Ashinkailepas kermadecensis; assembly: GCA_034440615.1. Taxonomy (NCBI): domain Eukaryota; kingdom Metazoa; phylum Arthropoda; class Thecostraca; family Neolepadidae; genus Ashinkailepas; species Ashinkailepas kermadecensis. The sequence goes on along the minus strand of JAOTOM010003802.1, from coordinate 78,643 downwards.
GCAAAAAATGTTTAAATGCAATATGTTTTAATGCTTGCTAACCTGATTAAGTAAATGAATCAATAATTGAGGTGGCCAAATTAATGATTGAAATCCTCAAATCCAAGTTCATTAAATCCAAGTTTCAAACCTTTGGATTTGCTGCTAGTCTTTTTACAACCGAATAAAAAAAGAAGTTTCATTTTGCTGTTTTAAATCTTACATTATTCTTCATATATATCTCTATATATATATATATATATAGTAATGCTTTTACAACATCAAATCAATATACCCCAATCATACTTGATATATTGTAACAACAGACGTACTATTTTCTTTCTTAAATCAATTCTACGCTTTGCCACTATCACTGGCATCTGCTATTTATGTGCTTTTTTGTTCAGCATTGCGGGTGCTTTGCCATTAGTCCGCGTACGATGGTCTATCAACGTTCCAGGTGCAGAGCAGTGTCACAACCCACCGCTGTTTCAGAGCGGACAGTAGAAGCGAAACGAAACAAAGGCGAACAACATTCGCACAGGCAAGCAACAGTGAAAAGGTCAAAACTAGCTCAAAATACATCTTGGACGTCTATATTCAAGCTATGCATGTTCTGGAGCAAGTAATAACGCGGATGGAAGTTGCAAGGTCCAAGACAGCGGATGGAAACTGAAAGGTCCGAGACAGCGGATGGAAGTTGCAAGGTCCGAGACAGCAGATAAAAGTTGCAAGGTCACAAATAGCGGATGGAATTTGCAGCGTCCAAGACAGCGGATGCGCCACGTGCCCATCAAACTGAGCTGTTCCCCTGCCCGGGGATGGCTCATAATGTCATTGAACAGAGGCTGAAGAGAAACGAGCAGCAGAGTCACTGACTAATGATGGGATAAAGACTGAAAACTAGCTATGGGACATGATTCATGAGTCTGACAATGGATGAATTGCTCACGCTAGATCTGGATGACGAAAAGATACGAAGAGGAAAGATAGGAAGGCATCAGGAACAGAAGGAGACATCAGGATGAACAAAAAGACGTCATCAAAAACATACAGTTCGTTCTTCATAAACTCTGTTTATCTCTGACGTCCAGTAGCTCTCATATATTATTATATTATTATCCGGGAAAATTCATCGGCCACATCGTTGCATCAATAGAAAACAACGATCGAATCGTTTCCACGGTCCGGGTGTAATTGGTGTGGGGACGTGGCGAATTTTCCACTCGGCACTGTCAGCGCGTGCCACGCGCTCAGATTTTTCTCAAAATTGCATTCACATAATGTGTCTTTTGAAACATGTCACATATCATGTCGTAGCATCAAGGTCTTCGGTGGTACCTAGCTACCTGGCTAGTATATGTATACCTGGATGCCTACCTGCATGCCTATGATCTGTTGCCTGGGTGGCGGGTCTATATGGGGATGCAAGCACGCTGCTTGGATGCTTTGTTTCCTTCTGAAGTCCAAGTATTAATTGAAGACAGGCAGGAAACATGCATTCCTGATAGTGTGTAGGATCCTCCAGTTAGGCGCTTTCAGTGGTAAACAGACAACACAATCATTAGACATTGTACTACTGATATTTCCAAATTTTCTGAACATGATGCTGCAAAATACTAGCACATCTAGGTACTCCCACACACCGCACACTACTCATGAATTGCACAATACTACTTTCCTGTCCCAATGAGTGACCACGAGCGTACAAATATTGTAAATAGTAGGAGGGACCGTGATTGGGATTGTGATGGGTTTGAGCATGTGAAATATCCACAAGAATAGTACTAGTTTATGCTTAATAAGAGGTCTATTGTTTTCTAAGCTAACAAATTACATAGCAAAGGATATGAATCGATTTGAATATCTCACTGCATGATATGTTTACTAGTACTTATAATTGGCTTAGACATGACCAAATAGCAGAGTAAAAACGAGACCTCGGATGACGTGACCTCTATGTGACCTGGACATTGAGATGCGTTCCTTTCTCAGCTGGTAGCGAACATTATTTTAACGGCATCGTGATTAATTTGATGTGGAGGATGCGTGTGAAGGAGCTGCGAATGCACTAAATTGACTCTGAGTGTCACTTATGAAGCATCGAGCGTGGCCAAACCTGAAAAAAAAACATTTTCTCCCGCTGGATTTGAACCCACAGCTTGGAAGGAACGGAGCTGATATATTTGCCACCGGGCGGTAACGGTTTGTATTCATCGTATTTGGCTGACCGACACACTTCTGCGTCCCTTATTTCATGCATGCATTTTCATAGTTTAATCGTTAACGGTATCTGCGATACCGCCGAAAATATCAAGTGTTGTTTCGTTCAAAGCTTTTTGTCACCATATCCAGATGTCAATCCTGCCAGATCGCGTATGTTTGTGAACACCATGGAGCCTTAAATTGAATGGGCTCTCCAATGCCTCTTGAATTCCTGGCACGCTTAGTTCCGAAGATCGTGGAATGAGCTCGACCCCCTTCGTGAAGGGTGTTGCCCCCACACGCTCGTAATGTGAAAGTTAACATCAGCGCCTACACTACCCAAGTTGAAATTGGTAGAGCATGCCTCTGCCTCCAACGTTCAGTGTATTTATGTATTTGTATATGAATAGTCCCACACAAATTTAAACTTTCCGAAACCAAAATACCGCGATTATGAAATTCAGTCAGGCTTGGATTTTGGGACTACTTTTTGTCTGATTCTCCCGTGCCCTCACAACGTTTTCTACGCATTTGCACCCATGACATGCACGTAAGTAATGCTATTCTCAACAACAACAACACAAATTGGTTTACTATGTTCGGCTCATGTTGTATCTCGGAGTCACTGGTCAAACGAAAATACTTGGGACGAAAACAGCAGCGCTGTACTGCACTGGCCATCAAAGGCCGTGGTGGAGCCGGGAACGTCGTTAGCAGGCCGAGAAACATGATTTCCTGTCCGCTAACGATTACATCCGATCGTTAAAAGCAAGGCATCAAGAATCGAAATGTGGCGTGCTGATTTTAATGCCTGTCTTGCCTAACCAGACGTGGAATGTTTCATGTGCATGGAACATAGTAACGAACTTGCAATGCATAACAGCAACAAGTAGTGAGCCTAGCCCTGATTAGAATGCATGGATGTGCAAGTGAAGTAACACTATGTGAATGGCGATAGCATGACTGCCTTTCTAGTCGTCTACAGATTGTTGACACCTGAAACGAAGACTTTGCGGAAATTGGCACCTTGCGATACTGTTACTGACTCTTGTTGGAAGAACTTGTCAAGGTACCTTTACCTTGCAACTTTATCCAATACAATATTGCGTTATTTTAATTGGTGTAGGGCCAGAAGACAGGGCTAGCAGCCTCCAGGACGAAAACAAATAGTTGTCATCACCCATATCGTGGTAATGCTATTGAAGGATACCTAGGATTTTAAACTCAGCATCGCGATGCATGGGACTATTGTGAAACGGCTTTGACTTAACACGAAGGCGTTCTTTATTCTCCGGTATGCGTCTGATGATAGTTTTGGTTTCGTCTCAGGATGCAAACTCTGTAGGAATGCAAACCCTGCGGAAACATAAACAAGACAGTCAATTACAAGCATATTGAGTGGAAGTGTGGACGGGGTGTTTTGCGAACACCCGACCACTACCCTCCCAACAACCGACCACTACCCTGCCAACACTCGATCACCACCCAGCTAGGATCTGACATTGAAACTGTGAAAACGCAAAAGGTCCCCGCCTGAAGAGCTACCGCCCCACCCCTTGCCTGAGGCCATCCGCACGAATGACGTCACCGCGGCATCAGCGAATGCCGTCGCACTGACCTGTTTGTGTGGATAGACGAAGATGCGGCACTTTTTGCACATCTGCGCCATGTTGGACCAGCTGTTGCCCGACATCCACTTGCGCTTGCACTTGCTGCACATGTACTCGCCGAAACAGCGCTTCTTGCCCTGGTAGGGCGTCATGCCTTCTCCCCGCGGTCGGGCCTGGTGACAGAGGTCGGAGGTCAGAGGTTACTGTCAGTAGGCGTTCTGTCGACAGAGTGTTCTACCTTGAAAGTCAAGGGGACCGGCGTCGTACCTAAAATGCTAGGACGCATTTTCTACTCGGGGGCACCGTTGGCACCTTCGATAATTCAAAAGGAGGGGGGGCTCGAGCGTCCTGGAGGGATGCCTGTTTAAGTCAGCGAGGCGCTGCAACTTCATGGCGGAGGAGGGGACATCTCCCAGTCCTCTTTCCCTGAATCAGCCAGTGTTTCGTGCATGCTGTTTGCAATGTTCACGTCCATTGTAATACAGGAAAATCATTAAGAAGCATACAAAAACTGTCTGGTAAATCCGTCTGGTATATCCGTCTGGCATTTTCGTCTGGTATATCCATCTGGTGTATCCATCTGGTATATCCGTCTGGTATATCCGTCTGTGCCATCCAGGATTGTTGGTGGCGAGCTAAAGGTCAAGTGTTTGAGTGAGACTAGTGCGGCTGCAGCTCGCCTCTAGACAGTCCTTGATGCAGTGGCAGCTCACTTCTGGACAGTCCTTGATACAGTGGCAGCTGACCTCAGGACAGTCCTTGATGCGGAGGCAGCTGACCTCAGGACAGTCCTTGATGTAGTGGCAGCTGACCTCTGGACAGTCCTTGATGCAGTGACAGCTCACCTCTGGACAGTCCTTGATGTAGTGGCAGCTCACCTCTAGACAGTCCTTGATGTAGTGACAGCTCACCTTTGGACAGTCCTTGATGCAGTGACAGCTCACATCTGGACAGTCCTTGATGCAGTGACAGCTCACCTCTAGACAGTCCTTGATGCAGTGGCAGCTCACCTCTGGACAGTCATTGATGTAGTGGCAGCTCACCTCTGGACGATCCTTGATGCAGTGACAGCTCACCTCTGAACAGTCCTTGATGTAGTGGCAGCTCACCTCTAGACAGTCCTTGATGTAGTTTCAGCTGACCTCTGGACAGTCCTTGATGTAGTGGCAGCTCACCTCTGGACAGTCCTTGATGCAGTGACAGCTCACCTCTGGACAGTCATTGATGTAGTGGCAGCTCACCTCTAGACAGTCCTTGATGTAGTTTCAGCTCACCTCTGGACAGTCCTTGATGTAGTGGCCTTTCTGGAAGCACAGGTGGCACAGGTACGTGTCGGGTGGTAGGCGGGGCTTCCTCTCCAGACCCATCGTCAGGTCACCGAACTGGTCGGCCAGCTCGCCTGCGGTAGGTCAGGTCAGGCCATGCGTGAGCCAGAGCACGTAACGGAAACAAACTTCGTACAGGTCAGGCAGGCAAATCACACACAAGTCAGTTCGTGGGGAACCTTCAAGGCCAACGGCAGCCAAGCTTATACGCGTCTGCTAATAAATATTCGCATAGATCCGGTGACGTCACACCCACTAATGTTGTCCACGACTGTGAAGTCACATTCGCCGATGACGTTGGAGGCTGTGACATTGCATGCACACTGGTTGGTGGCTTTGCCGTCACACATACTGATCCTGTTCAAGATTCTGACATCGCACTCACTGGTGCTGTTGAAGGGTATGACGTCACACACCCTGATGTTGATGAATATTCTGACGTCGCACTCACTGGTGCTGTTGAAGGGTATGACGTCACACGCCCTGATGTTGATGAATACTTTGACGTCGCACTCACTGGTGCTGTTGAAGGGTATGACGTCACACGCCATGATGTTGGTGAATACTTTGACGTCGCACTAATTGGTGCTGTTCAAGGGTATGACGTCACACGCTCTGATGTTGGTGAATACTCTGACGTCGCACTCACTGATGCTGTTGGAGACGCTGCCACTGGCCAGTGAGTCGTCCTGCTGCCTGCCGCCCGCGGTGAAGTACCCGTACGGCATCGACGGCACCATGTATGACGTCATTCCGCCGAATGACGTCATGCCGCCACATGACGTCATGTGACCCCGGAACGGCTGCAGCAGCTTCGCCTGTCGATTGAGTGGCTGTGGTTATAGTGGCAGCTGATGCGTGACTGGTGAGGGTAAGCGACATTTATGTTCTTCGTGACATTGAAATATACTTCAAATGCCTTTCTGGAAGGAAGTATTTGAACCTAACCAAAGTTTTGAAACCGAAGTAAGTGGCAAGTGGAATATGAGCGATGTTCGTGTATGGGCGTGGCGTTGTTGATCAGTTTAAAATCGTAAGCGTGATGATAATATCATTAGCAACTATTAGCAACCCAGGTGGCATTAATCCACAGCGTCGAAAATTTCGACTCCTCGCACACATCCCAAAATACCCAAATTAATGGTCATGCTCGATGGGCGCGTGCGGTCCGTGTGGCGCATCCTGCGGGTAGGCATTCCGCCGCGGTCGGCATCACTAACACCGACCGTCCGGCGGGATCCGAGTGCGTCTGGCAGCTGCCAAACCACGCTGCCAAATCGTGCTGCCAAATCGTGCTGCCAAATCGCTCCGACGCGCCCGGCCAGCGCACCTTCTGTCCGGCGGCAGAATGAGGCACGGCGAGTACGTCGAATCTGCACTCGATGCCAGGCAGAGGCACGTGTGAAGGGACTACCGCCTGCCACCACACTCACACTTCATGCACACCTGCCCGATGGCCGAATGCTAACGTGCGGGGCGCGTTACTTACAATTCAAAATTCAATCCTCAAACTGGTGCATTTGCTGAATTGCAAAGGATTTCCGTCGCCAATTCTGGCCGGCAAAGCACATGTCCGCCAGAATATCACATCCAGCTTCCCTTGATTATGCAGGATATGTTCTGTCATGAAATATTCGACCAGGCTGAATATATACATATATGAATGGATCAAATCGCTTTGCAGTGCTACACTCTTCTTCCAACCAGAGCACAGGTAGGCATCCGATACAACTAGTTTATTTTTAAATTTCCGTAGATATTCTGAACAAAAAACACATCACGGAAAGTCGGAATACACGTGGCTATGTCGAAACTGATTGTTGGCATCTTTTGCTGCGTCCGCCGAATGTGTAACATTTCAGTCGCGAACGACGGCATAAGAACAACGAACGGGACCGAATGTCAGGTGTCAGGTGTCAGGTGTCAGGTGTAATGTGTCATGTGTCAGGTGGCAGGTGTCATGTCTCCGTTCCTGAAATACAATTGATCAAGCACGAACTTGCGGAATTGCACCACATCAAACAATTTAATTTGTTCATTAAATCCGTTTATTGGGTGTCGCCCTCCCCTTCAGAAAATCCTGGCTGCACCACCGCTCAGGTCAGATAACGGTTTGACATGTGATGTCTCATGTTAGCTGGGAAACACACTTTGCTCTTTGCTGTTTGTATGCATTGTATGTTCGGTACACATATAGTATGCAATGCTATATACCTCCATGCATATCAAGTGAAAACGGTATATGTTGTTATTACAAACACTGGAGTTTTTTATGTACTATATCGCATGTCCCAGAGCTGTTGAACGGCTTTTTTTTATTCGAACAGGCCCACTGGTATCCGAGCTATGCATATTTGACAAGGCTGGCCTGATACAACCTTGACCTCCTTGCCCCTCCCCTTCACCTTATTAGGTGACATTTGCAAAGCTGCTCTCATAGCAGATTCCTGCAGCACATGTGAATAACAGATGCCGACTGGATGATATGGCTTACCATTACAAACCATGACATTACAAGCCATTACATTCCATTACAAGCCATTACAAGCCATGTGTCTCCATGTGCTCATTCACCACCAAAGTCATCCATTTGGCCTTGACCTTACATGGCGCGTGAACAAACAACGGCCTTTGCTAACGTGTCTGATATTTGAAATGACGGCTAGGTACTCCCACTTCATGTCTAGATGGCTTAAATAGGAGAAGTAATAGTCGACATTTCAGCTCTCATCTGGACTGTATTTGACCTTGACCTGCGACATGGTGTGTCATACTTGACATCGGGTATCTCCCGATGCAGCTTAAATAATCAGTATGCAATGATTACAACGAAATACACTTTTGAAACCAATAAGTTGCAGAAAGGGCCACGTATTCCAATACCACACGCTTAAAGCTTTGACCTTGATCTGTGTTCTAAACAAGGACCTAAAACATAATTTCGTAACTGCTCTATGATCGCACTCCACGGCGCTATCGATTGCTGTTAGAATTAGGAAAATCTGCCCAGCCGTCCTTGAGATAGGCACGGGAGGTGCAATATTCGCCACTCCCGGTCAATGGTGTGGCTGAGGAGCCCGGTCAGTGGTGTGGCTGGGGAGCCCGGTCAATGGTGTGGCTGGGGAGCCCGGTCAATGGTGTGGCTGAGGAGCCCGGCCAATGGTGTGGCTGAGCCCGGTCAGTGGTGTGGCTGAGGAGCCCGGTCAATGGTGTGGCTGAGCCCGGCCAATGGTGTGGCTGAGGAGCCCGGCCAATGGTGTGGCTGAGCCCGGTCAGTGGTGTGGCTGAGGAGCCCGGTCAATGGTGTGGCTGGGGAGCCCGGTCAATGGTGTGGCTGAGCCCGGTCAATGGTGTGGCTGAGGAGCCCGGTCAGTGGTGTGGCTGGGGAGCCCGGTCAATGGTGTGGCTGAGGGCCCGGTCAATGGTGTGGCTGAGCCCGACCAATGGTGTGGCTGGGGAGCCCGGTCAGTGGTGTGGTTGAGGAGCTCGGTCAGTGGTGTGGCTGAGGAGCCCGGTCAGTGGTGTGGTTGAGGAGCCCGGTCAGTGGTGTGGCTGGGGAGCCCGGTCAATGGTGTGGCTGGGGAGCCCGGTCAATGGTGTGGCTGAGCCCGGTCAATGGTGTGGCTGAGCCCGGTCAGTGGTGTGGCTGAGGAGCCCGGTCAGTGGTGTGGCTGAGGAGCCCGGTCAGTGGTGTGGTTGAGGAGCCCGGTCAGTGGTGTGGCTGAGGAGCCCGGTCAGTGGTGTGGTAGTGAGGTGGGACGGGCCCGGTCAGTGGTGTGGCTGACGGAGCCCGGTCAATGGTGTGGCTGGGGAGCCCGGTCAATGGTGTGGCTGAGCCCGGCCAATGGTGTGGCTGAGCCCGGTCAGTGGTGTGGCTGAGGAGCCCGGCCAATGGTGTGGCTGAGCCCGGTCAGTGGTGTGGCTGAGGAGCCCGGTCAGTGGTGTGGCTGGGGAGCCCGGTCAGTGGTGTGGCTGAGGAGCCCGGTCAGTGGTGTGGCTGAGGAGCCCGGTCAATGGTGTGGCTGGGGTCAGTGGTGTGGCTGAGGGCCCGGTCAGTGGTGTGGATCACCGGGGCCCGGTCAGTGGTGTGGATCACCAGGGCCCGGTCAGTGGTGTGGATCACCAGGGCCCGGTCAGTGGTGTGGATCACCAGGGCCCGGTCAGTGGTGTGGCTGAGGAGCCCGGTCAGTGGTGTGGTTGAGGAGCCCGGTCAGTGGTGTGGCTGAGGAGCCCGGTCAGTGGTGTGGCTGAGGAGCCCGGTCAGTGGTGTGGCTGAGGAGCCCGGTCAGTGGCGTGGCTGAGGAGCCCGGTCAATGGTGTGGCTGGGGAGCCCGGTCAGTGGTGTGGCTGAGGAGCCCGGTCAGTGGTGTGGCTGAGCCCGGCCAATGGTGTGGCTGAGGAGCCCGGTCAGTGCTGGCTGAACGTGGGATTTGATGGGGTTGGCCCCACCAACCAACATGGCAACACTCATTGGCTGCATGCATTGGGCCGCACCAATACTTTTGAAACTTATCCAATGGCTACAGCCATTCGTAACCTTTCTCTTACCACTGGTATCACTGATATCACTGATATCACTGCGTATTGGATCTACCATTCCAATATTTACACAACTTCACAAGAAACCCACAAAAAACGTCTAGAATACTAGCAGTGCTCCGTAATGCAGTATGCACGATAACACGAATGGGACGTAATCTGAATCAGTATCCATGCACTTCGCATGAACGTTAACGATTTTAAGTTGTTTATCTCTCTATTACAACAACGAGCTGAGCAATTCGCTGCTGGACGATGGAAAGGCTGATTTGGTCCCTGTGACATCTTGGAAATGCTGTGCAAATTGTTGTGAGCAAAACAAAGGTGGTAACCGATTCATCATGCATCTACATCGTGGTGTAAAAATTGAAAATGTTCGCAACAGCATACACAGGGTGGCCAAAAACAGAGTAGTGGAGGGCTATTCCTTGTCTGGAACAAACGCCGATTCGGATATTATTCGTATTGTAGTAACGCAAGTGAAACATGTCCATTGCCCTATATCGGCTCTTAACAAATATATAAGGTTGAATTAATTAAACATACTTGCTTGTCCATTACTTTATTGTCCGAATAAATCGTTTACCTTTCTATCAATCTGCAATAATTCAAAACGCCTCGTATTCGCCGGACTTGAGAACGCCTCTGCCACACATTTTATAATTTTAGAAGGATGTTGGAGATTAAATATGTGTTCAACGTTCACGAGGCACCAATAACTATAGCCATTTAACGATACATAGCTGTCAAAGTTTGTGCAGCCAGAAGACAGTCCTCAAGTGCGCAAAAGAGCTAAAATTGGCTCCTAGTGCCTACCACAAACCTGTACTAGATCAGCCCTGATCACATTATAAATCTGGAATGTCAACATAATGTGTGGAAACGTACGCTAGGGAACGTCATCAGGTCCAAAAAGTGCTCTCCCAGGGCATCATAAATGACAGGAGAAACACTGCAGGGGGCGGTGGGCCGATTCAGCCCATCCGCACCACCATGAAGGTACGCAACTACACTTCGAATCAATAGTTCATAGAAAAATAAGTGATGTAATTAAAGTGTCTCCCGAAAGATTATCCTCCACAACAGGAAAGATAGATAAACTCTGGTAGCTGCCCGTTATCATGGAAGTCCATTGTATGTGTCCAATTATACCAATGGGAGGAACCGGCAACTTTATTAATACTATTAGTATATTTTCCGCCATGCATTGTGTTCCGCTTTGTGAAGTTGAACGCGCAGACCAGCAGTCCATTTCCCAGCCCCGAGGACATTAACTGAACCTAACCTGTACTGCACATTAACCGAGCAGTAAATTAACCGAACAGTATGAACATGACACTTTATTTTACTGGGACAATACAACCCATGCTTGGCAGCATAGCTGTGCCGTGGAGTTCCATAGGGAAGAGGAGGGGGAGGGGAGTTGGTAGCGTCAGAGGAGACGATTTTTGTACAACTTTGTATTCACGCAACGCCATAAGGGCAATTATTAATCTCACAACATTTGAAGAAGCGAACTTGCTCCGTCTTCCGCCGCGGCGACGACCCTGCTCCGTCTTCCGCCGACCCTGCTTGGTAGACAGTCGTCTTTCAACATTTGTTCAATGCAAGAATGGGGTTACAACTCTTAAGTACAAGTAACCGAACATCTGTCGCAGCTCCGAACAGGGAATGGACGACTGGAGCGCCTCAAGACGTGCACCTTACCAGAGCATGCTGCGGATTCGATATCTGTTTGGTACGGATAACGGAGTGGAATGGATTTAGTTTTTTTTTTCAGTATAAACGGATGCGGATTGGGGAACAGATTGGCCGTTCAACTTCTCCGTGGAAAATAAAATTGAAAAAAATAATATTATTTCCTCTGTTACACAACCACAACCTTACACGATAACATGCTGGAATTAGCTGATGCTGATAGTTTCTTAACTGTCTGAAAAATATACAATGTCACTAATCAGCAGCTATATTGCCATACTTGTTTTCACAGGTCAATCAGACAGTCAAATTAACGCCAATCACATGTAAAAGTAGCTTGATCTATATTCATTCCATTGCTCTATTAACTTCCAGCCATCATCAAAGTTGTATGCAATCCAGATTATTGCAATCACATGTGTTGCAATCACATATTGCAATCACAGTAATGAGTCTTGGATATACCAGGGGAGGCGGAAAGTATCGCGAGAAGGCGAGGGAGAGGGGACGCCTTTTTTCGGTTGTGCTGGCGACAATTTGTTTTCACTCATGGAACTCTTCTTTTTCCGACGCATGGTCAGCTGGGAATGGGAAAGTGACAGCGAAGATTTTGGATTAGGGCGCAATGGGCTTAGGTTCATTTTGCCGTGCAAGGTCTCAGGGGTACAATGATATTTCAGAAATCCGATGGCCTTCTGCGTAAAGGAAGGCTGAATTTCAGCTGCTTGCAACATTCTTTTCTGCGACAAATTTTCCGCATGCTTTTTCGTCAGCGACAAATCGCTGCATTTATCGACATCTAGCTGTACTTCCGGGAGTTGTGCAATGCGTTTGTGGCTTCTGACAAGTATCTTGTCTGTACAGTATACATGATCAATGCACAGGGCTGGAAGAAGCCAACTCACTTCACACTAGCGATCAGGCTGGAAATGGTCGAGCGCCTGGCCACGGTCTCAGACAAGCTAACGCTACGGCAGGGTTTAAGTTGTCGCGATGTCCTTGCCAGCTTGCAATGGGACAATTTGGAGGAAAAAACCTAATTCGGCAATATCCACGTATTCCACTGCCCTACGTTACATATACGTTATACCTACGTTGCGTACATAATGATACGATAATGATAATGATACGAATTATGACTGGACTGTCTCCGCTGCCTGCATAATGATTTGTTTGGCTAAATGTTTGGCTAAATGTTTGCATTAATCCGCGCAAGACCACAAGACAAGGTGACAGGGTGGAGTGGGGTGGGCTGGAACCGCACTCGCTGGATAATTTGCAGAATTAATATAACAAACGGATGGTGCGACGCGCTGCAGTTTATTGTAGTTTATGGAGCGCTGCCCGATGGGGTGGCAGCCGTAAGGGGAGCCGGACCACAACACAAAGACAATGGAGACCGCACGCACGAAGGGCGCGGACATTATGTGTTATGATGTGGTGAAAATCCCGAAGGTTCGTTGATCTAGTGCATTCGTTTGGGTAGAAAGGCATTGGCGGTCTGCTTTGGCGGTGCCTCTGACTGCACGTCTTTCGACATGCAGTTTTTGCTTTGGCTATTGTGGTGTTCTTGTTGCAGTCGTTTTTAAGGAACTTTGCAAGTTTGTGCCGAACATTCTGGCCCCGCGCGTTAGGTGCCGTATGTAGGTTCGTGTTTTTTCTTTTCAACCAGCATATTACACAAATGGCTGGATGAAATGCAACGAACTTATGCGCAGATCTGTGGACATTCATAGCAGAACTTTTGGCATGAATCTTGTTCCCAGGTCAGGTCAAGTCACTAACCTGATACAATTATTCGTGAACATATTCGGGCGGATTTCCGCACATTCCGCACTTTTCAAGTTCTGACCCAAATAGATGGCGCACAATGCATGATACGCTTATGAAATACACATTGCCGTGTCCAACATTCAATCGATGTCCAACGAGGGATCGCATGATCCCTCGTTGGATTTTGCGTTGGGTCATAGCATTCTATGGCATCCCATAGCATTCTATGGCATCCCATAGCGTCCTGTAGCATATCATAGCAAGCAACGAAGGGTCAATATTGGGTTCGGGATTTTGGGACCAAAAGCAATTTGCGGCCATGTGGGATACACATGACCGCCAAATGACAAGTAATCACACACCAGGACCCTAGAACCAGCCTCGAACCACATTGACCCATGTGCCTGTGTTGACCTCTGGTCAGTACAGGTCAAAGGTTAGTTCACCAAAAGTGTCCAAACTGTTTCATAGGTTAATTGTGGGTCCTGAATTAGAATTTCGTTCTGAATCGAACAGCATTCATTACCCTCTAGGACTGAACATTACACGTTTGGGACCCACAAATCAACACCACATATTGACTTGACTTGATATGTACAGGAGCTCGTTGATGCCATTGGATCATAATACCTCTCAATGACCTTCAAATTGATTGAAAAACGCGGTGATATTTATTCATAAGGTTGTCAAGGTTCATAGGTTACAACCTATTTGGTTCAAACTACAAAAGTGCAAAATCTGCTGAAATCAGCTGGAAGAGTTTCCCGAAGAGTCGTCACAGGCCAATAGCCTGACCTGGCAGGACGACACGTCTGATACCGAACGTTCCGCAATGAAAGCCTGCAGGTGTGCGCACAATTTGGCACTGTTAGCACGTCCCCCCCCCCCCTCTCCCTTCACGTGCCATTTGCAATAGGCTGGTGGAACATCTTGAAGTCCTGCGCCGGTTAGCCATCGCCAGTGAACGACATTTCGCCACGTTCGCGAGAACAGAGCGGTGTCATCCCTGGTCTAAAGCATTTCCAAGTGGAAATAGCCAGCCACATACAACGACAGCCAGTGTCGTGTGCCCAGCGTTTCATCAGCTCGCGATCAACCCATTAGTCACCCGGCAACCATGGTTGCCAACGCACTAAATATCATCTAGGTCGCCCCTGGCCGGCCATGGCGCGATGATCTGTTCTCCCACGCCGAGCTCAAGGTCGTCTCGGCCACGTGACACACATTCTGCACGTGTCTCGAAAACGTCCCGGTAGCTCAGTTGGTTAGAGCGCTGGCCTGTATCGTCTCCTCTGTCCTGGCAGGACAGGTTCGAGTCGCTTCACACGCTCGCATGTAGCCCCCGACTGGGAGGGTCAGTTGGCAACTGGTCCGATAAGGCCGGGGACGAGCTACCAGGGCGGCCGTATCGGTGCACTGACGGCACGTTAAGCTATCGGTAAAACTTCTGCCTTTGAACTAGAATCCATGGATCGGGTGGTGGGGCCGGGTATACGCAGCAAGCTCTGATTAGCAATAGGACTCTGGTCCATAAAGCCACCCAGCAAGAATTAGGACCAATTTTGTTTAACGCCCCCATGGTGTAGGATTTCCTCCTTGGCTGCGGGACGCACCCGTGGGAGGTGGATCGACGCCTTGTGGGAAAGATATGTGTCATATTCATTATCCGAATTCCGTCGCTGTTTCTGGTTCTAACTTGTTGACAACGTTCATATATTAGTATCCATGACGCTGCTTACGTATATCTGTACCTGATATAGTCAGTAAGTGAGAAATGATTCGCGGTGAGGACTATAGTTGCTGTTCGGCTCTTCCGTTATCAAAATTATGAAGACTTGACACATTTTGCAGAACCGTAATCATACCGATCAGGAGCTTCGATATTTGAACGGCACGTGCTTCCAACTTTTCTTTCTTTCAAATCCATCAGCATATATCAAAAATCGAAAATGGTGTGGTACCACAGTTCTTCGTGCACTGGTTCAAAATATGCAACACCGGCAAATGTAAGCTCCGCTGTCGTCGGCATAACTGATATTTGTTTCAAATTTATTTTACAAAGTCACAGCTCCGATTTACGGCAATATGTGTGCTTACTGGCTATGTCTATGGAGTAGCTCCACAATGGTGGGAGCCGTCAGTGCGATGAGTTTTGACGTGATCCTTTATTCCATATTCCATGTATTGTATTGACGACTGGCGATGGAGCGTCGTCCAATAAATGGTTACTTTTTATCTACCAGATCTTGCCACATCTCCATCGCATAAAAAAGGATAGGTAGCAGGCATGACACACACAAACTCACCTTTGTAAACATGTCAAATCGTAAAGATATATCACAGGATCCTGGAGGCCTCCAGGATTACAAAGGAGGCACTCAGGATTGAAAAGGAGGTCCCCAATATTGCAAAGGAGGCCCCCAGGATTGTACATGAGGACTTCAGGATTGCACAGGAGGCCCCCAGGAATGAACAGGAAGTCCCCAGGATTGCAAAGGAGGCCTCCAGGATTGCAAAGAAGGCCCCAGGATTGCAAAGGAGGCCCCAGGATTGCAAAGGTGGCCCAATACGGGAAGGGAAACCTCAGAAAATGAGAGGAGGCCCAAAGACGGAATATAAAGCCAGTGGATATGAGATGAGGTTTCGGAGACGCAAAAGCAGTCCCTAAAACGGGTAAGGTTCCACCAAGATAGAAAAGGATGATCCTGAAAAGTGGCAGGAAGCACCTAATTCGGAAGAGGGCGATATAAGATTGGAAATGAGACCCTATGATAAACGAGGAAGCCCCTAAAATATGAGAGAAGGGCAATTAGATAAGAGGGATGGCTCCCAGGCGAGAAAGAAGGCTTCAAGACCGGTAAGAGGGTCCCCAGGAAATGACAAGGTAACTGAGATAGGAAAGGTTGCTTGTAATTTGGGAGAGGAGGTACCTGAGAGAGAACAGGAATCCACCAGGAGATAAGAGGCCACCCTTAAAATGGGCAAAGATATAATCAAAACGCAGAACAGGAGGCTCCGAAGACGTGAGAGGAGGCCCCTAATTTGAAAAAGAAAGCCTCTAGAAGAGAAAAGGAGGTCCTTGCCGGACTCGAGAGAAGTCCCTCGAGATCGAGTAGGAGGTTTCCAGGGCCGAATGAAGCCCCGACGACCGGAAAGAATTCCCAGGAAATGAGAGAAGGCACTTAAGATGGGAGTGGCAGGTAGCAGGTATGGAAGGAGGCGAGGTTTCCAAATTGAAGATCCCTCAAGACGGGTAAGCTTTGCGAGGACAAAGGAGGCCCACGAGGCGTGGCAGGAGGCCCCTAATTTGGCAGAGGATGCCCCTGGAACATGAGAGGAAGCCCCATGCCACGTTAAAGGGGCCTTAGGATGTGGGAGGAGCCCCTCCAAAACGGGAGAGGAGGACCATTGAATATGGAGGAGGGTAGGATGCACGAGAAGACGTCCAAAAGCCGGTAAAAAGGCTCCAGGAAATGAGGCGAGACCCCTAAGACGCGAGAGGAGGTCTATAACTTGCAAGAAGCCACTGAAATGCCAGGAATCGTGCCGGGGTACTTGAATATCACGATATGGGCCCAAAAAGATCCGGCCAGGGCCCCTGAATATCACGCTGAGCCTTGGGGTACCAAAAATTCACGCTCGGACCATGAAAATCACGCTGGGGGCACGATAGGTAGTACCGTTCCCCAACAGTATCATTGGGACACAAATGAAGCCGGGGCAACGAAAAACAATCCGGACATGGATAATCACTCTGGGGCCCCAACAACGACACCAAAAGCATAAAAAACGTATTGGACACCCACAAAGTGTCTAGGTCGCTAAAACTCGAGCTAGGGATCCAAGCAAATGACGTCGGGACATAAAAGATTACATTGGACTAGAAAAAAAAGTCGCGTCGCAGCACTTGAAAATCTCACTGGACACCAAAAAGGTCGCGCCTGGACCCAAAAGGTTACAGCTGCCCCAAAAAATCAATTATCAACCGGAATGTCACTCTGCTCCACAAAAAAATCGGGTCAAAGTCCCCCAAAACACGTTGGGCACTAGAAAAATACGTGTCAGGGCACCGAAAAAAATCGCACCTGGAAACCGAAGAATCGTACCAGGACCGAAAAATATCGCATAAGGACCTTTAAGAAAATAGAACTCGATGTCCAAAAGTTCACACCGAGTCTCGATAGAATCGACCCCAGCACCGGAAAATTAAGAACAGGTCCGGAAAAAATTTCCCGGGGGGCATTTATACTCCGAAAGGTGCCATCGGCTGAAAAAAAGTCCTTTGGTGGCCGCAGTGACATATCAAAAGGGCAAATGCCCCCTCCCTCCTAAGAGGGATATACTCCCAAGAATCGAGCCGAGGCCTCCAAAAGTCGCGCTGGGGCCACACAAATTCGCGTCGGCCCACCAGAATTCGCATAGACTCCTAGTAAATACGCCGGGCCCCAGAAAACTCGCTCCAAGGCACAAAAATCTGCAACAGGAACCGCCGAGATCGCGTTGGGGTCACAGCTAGGTACAACGCGCCCCGCAAACTCGAACCGGTCCCACCAAATTTCGCGCTCGGACCCACAATTCCCATCGGTAGAACCAAAAATTTGGTCTGGGCATAAAAAATTAACGTCGGGGCTGCCAACAATTGGCGTCTAGGGCCCCACATAGGCACCGTGTGACCCCCAAAGTCGCATCGGTATCCGAAAAATAAAGCCGGAGCCCTCCAAAATAATGAGGGATTCCAAAAAAGCCCAGGTCAGGACAATGGTTCTGGAGCACCGAATATGTTATCAGATGTCTTGACAAATCGCGTACGGCATCGAAAAACATACCGGAGCTCGAAGAAAATCGAGGTGAGACACAAAAACATGGCGCCAGGGACTCGAAAAAATGAGGCCGGGATTAGGAATTTAAAGAAAATTCAGAAGAGATCCACAAAATCGCGTTGAGCCCAGATAACTGGCGTTGGGTCCCGGAACCACGCGCCTGGACGCGATAAGTTGCGATAGGACCCAGAAAAAGCCCCGAAATCGTACCCGGACACCACAAATGTGCGTCAGAAGCCCCAAATGAACACAGCGGGACCCTAAGAGCACAACGAGGATCGATAATGCGACTGGCCCTCCAAAGCGCAGTCTCGCAAAAAGCGACAGGACCCGAAACATGTGTTGTAGCCATAACTATATATATACCGGGAACTCTAAAAAACATCATTAAAAAAAACACCGGAAGCTCTCAAGGCACACAGGGACCATATGACTGCACAAGGGCCTGAAAAGAGGCTCGGGCCGCAAAAAGCAACATGGTCCGAAACAAACAAAAATGCCGGGCACAAAGTAAACACATCGAGATCTTTGAAAGCGTCCCGACAACTAAAAAAAGTCTTCGGTGCACAAAAAAAGCAACAAACCCTAATACGAGCAGTAGTTTCGAAAATGCGTTGGATCCCTAACAAAAATGGATTGGAGCCTTAAGACTCATCCGTAGACGAAGAAATACGAAACGGGTTCAAAGAAGTACACTCAGGCTGGGCCTCGGTTCGGTAGCCAACCTGGAAGCATGTTTAATCAAAGATATGAGGTGAATCAAAGCTCAGCGGGTATCCGCATTTCTTTACCATACAATATGGGAAGTAGGGAACTAAGGATCGAATTTAATTCATCGATTTTTCGCAGCGAACGACCATACGAAGCATTTTATCACGTCAGATATGGCACAAGTCTATCATGTGGCAATAATTAGCAAAGCGTAGGAGGCCCAGCAGAATCCGTAGCATCGCACGAAGTGTGGCGAATGCGCCGAATGCGCAACATGGGTGTGCACGTGCAATAACGTTGGATTTGTGGCGACCGGGCACTATGAACCGGAATGTCTGAAATTGGGAAATTTTATATTTTAAAGTGATTTGCGTAGGTGTAATTTCAGCAGTGCGAGGTGACTTGTCAAGGGATACCAAAATAATACATTCGAACAGGGTGGGGTAGCTAGGGTTGAAATCAGACGAATCAGAAACGATAGTGATAGATTAGGCCCCTCCACAGGATAATCCAGTCGATCACTAATTATTGTATTTAAAATGGTCCCCTTTGACAAAATAGTGGTCTAAATCGGAAAACTTACGCCCACCCAGCAAGGTCAACATTTCGGAGGAAAATTCCCCCTCACAAACATACAAAACAACACCGATACCCCATATTAAATGGGAGGAACGATGTTTTAAAACGTATTTTCTTCCTACAAAGTTGTCTTCTGTGATTACAGCCTGCATGATTAGAGCTTCCCAGCTTCAGTACCTTCTCAACGACACAATTTACAAAACGGTACAGCACAGCGATAACCATGGGCGTGAACCGTGGAATTCGAAGGTTTTGCATTATTTATGCATTATCATTGTTACATGGTTGCATTGCCATTGATGCTTTGTTGTTCAATGCTTGTTCTTGCCGTGAATTTATTCGCGGAGGACTTATTATCTTAGCTTCTGTGCCAAGTGCCTTGCAGCCAGCACCAAATGTTATAAAAAAGAAGAAATAAATCCCTAAGATGACGATCAGAAAACCAATTCAATTCACTTATCGTTGTCGCATTCGCGAAATTGTCGTCCGAGGACTGAGAAATTATCGTTTAAGCTTGTTTATGAGATCAAGCTGGTTGGAATTACTAACAGTAGTGATGAACCCAGCTATATTCAGTTAAACTTGGTGGACATAGAAGTGGGTTGATCAATGGGAGATATCTTTCAGATATGCTCAGCACGAGCACCACCAGCTCGCTACAATCTAGAGCCCAGTGGGAAGATTTTTCTCGTCGATAAAGCATAAAGATATTGGTTAGTTTTGGCACTGACGTATTTATCCACATTTGCTTATTTATACCCTGGTATGGCTTAGTTCTCAGCGAAAAAAAATGATTCTTGCTATTGCGTTTTGCGTAAATGATGCACCATGCCAAGAACAAACAAGACATCAATATGAAATAATGTTCCCATTCGGGAACCATGCTAAGAGATTAAAAAGCAATAGGAGGCCCTAACACAGGACCTCCTGGAACAGTGTAATTTGCCAAATATTTCCCAGAATAGAACAGGTGCCAAGGAAAAAAGCAGTGCTAAAGAAATGTATTGGACGTTACTTTATGGAATTATACAAATCAAACGAAAACTGAAGACAGAATCTAGTTCATATAATTAATAAAGATAACTTTAAAAAAAAGAGTATACCTTGCCATAGAGGATGTCATTGTTGATGATATATGGCAACACAGAAAGGTATGATGTGCCTGAATGAATGTGTTTTTTTCTTCTTTTTTTGTGATGGATTATTTTGTTAGGTTCGTATTCACCCATGCATATTCTGTTTAATAATATTTTTTTTTAAAACAGTGGAGGCCCCCTTTTGGGGAACAGGAGGCCCCCTATGAACATTGCCCCCCCCTGGAAGAATTTCGTGGCGACGCCACTGCTACCAGTAATAGCTGTCGGGCGGCACAATATATGCTACCAATGACCGGCCATGTCAAGTCCTCCCCTGGAAAATAATTCAGCAACAGACTGTACTACCGGCGATGTAAACGAATTAATTTCGCCTGGATAACAATCCAACCGGCAAAGTGCACTGGTTCATCAGAATGCATGGTCGCTGATGACAGCATCTCTGGAGGCACCTGCCTCTGTCGCCGAACTATTCCTCGCACAACATGCCGAGTTTTGGGCGCCGTTCGTACTTATAACAGGATGGACTTCTGGCCACGCACACTGCGCGGCAGTTCCCTGCTCGTCGTGACGTCACGCGGGTTGTGCGTCGCGAGCGTTCGGAATACGAGCACGGAGCGTTCGGAATACGAGCACGGAGCGTTCGGAATACGAGCACACCACGCACAATCACGCAGAACGCATACCGACCTGGCGGTCATCTGCCGTGTATTCCACCCGTCACTTCTGCGGTCACCGTCTAAGCGATTTATTGACGTCAATCAACGTCAACGACGTCTTGTCATCGAACATTGCACTTTCAGTTTCTCTCCCATCATAATGTATAACACTGATAACATATGCTTGCCCCGATTCAGGACAGTGAAAAAGCTGTCGCAACATCATGACATTCGCTCAGGAACAAAACAATCTTCAGACCTAGCTCCAGCATTCCGGCTTTCCTGCGCTCCTGCCGCTCCTGGATCCCGTCCGGGAATCCGGGATTGCTATCCAGGCAATCCGGGATTGCCTGGATAGCCTGCCGGTGCACCTGGATTGCCTGCTACTGCCGAAGGCGGGTACTGTTGCTGGAAGTAAAGACATACGTGGGTGTCACGAGGTGTGTACGATGTGGCACATGCACATGACTGACATGCACCTGTTTAGGATGATAGCCGAATAGCATAAAATCGTTGGCTAATATAAAAGTCGAAGGCGAGTACGTTAACTAAATATTTTACCTGCGAGACTATACACTGATTTGCACCAATGCTCACGATAATCTTCCAACCAATTGTTGAAAAAATAGCTTAGTAACAATACAGACACCAAATATTTATTTTAAAACTTAGTTATGAATATATTCATCTCGAATCGGATATATAGCAAACTTGGGAAACTCCCTTTGGGATCAGTCCTACTAGAGGTGTGGTCATTAATGGAACCAAGTAGATAACAATTGAAATGGTGCTCTTGGTGTTGTCAGCACACCATCCCCCTGAATAGTCACTGCAGATCAGAAGTCTGCGGAAATTGCACAAACTCTGTGTTTTGTAGCTTCGTCCATGCATAGAAATACTCCTTGTTCTATCTCAACCGAGGGTTTTCAGCCGCCATGTTGGTAATTCCAGCACTTGGAAATATGTGAGATGTTCGACTAGTAAAGGACGCTATGGTTTTGCCAACGGAGCCCGCTGTGCTGAGCACTGAAGGCAGACCAATTCATTTGGGTTCGAATACCCAACGCGAAGCCGTTCTTGCGCAGTGTGTTCAAGCACAATCACTATTTGTATATGATGGCATGGAGATGGGCGCCATTGGTTTTCTGCCGGCGGTCAGCAGTGCTGGTAAAGTTTCACCTCGAAATGACGCGTCGTTGTTTTCAAGCCAGGTGCACCGTAAGTGCACTAGAAAATGCAAGACAAGCTGAATTTTTATAAATGAACACCGAGCCCGTCAAGATGCTGCGCACATCGAATTGTTGTTCATTTTGTGCTCGTATTCACTCGCTTCATCACCGATATTGTAGTTCCAGATCTCTGCTCATTGCAGCCATTCTCAAGTAGGCGCCTTACTTCGGTTGTCTCCTTACGCTGTGGCTTGTGACTGTTTTGCTCACATCAATTGCAATGGTAGCAACCATGTTTCATAACACTACCGGGATAATAATCATCCCGACCTGACCTTTGCACCATCGTCCGTTTTTCTTATACCATAAGAGAAGAATAGTTCATGGCGAGGTAGACAGTTTAGCACCCATAGTCGGAGTCTGCGCTTTTCGGTCTTTTCAATGCGTAATGCGTCCACTACTCAATTGGACACCTGGTATTCTCATCCGTTGCCAAAATATTTGCGATAAAACTCATCTCGTTTCAGCCCCTCTCCGCGTTTTCGTCAAACGCCCGATGAACTAGAGGCATTCTTCGCCAGTATTTTCGTCACCTATTCGTCCGGCACCCCCCCCCCCCCACACATGACATTTTGTGCTGCTCATGTCGACCACGAGGGCAGAAAAAATCACCGCGAGGTGTCAAAAGAGAGTGCGTTGCAGGGCTCCAGAATTGGTCACCAGAAACACATCACTGTTCTACATCTCGACCTCATGGTCGCTGGTTAAGAACATCGCTCTGATGAGACGATTCCCGTTCACGGCGGCTTTCGAAATGGCCATTTGGACTTTGGGACTTGACCATTTTGACTTGCAGAAGCGCGAAAGTGAATGGAACAAGTGAGAATCTTCCAATCAGTGTATCAATTTTCCTCGATTTGGCGCTCGACAGAATACACGAACTCCTTAATCGTCACCTGCTCCCGAAGAGGTCATTCTGCTCATGGCGCAGTTATCTAATGAGCTCGTTAAGCGTGTTGGGGGAACATCAACAACGTGCCTCTGGACGCCTTTTCCACAGAAATACGCTCAGCTTCTTGAGATCCGAAGCAGTTTTTGCTGCCGTTTTCTTTACTGGGTGATCCTTAATGAAACCTCTAGCCTTCGAAACACTTTTTTTAAATCAATTAAGACGTCATTGTCGTCCAATACACCGGAGCAGAGAACGAAATGCGCCATGGCCTGACATCACTCTACATTGCAGCGACATTGACCGCCAGCGCGGCAAATATGTGCATATACGGCGAATATTTGCTTTCCGTTGTGGAAAAACCATATTCCAACAATTGCGAAAGCATATCGTGAGCAGTTATGCATTAAACCTGTTTACGACCAACGGCCAACTTCAGCTGCACTGAGATCGAATGTCATTCGGGTCTGAACTCTGCTAGCCTTTAGCACATTCCGGGAGCGATAAATGATTAACAAAACGCAAAACTACCTGCACTCACCACGGAGGCGCCTCGGGAGTCACTGGTGGCGTAGATGCAGTTGGTGCCGCCCCCCTGACCGCCTCTGCCACCTGTCAACGGTCAACGACGAGGTCAGCCACTCTGACACCGGTCATCCAGGATCATCCAGGATCATCCAGGGGCATCCAGGATCATCCAGTGTCATTCAGTATCATCCAGTATCATCCAGGGTCATCCAGGATCAGCCAGGGTCATCCGAGGTCATCCAGGAACATTTATAGCCAAACAAGTCAGTTGCGGAAGGTCTTGGGAATACTTATAATGCAAACGTTGGCAGTTTAACATTGACTGGTCTGGGAGCAGCTGGCCTGACGTGTTGCCAGCTCACCAAGTCTATCTGTTGCCATATAGCCAAGGCGTGTACTTCCACCTTGGCTACATTCCGACACTTCGCCTGCATCCGTTGCGCGGTTGCACAGCGAGGCACGGGTGTAAATCACGCGCCTCAAACTGCGTCAAGGCGAGACATGCGCACATGCACGTGCATCCACATGCACGTGCATTCAAGTGCACGTGCCACATCACGCCGCGATGCACGGCGACAACAGACCGCGCGCCAGCCTCGCCGCTGAATATGCAAGTCGGCGTACGCCTTACATCACGGCCCGCGCGGGACCCTAGCAGACCACGTCATGAGTCACGTGGTGCGGCGCGGTGTGCCGTGCAACTGCTGGCGTGTTGTTCCGCTGCCGCCTGGCCGCCGGCCCCGCCCACACTCCGACACGTGACTGTGCACTCGGTCACGTGACCACACTGCCAGTCAGGTGGCTGCCGTTTGCCGCGGGCAGCAGTGACCTTGACGGCCGGCACGTGATGATGACGCGGGGGACGGAGCGCGGAAATGATATCTGCGGAGATTGCTGAAGCGGAGCGTTATTGCGCCGGTGCGCAAAACTAGACTTCCAGCGCACTCAGTTGGCTGGGCGACGATGTTCGCGACATTTTGGAGCGGTGACCGAGACACTCGGCATAGGCTTGGCCAGCCCAGAGGTCTAGAAACGTGGCTACTTAGCTACTATGGTAGGTAGCGCATCTGCTTATGACCTTTTTGCAGATGTATCGAATTTAGAGAATGTGTTTTAATACTTCGTATACCTATGTGTCGGACGAGCGGCAGAAAATAAGAAAACTGAATACGTCGCATCAATTCCATCAGCATCAGACCGTGAACAACATCATTGCAACAGAGTATGGCATAAACAACACTAAATGATATTCATTAGTGGGATAATAAACATTTGCGTGATAATAAACATCTATGGCATCTAAGCTAACGCATCTTGGAATTATTTGAAGCAGTCTTGAACCAGAAGCGTATGGGGGCCTGGGGAGGGGGGGGGTGTCAGCGTCAGCTGGTGCAGCTGCTACAACTGGCCTTAGACTCCTCCCGCACCCACCCACACTCCGTAGCTTTCCAGAGGTTCGGTTTTCAGCGATGCTTTGCACACATTAAAGCATCGACTCCACAATCCACACTCCACATCCAGATCATTGAATCTGAATGGCAATTATACCATGATCCAGATTCTACGGTGAATGTTGTATTCTGTATACTGGATTGCCAATGTAGCGCCATGTAGCGCGACGTATCACAAGCAAAACTCGCCAGTTTAAGGCAAAATTGATGAGCATTGCTGGGTACATTATCATGGAATTTTCATCTATTCATGTGCTACAACAAAGTATGTATATATATATATATATATATATATATATATATATATATATATATATATATATATATATATATATGTATATATATATTGTATTGTGATACGGAAACTTCAGGTGATTCTCTCCCTCCTTCGGGATGCGTAGCGCGGTGTATACATTTTTAAGGAAGTGTACACACGTCCTATTTGCGCATTATTTAATTATTTCATAATATTCCCTGCTGGGTAAAAAACAAAACATATTTCTTTATAATTAGAAAAGTAACAAACAGTTGTCTCATTTTAGTAACGTATGGAACAAACATATATTCACAAGTCAATGCGCCTATTTATTAAAATCCGTGATATTCGTTTAAAACTGGCGCATTTGTATGCCAGACGCCACAAACGTCACATTTCTTTGGCTGCTCTATCAATTGAATTTATTGCGATCGTTGCCGCTAGGCACCGCTGGCATCACGCCGTTCTGACGTCATGTATTATTTAAAGAAAGGTTTTCCTATTAATACTGATATTGCACTAAGAAATGTTGTATATTGTGATACTTTTATTGGAGATTAAATACTGTAGGTAGATAATGTAGTCCATGCCAGGAGATGTTAATAGAATATTAAACCATGACGTCAGAATGAAGTGATTAACGAGCGGTAGACAACTCCAATAAATGAAGTTGACAGAGCGACAGCTGAGCTTGCTTCCGTGCAGCTCCTTTCAAACGTGATCAGTTTTTATGCGGTTATTGCGCGTGGGCTCTTCCTTTTCGAGTGGTCCCGTGATTGCTTGCCACATTGCCCAAGGAGCGAAAGTTAAGCAAGATCAGAAGTCCCAAGAAGTCGGATGCCTGGGCATCAAGACAATTCGTGCTTTGTGGCGTAACAGGTTGTAGTTGGTATAGCTACGAGTATTCACTTAAACGTCACGTGGCAAGTAAGCACAAGGAATTGTCTGAGAAGAATATTCGGTTCAAAGACACAGGATTTGCAACCGGGGAGTAGTTTGCGAGCTGGTGCCCGGTGTATGTGGTAAGTACCTACCTAGGTATGGGTAGGGGTGATGTCTCCTGAGCACTTGCCTTTGCTATGTAAAAGATACTTAACTTCATGATCATATCCCCTCATCTTTAAGCTTGGCACACACCCCACAAGGTGAGTAATTAATCATTTGCAGATGCAATCTTTCATGGAAAAGGCAATGGCTCTGAATTTGAGAACTGTTTGGCTGAAACTCTACTAAATTTTCCTGAAATGCCACCCCTCCAGCCCTCTTGCAATCCCCAATTTGTTGAAATGCTGCCCTTCCAGCCCATTTGCAGCCATCAGCTGCATGTCTGACCAACATTGAGCACACCTTGATGGCCATGACCAAGGCTTAAAAATTGGGCTGTTTTGCAACACGACAAGATGTTGGTAGGTATTTGCTTAGCAGCATGGCATTTAAGCATGATGCAATGCGTAACATTAACCAACCTAACAAAATTTGGCTAGATCTGAAGCCTAATTTTGCATGCATGGGCTGCCAATGTTAGCAAGTGCTGTTATACAGCTGGTTTTGGACATGTTCTTTCAATACAGTTCTGGTTGGCTTTTGGCATCATCTTGCGCACCACAATTGTCACCCAGTTTGACATGGTGTTGGTCCATGCAATTCCTTATACCATTGTCCAAAAAATGCATGTCTACCTGTGCAGATGAAGAACATTGTCGCTTAGAAATTGTGGATGATTTGAGAAAAGCAAGACATGCATTCAAGGATGGAAAGCCAGCATTTTACATCATTGATCAGTTATGGTTATCATGTCTGTCTAAACAGTCTAAGCAGGGAAATGATGAAAACTTCAGAAAGGATGAAGGAATACATTGCCATCAATTTTGAATTTCTCGTCTTGATATGTGCTAGTATATTGAACGAATCCCATATTCTCCGATTTGATATGAACGTTTAGCTGATTTTGTACGGTGCCTGTGGAAATCAGCTGTGTTGTAGAATATTCAAACTGTAGCGGCGACCACGCCCTAATCCCAAATATACCCTTGGCTGTAATCCGTGCCATGGAGTTAACTGCAGGTTAAAAAAGGCCAGAACCATGACATGGGATAACCGGAGCAAATGTGAACAAGTTATGAAGCGATAGTCCGACATTAAACCGCTGGTTTGATCGTATTTACATCATTTCATTCCATGTATTTTATGTTTTGACAAGACACACAGATTGAATGACCTAAGGATAAGCCTCGAAGTACCTTAAATATTTGGTAAACAGAGATGTTTTATAACACATAAATCGACGACTTGGCACATGTTCTTCGATTACTCGTAGTGATTTAAAAGAAGTTTTCGCTCTTCATGTAGAAATTGCGTGTTTCCATAAATTGGTGTGTAGCGGAACCGGCAATTTTAGAGCTCTGGGCCAGCCCTCTGCTCTCTCAACTCTCCCGTCACCCTCTCTACACTGATCCGTCGTCAAGTGGACTATGCGGTGATTTGCAACCGGTAGCCGACTATGGGACAACATTGCAGGGCACGCTGTGAGCTGGGTCACGTGACAGGTCGCGAGAGGTCAACGGTACAGTTGTCGCCATTTGAATCATGAGGTTATCACCAGCTGAACGCGCACAGCAATGAATATTATGCAATGCATTTAAATGAACGACATTTACGTGATTAATGGAATGGAAATGAAGTTTTCCCACCAAGGATAGTTTGGTCTTTCAGTTTTTTTTCGAGGGGGGGGGAGGGAATTCATCATGTCCTGGTATAATTCTGCCTCATTTTGTCTCGCGCAGGTTTCTTTTAAAATGTCACACCATGTTAAGGCCTATGACAAAGTACATCTATAAATAAGTCAAAAACATTAGGTCATATCTCCCATCCCACGATTGGTCAAGGTCACGTCCGATCATGCACACGTTCCCCATATCAACAAACGAATATGCGTCAAATACGAAAGCTCGATGAATATATGACTAGCTTCACAATGGGTGTCCGTAGTCATTATTTGCAACAGAACTTCATCAAAAACGAAATATTATAATTTCTTGTTTTTTCAACGTCACCGTTGGATTGTACATGCGCCAACAGACTTGGATAGTGGGGGGGGGAAGAATAGCTACTAGACGACAAACAATTATAGCTTCAGCTCATCCCAGTTAAATTACATGAATCATACAAGCTATGCAAAGTGTAGGAAGTCCATGTTTTCACTATGATTGAATAACAGCTTCAAATTTGAACTTGAAAACATATCTTCATGTCCAAAGTTACACAAAAATATCACTCGATACTTTTTGCTTACTGGTCGTTCTCAATTCAAGCCGCTTGTTGTGTGAAGCTGATGGAGCTGAGGGGCTAGATTTGTTCATTGTTATATTACTGCTACTCTATTCCTTGTATATCCATACACTTAGTATGTTTCAGCTTCGGACACGTGTAGGGGTGGCGGCTCTGCCGTCGGTGGGGTGTGGGGGTGGTGGTTTCGGTGGTGTGGCGGGTGTGGCGGGTGAGGGGTGTGTGACTGGGGAAGCTGCGTGTGTGAGAAGTGTTTCCTACCCCAGCTTAGGCTGTGTGAAAGCAATACTAACCAAGCCTTAACTGAAACTGTTCTGATTGAATAAGGGCTAGTCTGAACTATTGGGGCTTTATTTTAACTGAGACTGCACTTCAACACGGCTGACCATGGGCCGACTCTAGACTTAGATTGGGCTAAATAACTCCTTTTCTGCTATGCCTATGTCAGTGATGTGTTGTGCTGTGTTTCCCCGCCACTTCCACCACACATTCCCCAAACCCCAGCCGGCTTGATGTTGTTCGTATGTGTGCGAGGTCAAAGTTTTGGGAACATCATATAGGTAAATGAGTGCTACTAGCCAAATTAGAAAGAATACGTTGTATTTCGAAAATTAATGAGAATGTAATTTGCTCTCGGTTTCAATGACTTGTCCCGAGTTGGGACTTTTTGGACGCTAATGGTAGTATAATTTTGTACAATGTACCGCACGAAATAGGTGTCTGTGATAAGCCCCAAGCGGCTTCCGCTGGTCCCTAAAGCTACCTAAAGCACATTAATTCTCCTCATTCACTTCACATTCGCTCGTCCCATTCATTCTCTCCTTATTAATTAATGAAATGCTTGGTCCACAAGTTTTGCTCCCCCCCCCTCAGCGGTACACAAACACATATATCGACGGACCATTGCTCTATTTTTTTATGGTAGGTTGGCCGAATATGTAAACCTCCCACTACCATCATAGCTGGCCTTGCCATTATTGGCAGCGTTCCTCGCCTGGATGATGTCTTAATGCTACGAGGGGGCTCATCGTACTGGCTCCGAGGGCTTATACAAGTGCTCTGGTGTCTTTGGACTGACATCCCTAACCTTAAAAAAACGGTCGATGCCGCACCGGGCCTTATTCGCCGTATGCTGTGCGACCAGATGAACGTGCTCACGAGCGGGCACGGATCCCTACCACGTTGGGCACGTCCCTCGGCCGTCTATATAACCTAGCCTGCCCTACCCTTTCAGCCTCGGGGCTTACGGCACGCCAAACCTGTCCGTACGTTCCCCCGAAACGCTATACAGCTTCGTGTCCAAACGCATAGCGAACGGGGGCGGACTCACGACCGTGCAGTGTTTTGCATTACCCTATTGTTCGGCGCCAAACTTCGAAGGACGCAAGGCGGGAGCTTCCCTAAGCAGCCCATCCCACCTGCATGCCATGCCCGCCCCCAGCTGCGCCCCTGGGTCACGGAGGCCAGCGGGATTTCGCAGTCAAAGAATCAGAGCATGTGCTAATGCCCCCGAAGTGTACGTTCATCGCATCCCTTCTCGCAATTCGACATCATCCAAACGCAGATCATATATATATAGACAACCAGGGAACGTGCCCAACATGGTCGGGATCCGTGCCCGCTCGTGAGGACTTTCATCTGGTCGCACAGCATACGGCGAATAAGGCCCGGTGCGGCATCGACCGTTTTTTTAAGGTTACGTATGTCAGTCAAAGACACCAGAGCACTTGTATAAGCCCTCGGAGCCAGTACGATGAGCCCCCTCGTAGCATTAAGACTTCATCCAGGCGAGGAACGCTGCCAGTAATGGCGAGGCCAGCTATGATGGCAGTGGAAGGTTTACATATTCGGCCAACCTACCATAAAAATAGAGCAATGGTCTGTTGATATATGTGTTTGTGTACCGCTGAGGGGGGAGCAAAATTTGGGGACCAAGCATTTCATTAATTAATAAGGAGAGAATGAATGGGACGAAAGAATGTGAAGTGAATGAGGAGAATGAATGTGCTTTGGGTAGCTTTAAGGACCAGCGGAAGCCGCTTGGGGCTTATCACAGGAACCTATTTCGTGCGGTACATTGTACAAAATTATATTGCTATTAGCATCCAAAAGTCCCAACTCGGGACAGGCCATTCAAACCACGGACAAATTACATTCTCATTAATTATCTAATGCAACGTATTAATTCTAATTTGGCTAGACACTCACTTACCTATATAGTGTTCCTAAAACTTTGACCTCGCACACATATAAATTCGTGTTAGGGACGGTAGCTCAAACAACATCAAGCCGGCTGGGGTTTGGGGAAAGTGTGGTGGAGGTGGCGAGGAAACACAGCACAACACACCCCCGACATAGGCATAATCAGCAAAGGGAGTGATTTAGCTCAGCCATAATTACCCCAGTCAAAGCCTATAGTCAGCCAATGTTCAGCCGTGTTAAAGTGCAGTCTTAGTTAAAATAAAGCCCCAATAGTCTTAGTTAAAATAATGCCCCAATAGTTCAATCAGGTCAGTTTCAGTTAAGGCTTGGTTGGTACAAATTCTCACACACGCAGCTTCCCCAGTCACACACCCCTCACCCGCCACACCCGCCAAACCACCGAAACCACCACCCCAACACCCCACCGACGGCAGAGCCGCCACCCCTACACACGCATTTAATCACACGATGAAATGGATTCGTTCGTTTCAACCATGCTATTCAGCATAGTATGTTGTGTCGATTTGCTGTATTTTAACGTGCACTTTGTATGTTTCCGATACGATTCTGATTCAGTGTCGTGCACGAAATCCTAATCACAGTAAATGCAGCACTGTTTGACAATGTTGTTCCAACTTCGAGGAGGAAGCCATCTTAAATAGCACCGTCTATATAATTTCGGAGTATTAATCGCGTGCAATCAGAGTACGTAACGGCTGGCCATTTGTCGTGGCTGTCCTCACCGTGATATGCGCCGCCGGACTGGCCCGACTGGCCGTCCAGACACGAGACCCCGGAGCCGAATCCTGTCCTCCCGCTGCTGGCCGCAGCCACGGCTCCGCCAGACTGGCCGGGGCCGCCAGACTGGCCGGGGCCGCCGCCGAAGCCACCGGAGCCGCCGACGCTGGCTCCGGGGTAGTACGCTCCGCGGCTACCGACCGGGTCGTTGTATCCGCCGCCGGCGGCTATGACGACGACCCTGGAGCCGCCCGGCTGACCGGGGCCTCCAGACTGACCTGGGCCGCCGCCAAAGCCGCCGGAGCCGCCGACGCTGGCTCCGGGGTAGTATGCCCCGCTGCCGCCGGGACCGCCGTGTCCACCTTGCTGAGCATACCTCACTCTGGGACGGCCATCCCAATAGCCGGCCCAGCCACCTCCGCCGCTTCCACCGCCTCCACCGCCCCCTCCGCCTCCACCGCCTCCTCCTCCACCACCTCCTCCTCCTCCGCCACCGCCGCCGCCGCCTGAAGAGAAGGTCAATATGATGTTCATTCGCTCTGCCTCGTAGCAATACTATGGCAACAAAGCAGCAGACAGTATGCCCTGCATCCTTTCATAGGGTACGCACAAACCGACCGGAAGTGACTGTCACTGTACGATCATAATAAGTGAATAGCCGGTGATGTAAGGCAGCGCGCGCAGGCCGGAACTCTCCCCCAGCTGTGGAACATTTATATTATCTCTGCTAATTTGCTGCAACAATGTCAGGTGGCAACTGCAGCGCCGTTGTGGCCCGTTGCCCGTTGTGGCGCCATTGTGGCCCGTTGTGGCCCGTTGTGGCCCGTTGTGGCCCGTTGTGGCCCGTTATGGCCCGTTGTGGCGCCATTGCTGCAACTTTTTTTGTATTCCCCTACCCATTAATAGGAAGGCAGGAGTGCCCTTCCATACCCATGTGACCTAATCACGTTAAAGTCCAGGAATGAGAAGTAGGTCATGGTAAGCAAGTCAGGGTAGGGAATAAAACAGGGAACACCACTCCCCGCTCGTGTTTCTTGCTGGACAGATCCCGCCACCAGATATTAGTGAAGATGTTCCTGAAGCTCTCTCAGACAACTTGGTCAGCAAGAAACCTGTACGTATTTCTCTCACCACTCTCCCTCTCCGAACAGCTCCAACACACACAGTCCAGTCTGACGGATTTCAACGACAAAAGCGCTTCTCATCTCGAAGCACCCACTTTGGCCCAAATGACGTGACCTATTGCATCACAGGCGATGCTATTGACGTCCAAAATTTAGGAAATGTGACAGCGTCTCGCATGGTTCGCGCTTAATAATCGTCGATGTTTGGAATATGTCCGAATCAATTATTACAGTTCGAAATGTGTTGATTTGATGCTGACGGGTGACCAGGTTCACGATGATCTGGGGCAATGCTAGGTCATGTGAATGGCTCTAAGCTATACAGTGACGATTGTGGGTGTCCACATGGCATGTCAGAGTCTGACCCTCGCCGTGCACAGGGTTGATGCAACCCTCTCCTAAAAAGTCACGGCCAGGAACACAGCGGGGAGCGTCGGCACCCTGACCCTCGGAATAGTGATGAGGCACCCTTTGCCCAGTACATGGCATATAAAATGAATGTGTTTGTTCAGGACAGTAACATATGACGTCATACGGGAGTACACGTCAGGCTGTTTTTGCAAAATATCAAATTGTTGGTAGTTAATTTCATGTATTACCATGAATGTCCGTTGGTCAATGTGATATGTGGTGGTGTCATAAGGAGCTCAGCTAATCTGCTTACATAGGTCAATGACACTCTCCAAGTTCGTTCGCAGTTACTGATGAATAAGGAGTGGAAAGTAATTGACTCAACTGGATATTACGTGACCTTTGTGACCGTGACCTGACCGTGGTCAGTTGGAACACTGAATGCGAACTTGGCTCCCATTGGATCCCGAGGTAGAAGAGATAATAATTTTGTTTCGGGTGCTACGTGGAAGTGTCCAAGCCAGGTCAGCACTTTGAAGTCACCAAACTCTTAACCGATGGATCGAAACGTTGCATATCGCAGGTAATTAGTGTCTTACGATGCTGATATGCTGAACATTGTTGCGCACCGTGTTGGGTATTTCCCTTGGAATATGGCAGCCCACAGCTGTGGCCAATTGCCAGCGGCAGCTAATAAACAGTCAGTTCGACTCACGACCCGCGCGTGTGCGGCCGCTGGCCTCGAACACTGATCTGAGCCGGAGCCTATAGAATACCACACATCGGTTGCCGTTTTTCCCAGGTCACGATTAAATATGAACATTAGCCTGAGGAAGCGAAACACTATCGAACTGAACTACCAGCCTGACTAGTAACACAAAGTATCACAATGCAAAATGAGGTGGCAATCGTGATATTTCGTCACGTGTAACATGCCTTTGTGTTTCATGTTGCCGCTATTCTCCGTTTGAAAACGCTACGCGGCCGCAACCCAACTCCTGTCCTGGGAAATTGGCAAAATGTCGTTCACGAACGAGGTTTCAGGACATCAAATACACATTTTTATAAGATCAAGGCTGATTGTGACCAAAAAAACTTTTTCCGGACCAAGATGTGACCAGCTACCATGCAATTTACCAGCCCTGGTAAATTTCAGGAAACATTGCAGTCATATGCACGCTCGGAGTACATATGACCGCAATTTGTGTTCCTCTGCACTTGCAAACGCCGATAAACGAAGTAAATATTGATTGGCAGTGGCAATTTGGCCGGAAGCCAGACCAATATTTGGTGATGACGTCATAACACCCTGATCTAACATGGCTAACGAGCTGGACCAAGCGCCCATAAACCAAGCAAAGCATCATGGCTCAACTTCTATCTTTGTTTTGCGCTACAACATGCAACACCAATCCCTGCTTAGGTATCCTACAAGTTAGTGCCTATATAGGACGTAACTAGGAAACCAAATACGAATCTGAGGGAAAATGAGAAAAATGCGAGGGTGTTAAGGCCAGCCATCTCAAGTGTACGCAGGGTAGCGAAGCAGATAACGCTGCCTTTTGTTCAGTGGAGTCTGGGGCGTTTGGAGAGAGCATAGCAAATAACACATTTATGCAATTTTAATAGGCGACTTGCCGCCGCGTGATCGGAATCTGCTCACGAATTCGCCAGCGAATCTGCACTGCACAAGAACTTACCTTAGATATACACTTCAGAAATTGAAGACGCCCGTGGTGAGCTCAGAGTGTGGCCGCGAGTTGGATGAGAAGTTGGGTGAGAAGTTGGGTGAGAAGTTGGGTGAGCAGTTGGGTGATAAGTTGGGTGATAAGTTGGGTGAGAAGTTGGGTGAGAAGTTGGGTGAGAAGGTGGGTGGGAAGTTGGGTGAGAAGTGTTTCTTCTTTTCGGATGAGGCACTGTTAAAGATGACTTCTTCCGTTACTGTTCAGCTTCAAACTTCGGTATGCTATCCAGAGGTGTTGTTTTGCATACTTTTGAGGGGGCAAGTGTTCCCGCAATGTTTGTTTTCCCCCATCCAATAATTTCACATTTTAACGTGGGACCCTATGCAGTGTGACCACAAACCATTTCAGCCTTCATGTATTTCGCCACCCTCTTCCAATGGTTTTCAGAGATCAACACCCGTGATACTACCCCCACTCGTTTTTCTTTAGTTATCACATGATCAGTGGGAGATACGGGGACGCGAAATTGGTTGCAAATTAGACATTGCAAACAAATATGACATATCGTTGGTGTTCCAGTCACTTTGGCACCATGTCGTCTGGCACTCGTTTTGTTGGTGTTCGTTTACTTCTTGGTGGTCAAGGCTTCCTTTCTGAGGCATGACCTGACCGGCAATCATGAATACACGGATCGAAGAAGCCAAACAGGAGAACTGTATGCGTGCTCAAGTCTGCAAATAAGTGTCTTGTGCAGGAAGAGAAGCACTTCTAAAATGTTTTCCAAACATCCGGCTTCACCTTTTATGAATGTCCTACGACGTAGAATGCAATATCCGTGATTGAGTGAATACAAAACTACGGAGAGTGGCCGCCAGATATACTTCTCATGGATGCTCAGTTGCGAGATGAAAAGCGGAGCCTTGGGTTCTCGTGCGACGTATTCGACTGTTTTTAAATGTCACCAATCTCTCACGTCAATTAGTTGCGGGTGGGTGGACCTGGCAATCATGTCGGTTGTAGGATTCGAATCCACCATCTTTGCAGTCAAGAGTTCAACGCCCGAACTGCTGAACAACCGCGGCCTTCAACACACAAACACACACACACACACAAACGCACACACACACATACACATACCGATTTGCACGTAATTCTGGAAAAACCTGCCCGACACCAGACTGACCAGACCGCTTCGGTCTGCAACTGGGCGATGGGCGGGGGGGGGGGGGGCACTCACCTCCATACTGGGCGGCGGCCACTGCCAAGAGCGACGCTGCAACGATGCAAAGCCTCATGCTGGTGTGCACAGGAACGTGAAGTCATGGCTGTTAAATACTGTCGGCCCTTCGCCCGGCATCACGTGACGCAGTTGGGTTCGGTGCACGATGGTGTCTGGCGCCGCCTGCCCGGAATACCCAGAACTTCTATGCTATCCGCCTGCGAAGTCAGCAAATGCTTAAAGCATCTCAGTGTACTACTCTGCTACGACCGCTCGTAGAGATTATGTGGCGATGGCCCCTCTCCCAGCATTCGGCTGTGAGGTCGGTTCCAGGGAGCATGAGGCACGGCGGCCCCTCTCCCAGCATTCACGGGCGGAAGATGGCGGGCGATAACCGCCTTGCTGAACGTCATGGGAACGGAACGTGGTCCGGCCTTTAAATAGAAAGACGGACAACATCTGCGAGACAATTGATGAATTATTGGACGCTTGAAGATTATCTTCGGCGTGTTGGGCCGGTTTCGCACGTTTTCAAAGCCTGCATTTTCTGTTCGTGAAGTAGGTATCTGTTGTTCGCGTTGCGCCACGACTAACGGGCTGGTTCGCTGGTCGGCTGAGTTAACCGGACGGCGTGTGCACCACCATGACGAATTGGCATGCTGCGGCAAATCCGGATGCAACAATGGCACACCAAAGCCCTTTATCGAGTGGATCTATAAGGCTGGAGATACATTGCTGGGGATTTGGTCGCCCCTAACTCCAATTGAGTGTGATCCCATGTCAAGCCAGTGGCGGAATGTGATTCAGACTCGATGTTTGCAACACTTCGGCTTGCTCCTTTATTCCCCCACCCCGTCTCCCAACAAAAAACGTGAGATGAAAAGTCACACCGTCATTGTTTCCACTGAAACGTCGTTCTTTGCGCTTTTCATATTTTCTTTACCCTTGCAATTTGGGAGGACTATGCAAATGCGCATGGTTCAAAGCACCTATCCCACACTTCACGTATCTCGAAACTTTGTTTGTATTCATTCAAAAAAACGTTAGAATCCAAGGATTTATCCCACAAATCGCCTGCTAGTTGAGCTTCTTCAACCATAAAAACTGCCTATCTGGAACCGGAGCCTGAAACTGATGCTAAACCTGAAGCCGCCTCTTCAAACATCTTCGGAAACCGATTGTCAACGATAAGTCCAGTGCTAAACCCAAAGGTAAGCTGAACGGTAAGACGATCGAACTTCGTTGACAAGTTGTGACATTTGGATCATCCAAATGTCACAACTTGGATCCAAACTTGGACATCGATCATCGATCATCATCGATCATCATCGATCATCATCGATCATCGAAATTGGATGATCGATGATGATGGGACGTCAATTGATATTTAAATCAATCACTTTCAGAAATTGTCTTATGCTTCGGCTATTGTCGTGCCCGCATGCAGGCAATGGCCGAAACATAGGAAATATTCTTTGAAGATATTAATTTATGTATCAATACGTCTGGTTGTCATCGATCGTCCAACTTCGCTGAAACAGATCAGATCACTGTTGGGTTCTGTGGGTGGCGTCCCCGTGTCGAGAATGTCACACTACCCCGCCCCTGCCCAGATTCACTCTCACTCATCAATTCTGTGGGTGGCGTCCCCGTGTTGAGATTGCCGCACTACCCCACCGCTGCCCAGATTCACTCTCACTCACCAATTCTGTGGGTGGCGTCCCAGTGTTGAGATTGCCGCACTACCCCACCGCTGCCCAGATTCACTCTCACTCATCAATTCTGTGGGTGGCGTCCCAGTGTTGAGATTGCCGCACTACCCCACCGCTGCCCAGATTCACTCTCACTCATCAATTATGTAGGTGGCGTTCCCTTGTTGAGATTGCCACACTACCCCACCCCAGCCCAGATTAATCTCACTCACAATGTCTGACCTATCCATATGATATGTGATAGTTTTTGCTTTTCTGCGATACATACCAAAATAAATACCACGATGTCAGAGGTGATAAGCAAATGATATGTTAGGGGTCATGCTTTGTATCATTTACCGCTGTTGGCAATAATACACTCCACGTTGAGATGCTTGGAAATGATTTTGCAGAGATGGCCACCCGGTGTATTCGACAAATTTTCTGATCCTTTCAATCGGTTTTTCCCCCTCTTTTTTTAATTTTTTTTTTCTTTTAAAAAATCCACTTCTTCCTGACTAAACCTGTGCCGTCATACATAGCAGCTGAGACAAAGCATGCTATGCCTCCTTAATAGATCGGCTCGACCCATACATCTGTTGCTGGAGTAGGTAGGCGGACGTGGGACCGCGTGCAGCCCAATGACTCTAGGTCCCCAGACAGATGGCAGAAGGCTATAACCGGTCATCGTTGAGTACCAAAGCTACGACAGTCTTGCATCATGTGAATTATGATTGACGTGGCGTTGCAGGTCTCGCAGTGAGTTGTTGCAAACTGATCATGCTCTAGCTTAAGCTGTGTAAGGTGAAACAAGTGTTGGCGAACTTCGACGTTTTACCTCTGGCAGTGCGGGACAGCTTTCTACCCCTGGCAGTGCGTGATAATTGTCTACTCCTAGCAGTGCGGGATATCATTTTCCCCTCGTATTGCGGAAGGGTGATACCGTAGTGCGAAAGGTGATCCTGGAATACTGTTTTCTTTTCTAAGCAAGGTATAGAGATGCGATAAACGGCGGGATGTAGCTACGCCTTTGACCTTGTAGAGTTATGCGCAATGTGTTTCTCTGTCTCTTTCGGTTGACCTTTCAAGTCAGGTCAAACAGGTCAATGTCGGGAGCAGATTGCTGCCTATCTCGCCGTGGTTCCCGAACGTGGATGTAAATTTCACGCCATTTCATGCTTCAATTATTTATGATATGCAAACGGAAGATTTACTCCAGCACAGGTGGCATGTGCAAAGGTCAAGGGCACCGATTCTGTCGAGGTAAAATCCTGGAAATGTGAACTGTTGATGATGACAATGTTCGGGACGGCTGTCAGAGAGTGCCAATGATAGTGAGTGCCACCGAAGGGAAACCAAATGTTTTCACCTGTGTGCTAATAAAAAAATCATCCAAACGGATTCATGTTTTGATGAAAACGTGGACAAAAAATGGACAAAATTCAAAGCGATCAAAGTCAAACCGAAAGTGGAAAGTGCAAAATGTCGAAGGTATGCAAATTGAAAGGATACCAGTTAAATGGAAGAAAGTCAAACGAACTAGAAGTCGAAGCATATAAGTCAAAGCTATCAAAGTCGAACGGACAAAAGGTCAAAAGGACAAAAAGCTAAAGGGATAAAAGTAGAAGGGCTAGAGGTAGAAGAGATGGCAGTCAAAATGACAAATGTCGAACGGATACAAGCCGAAGATATAAAAGCCAAAGGGATGAAAGTGGACGGGAAAAAAGCGTAGGGATAAAAATCGTAGGGATAAAAGTATAGGGGATAAAAGTCAAACAGACTAAAAGCTGAAAGGATAAATGTCGAATAGGAGAAGGTGAAAACACTAAAAGTTGGAAAGATAAAAGTCGACGGGTTCTAGGTGAAAAAGACAAAAGTTGATAGAACAAAAGATGAAAACGTCAAAGTTAAATGGTAACTGAATTGGAACGGGACCGGCAAAGGGAACTGAGGAGCGGTACCTGTGGGTGAGACCAGGGAATTGGAAAGAAGAACGGCATCAGGGGGAGGGGACCGGTCAACTGGATCTAACAACGGAAAGGAGGAACTAGATCGGCGAACATGACTGGAGAACGGGATCGGTGAACGGGACTTGGGAAGGGAACTATGGGAGTAACGCTGGGTAGTTCGACGCAGAATGGAACCGTGGAAGTGGTCCAAAGAGCCGAGCTGGCTATAGGCCTCCGTTTCTCAGTGCAACAGCGATGGGGAGAAGGAAGCGTGATTCGAAACAATTGCACAACGCACAGATGGGAACCGACACACGCGAGACCGCGGTGTCGGTGTGTCGGTGTGTCGGTGTGTCGGTGTGTGTCGGTGTGTCGGTGTGTCGGTGTGTCGGTGTGTCGGTGTGTGTCGGTGTGTCGGTGTGTCGGTGTGTCGGTGTGTCGGTGTGTCGGTGTGTGTCGGTGTGTCGGTGTGTCGGTGTGTCGGTGTGTCGGTGTGTCGGTGTGTCGGTGTGTCGGTGTGTCGGTGTGTCGGTGTGTCGGTGTGTCGGTGTGTCGGTGTGTCGGTGTGTCGGTGTGTCGGTGTGTGTCGGTGTGTGTCGGTGTGTCGGTGTGTCGGTGTGTCGGTGTGTCGGTGTGTCGGTGTGTGTCGGTGTGTGTCGGTGTGTCGGTGTGTGTCGGTGTGTGTCGGTGTGTGTCGGTGTGTCGGTGTGTCGGTGTGTCGGTGTGTCGGTGTGTCGGTGTGTGTCGGTGTGTCGGTGTGTCGGTGTGTCGGTGTGTCGGTGTGTCGGTGTGTCAGTGTGTCGGTGTGTCAGTGTGTCAGTGTGTCAGTGTGTCAGTGTGTCGGTGTGTCAGTGTGTCAGTGTGTCAGTGTGTCGGTGTGTGTCGGTGTGTCGGTGTGTCGGTGTGTCGGTGTGTGGGTGTGTGTCGGTGTGTCGGTGTGTCGGTGTGTGTCGGTGTGTCGGTGTGTCAGTGTGTCGGTGTGTGTCAGTGTGTCTGTGTGTCGGTGTGTCGGTGTGTCGGTGTGTGTGGGTGTGTCGGTGTGTGGGTGTGTCGGTGTGTGTCGGTGTGTCGGTGTGTCAGTGTGTCGGTGTGTCGGTGTGTCGGTGTGTGTCAGTGTGTCGGTGTGTCGGTGTGTCGGTGTGTCGGTGTGTGTCGGTGTGTCGGTGTGTCGGTGTGTGTCAGTGTGTCGGTGTGTCGGTGTGTCGGTGTGTGTCGGTTGTGTCGGTGTGTCGGTGTGTCGGTATGTCAGTGTGTCGGTGTGTGTCAGTGTGTCGGTGTGTCGGTGTGTCGGTGTATCGGTGTGTCGGTATGTCAGTGTGTCGGTGTGTTCAGTGTGTCGGTGTGTCGGTGTGTCGGTGTGTCGGTATGTCAGTGTATCAGTGTGTCGGTATGTCGGTGTGTCGGTATGTCAGTGTGTCAGTGTGTCAGTGTGTCGGTGTGTCGTGTGTCGGTGTGTCAGTGTGTCGGTGTGTCGGTGTGTCGGTGTGTGTCGGTGTGTCGGTGTGTCGGTGTGTCGGTGTGTCGGTATGTCGGTGTGTCAGTGTGTCGGTGTGTCGGTGTGTCGGTGTGTGTCGGTGTGTCGGTTGTGTCGGTGTGTCGGTATGTCAGTGTGTCGGTGTGTGTCAGTGTGTCGGTGTGTCGGTGTGTGTCGGTGTGTCGGTGTGTCGGTGTGTCGGTATGTCAGTGTGTCAGTGTGTCGGTGTGTCGGTGTGTCGGTGTGTCGGTGTGTCGGTGTGTCGGTGTGTCAGTGTGTCGGTGTGTCGGTAGTCGGTGTGTCGGTGTGTCGGTGTGTCAGTGTGTCAGTGTGTCGGTGTGTGTCAGTGTGTCGGTGTGTCGGTGTGTCGGTGTGTCAGTGTGTCGGTGTGTCGGTGTGTCGGTGTGTGTCGGTGTGTGTCGGTGTGTCGGTGTGTCGGTATGTCGTGTGTCGGTGTGTGTCAGTGTGTCGGTGTGTCGGTGTGTGTCGGTGTGTCGGTGTGTGTCGGTGTATCGGTGTGTCGGTATGTCAGTGTGTCGGTGTGTGTCAGTGTGTCGGTGTGTCGGTGTGTGTCGGTGTGTCGGTGTGTCGGTATGTCAGTGTATCAGTGTGTCGGTATGTCGGTGTGTCGGTATGTCAGTGTGTCAGTGTGTCAGTGTGTCGGTGTGTCGTTGTGTCGGTGTGTGTCAGTGTGTCGGTGTGTCGGTGTGTCGGTGTGTCGGTGTGTCGGTGTGTCGGTGTGTGTCGGTGTGTCGGTGTGTGTCAGTGTGTCGGTGTGTCGGTGTGTTGGTGTGTGCGGTGTGTCGGTGTGTCGGTGTGTCGGTA
Organism: Ashinkailepas kermadecensis; assembly: GCA_034440615.1. Lineage (NCBI taxonomy): Eukaryota > Metazoa > Arthropoda > Thecostraca > Neolepadidae > Ashinkailepas > Ashinkailepas kermadecensis. Next base: position 36,755 of record JAOTOM010003802.1, on the reverse strand, counting down.
TGTCAGTGTGTCGGTGTGTGTCAGTGTGTCGGTGTGTCGGTGTGTGTCGGTGTGTCGGTGTGTGCGGTGTGTCGGTGTGTCGGTATGTCAGTGTGTCAGTGTGTCGGTGTGTCGGTGTGTGTCTGTGTGTCAGTGTGTCGGTGTGTCAGTGTGTCAGTGTGTCGGTATGTCGGTATGTCGGTATGTGTCAGTATGTCGGTGTGTCAGTGGGTCAGTGTGTCGGTGTGTGTCAGTGTGTCGGTGTGTGTCAGTGTGTCGGTGTGTCGGTGTGTCGGTGTGTCGGCGTGTCCGTGTGTCGGTGTGTCGGTGTGTGTCGGTGTGTCGGTGTGTCGGTGTGTCGGTGTGTCAGTGTGTCGCTGTGTCGGTGTGTCAGTGTGTCGGTGTGTGTCAGTGTGTCGGTGTGTCGGTGTGTCAGTGTGTCTGTGTGTCGGTGTGTCAGTGTGTCGGTGTGTCGTCAGTGTGTCGGTATGTCGGTGTGTCGGCGTGTCCGTGTGTCGGTGTGTCGGTGTGTCAGTGTGTCGGTGTGTCGGTGTGTCAGTGTGTCGGTGTGTCGGTGTGTGTCAGTGTGTCGGTGTGTCGGTGTGTCAGTGTGTCGGTGTGTCGGTGTGTCGGTGTGTCGGTGTGTCGGTGTGTCGGTGTGTCGGTGTGTCGGTGTGTCGGTGTGTCAGTGTGTCGGTGTGTCGGTGTGTCAGTGTGTCGGTGTGTCGGTGTGTGTCAGTATGTCGGTGTGTCGGTGTGTCAGTGTGTCGGTGTGTCGGTGTGTCGGTGTGTGTCAGTATGTCGGTGTGTCGGTGTGTCGGCGTGTCCGTGTGTCGGTGTGTCGTCGGTGTGTCGGTGTGTCGGTGTGTCGGTGTGTCAGTGTGTCGGTGTGTCGGTGTGTCGGTGTGTCAGTGTGTCGGTGTGTCGGTGTGTCGGTGTGTCGGTGTGTCAGTGTGTCGGTGTGTGTCGGTGTATGTCGGTATGTCGGTGTGTGTCGGTGTGTGTCGGTGTGTGTCGGTGTGTGTCGGTGTGTCGGTGTGTGTCGGTGTGTGTCGGTATGTCGGTGTGTGTCGGTGTGTGTCGGTGTGTCGGTGTGTCGGTGTGTCAGTGTGTCGGTGTGTCGGTGTGTCAGTGTGTCGGTGTGTCGGTGTGTCAGTGTGTCGGTGTGTCAGTGTGTCGGTGTGTCGGTGTGTGTCAGTGTGTCGGTGTATCGGTATGTCGGTGTGTCGGTGTGTCGGCGTGTCGGTGTGTGTCGGTGTGTCGGTGTGTCGGTGTGTCGGTGTGTCAGTGTGTCGGTGTGTCGGTGTGTCGGTGTGTCAGTGTGTCAGTGTGTCGGTGTGTCGGTGTGTGTCTGTGTGTCGGTGTGTCCGTGTGTCGGTGTGTGTCAGTGTGTCGGTGTGTCGGTGTGTCTGTGTGTCGGTGTGTCGTGTGTGTGGGTGTGTCGGTGTGTGTCGGTGTGTCAGTGTGTCAGTGTGTCGGTGTGTGTCGGTGTGTCTGTGTGTCGGTGTGTCGGTGTGTGGCAGTGTGTCGGTGTGTCGGTGTGTCAGTGTGTCGGTGTGTCGGTGTGTCGGTGTGTCAGTGTGTCGGTGTGTCGGTGTGTCGGTGTGTCGGTGTGTGCGGTGTGTCGGTGTGTCGGTGTGTCGGTGTGTGTCGGTGTGTCAGTGTGTCAGTGTGTCGGTGTGTCGGTGTGTCGGTGTGTGTCGGTGTGTCGGTGTGTCGGTGTGTCAGTGTGTCAGTGTGTCGGTGTGTCGGTGTGTCAGTGTGTAGGTGTGTCGGTGTGTGTCGGTATGTCAGTGTGTCAGTGTGTCGGTGTGTCAGTGTGTCGGTGTGTCGGTGTGTCTGTGTGTGTCAGTGTGTCAGTATGTCGGTGTGTCGGTGTGTCGGTGTGTCGGTGTGTTCGGTATGTCGGTGTGTCGGTGTGTCAGTGTGTCGGTGTGTCGGTGTGTCAGTGTGTCGGTGTGTGTCGGTGTGTCGGTGTGTGTCGGTGTGTCGGTGTGTCGGTGTGTCGGCGTGTCGGCGTGTCGGTGTGTGTCGGTGTGTCAGTGTGTCGGTCTGTCGGTGTGTGTCGGTGTGTCGGCGTGTCGGTGTGTTCGGTGTGTCGGTGTGTCGGTGTGTGTCGGTGTGTCGGTGTGTGTCGGTGTGTCGGTGTGTCGGTGTGTCGGTGTGTGTCGGTGTGTCGGTATGTCGGTGTGTCGGTGTGTCGGCGTGTCGGTGTGTGTCGGTGTGTCGGTGTGTCGGTGTGTCGGTGTGTCAGTGTGTCGGTGTGTCGGTGTGTCGGTGTGTCAGTGTGTCAGTGTGTCGGTGTGTCGGTGTGTGTCTGTGTGTCGGTGTGTGTGTGTGTCGGTGTGTGTCAGTGTGTCGGTGTGTCGGTGTGTCTGTGTGTCGGTGTGTGTCAGTGTGTGGGTGTGTCGGTGTGTGTCGGTGTGTCAGTGTGTCAGTGTGTCGGTGTGTCGGTGTGTCTGTGTGTCGGTGTGTCGGTGTGTGGGTGTGTCGGTGTGTCGGTGTGTCAGTGTGTCGGTGTGTCAGTGTGTCGGTGTGTCGGTGTGTCGGTGTGTCGGTGTGTCGGTGTGTCGGTGTGTGTCGGTGTGTCGGTGTGTCGGTGTGTCGGTGTGTCGGTGTGTCGGTGTGTCAGTGTGTCAGTGTGTCGGTGTGTCGGTGTGTCGGTGTGTGTCGGTGTGTCGGTGTGTCGGTGTGTCAGTGTGTCAGTGTGTCGGTGTGTCGGTGTGTCGGTGTGTAGGTGTGTCGGTGTGTGTCGGTATGTCAGTGTGTCAGTGTGTCGGTGTGTCAGTGTGTCGGTGTGTCGGTGTGTCTGTGTGTGTCAGTGTGTCAGTATGTCGGTGTGTCGGTGTGTCGGTGTGTCGGTGTGTGTCGGTATGTCGGTGTGTCGGTGTGTCAGTGTGTCGGTGTGTCGGTGTGTCGGTGTGTCGGTGTGTGTCGGTGTGTCGGTGTGTGTCGGTGTGTCGGTGTGTCGGTGTGTCGGCGTGTCGGCGTGTCGGTGTGTGTCGGTGTGTCAGTGTGTCGGTCTGTCGGTGTGTGTCGGTGTGTCGGCGTGTCGGTGTGTGTCGGTGTGTCGGTGTGTCGGTGTGTGTCGGTGTGTCGGTGTGTGTCGGTGTGTCGGTGTGTGTCGGTGTGTCGGTGTGTGTCGGTGTGTCGGTATGTCGGTGTGTCGGTGTGTCGGTGTGTCGGTGTGTGTCTGTGTGTCGGTGTGTCGGTGTGTCGGTGTGTCAGTGTGTCGGTGTGTCGGTGTGTCGGTGTGTCAGTGTGTCAGTGTGTCGGTGTGTCAGTGTGTCTGTGTGTCGGTGTGTCAGTGTGTCGGTGTGTGTCAGTGTGTCGGTGTGTCGGTGTGTCTGTGTGTCGGTGTGTGTCAGTGTGTGGGTGTGTCGGTGTGTGTCGGTGTGTCAGTGTGTCAGTGTGTCGGTGTGTGTCGGTGTGTCTGTGTGTCGGTGTGTCGGTGTGTGGCAGTGTGTCGGTGTGTCGGTGTGTCAGTGTGTCGGTGTGTCGGTGTGTCGGTGTGTCAGTGTGTCGGTGTGTCGGTGTGTCGGTGTGTCGGTGTGTGTCGGTGTGTCGGTGTGTCGGTGTGTCGGTGTGTCGGTGTGTGTCGGTGTGTCAGTGTGTCAGTGTGTCGGTGTGTCGGTGTGTCGGTGTGTGTCGGTGTGTCGGTGTGTCAGTGTGTCAGTGTGTCGGTGTGTCGGTGTGTCAGTGTGTAGGTGTGTCGGTGTGTGTCGGTATGTCAGTGTGTCAGTGTGTCGGTGTGTCAGTGTGTCGGTGTGTCGGTGTGTCTGTGTGTGTCAGTGTGTCAGTATGTCGGTGTGTCGGTGTGTCGGTGTGTCGGTGTGTGTCGGTATGTCGGTGTGTCGGTGTGTCAGTGTGTCGGTGTGTCGGTGTGTCAGTGTGTCGGTGTGTGTCGGTGTGTCGGTGTTTGTCGGTGTGTCGGTGTGTCGGTGTGTCGGCGTGTCGGCGTGTCGGTGTGTGTCGGTGTGTCAGTGTGTCGGTCTGTCGGTGTGTGTCGGTGTGTCGGTGTGTCGGTGTGTCGGTGTGTCGGTGTGTCGGTGTGTCGGTGTGTCGGTGTGTCGGTGTGTCGGTGTGTGTCGGTGTGTCGGTGTGTGTCGGTGTGTCGGTGTGTCGGTGTGTCGGTGTGTCGGTGTGTGTCGGTGTGTCGGTGTGTCAGTGTGTCAGTGTGTCGGTGTGTGTCGGTGTGTCGGTGTGTCGGTGTGTCGGTGTGTCAGTGTGTCGGTGTGTCGGTGTGTGCTGTGTGTCGGTGTGTCTGTGTGTCGGTGTGTCGGTGTGTGTCAGTGTGTCGGTGTGTGTCGGTGTGTCTGTGTGTCGGTGTGTCGGTGTGTGCGGTGTGTCGGTGTGTCGGTGTGCTGGTGTGTCAGTGTGTCAGTGTATCGGTGTGTTGGTGTGTCAGTGTGTCGGTGTGTCGGTGTGTGTCAGTGTGTCGGTGTGTGTCGGTGTGTGTCAGTGTGTCGGTGTGTCAGTGTGTCGGTGTATCGGTGTGTCGGTGTGTCGGTGCGTGTCAGTGTGTCAGTGTGTCGGTGTGTCGGTGTGTGCAGTGTGTCGGTGTGTCAGTGTGTCGGTATGTGTCAGTGTGTCGGTGTGTGTCGGTGTGTCTGTGTGTGTCAGTGTGTCAGTGTGTCAGTGTGTCGGTGTGTCGGTGTGTCGGTGTGTCGGTGTGTCGGTGTGTCGGTGTGTCGGTGTGTCGGTGTGTCGGTGTGTCGGTGTGTGTCGGTGTGTCGGTGTGTCAGTGTGTCGGTGTGTGTCAGTGTGTCGGTGTGTCGGTGTGTCAGTGTGTCGGTGTGTCGGTGTGTCGGTGTGTGTCGGTGTGCCGATGTGTCGGTGTGTCAGTGTGTCGGTGTGTCGGTGTGTCGGTGTGTCGGTGTGTGTCGGTGTGTCTGTGTGTGTCGGTGTGTCGGTGTGTCGGTGTGTCGGTGTGTCGGCGTGTCGGTGTGTGTCGGTGTGTCAGTGTGTTGGTGTGTCGGTGTGTCGGCGTGTCGGCGTGTCGGTGTGTGTCGGTGTGTTGGTGTGTCGGTGTGTGTCGGTGTGTCGGTGTGTGTCGGTGTGTCGGTGTGTCGGTGTGTCGGTGTGTCGGTGTGTGTCGGTGTGTCGGTGTGTCGGTGTGTCGGTGTGTCAGTGTGTCGGTGTGTGTCGGTGTGTCGGTGTGTGTCGGTGTGTCGGTGTGTGTCGGTGTGTCGGTGTGTCGGTGTGTCGGTGTGTCGGTGTGTCGGTGTGTCGGTGTGTCGGTGTGTCGGCGTGTCGGCGTGTCGGTGTGTGTCGGTGTGTCGGTGTGTCGGTGTGTCGATGTGTGTCGGTGTGTCGGCGTGTCGGTGTGTGTCGGTGTGTCAGTGTGTCGGTGTGTTGGTGTGTCGGTGTGTCGGCGTGTCGGCGTGTCGGTGTGTGTCGGTGTGTTGGTGTGTCGGTGTGTGTCGGTGTGTCGGTGTGTGTCGGTGTGTCGGTGTGTCGGTGTGTCGGTGTGTGTCGGTGTGTCGGTGTGTCGGTGTGTCGGTGTGTCAGTGTGTCGGTGTGTGTCGGTGTGTCGGTGTGTGTCGGTGTGTCGGTGTGTGTCGGTGTCTCGGTGTGTCGGTGTGTCGGTGTGTGTCGATGTGTCGGTGTGTCGGTATGTCGGTGTGTCGGCGTGTCGGTGTGTGTCGGTGTGTCGGTGTGTCGATGTGTGTCGGTGTGTCGGTGTGTCGGTGTGTCGGTGTGTCGGTGTGTCAGTGTGTCAGTGTGTCGGTGTGTGTCGGTGTGTCGGTGTGTGTCGATGTGTCGGTGTGTCGGTGTGTGTCAGTGTGTCGGTGTGTGTCGGTGTGTCGGTGTGTCGGTGTGTATCGGTGTGTGTCGGTGTGTCGGTGTGTGTCGATGTGTCGGTGTGTCGGTGTGTGTCGGTGTGTCGCTGTGCTTTAAGTCCGGTGTCCGGTGTGCTTTGAGGATCCCGGCTATGCTAAGTGCTCTCGATGTGTGCATTGATAGCCCCAGCGCATGTCTTAAGGGTCTGTCGTCTTCTCCCTCGGGCCGCTTTGGAGCGCTCCGGTGCATTTTCGTCCTATCGGTGTGCTTTTCGGACCCGCCGTTTTTATTTGCGGTCCCGACGCACATTTGTGTGACCTCCGTGCGATTTGGTCAGACTCCGGCACCATTCGTGGTGGTCTCGAGTCGATCTATAGGTCTCAGGCCCGAGGTTTTAGCGATCTGACGCGAGTTCTTTTCTGTGCTCGATGCGATTTGTCGATAATTCTTCTGATTTTTGTTTGGGCTCCAGACCTAGTTTCTCTGAGACATACCTCCTTCGAGATGCCTGCTTATTTCTGAGGGCCGTCGGCTGCATTGCTGTTTAAGACCTAGATAAGATTATTAGGGTCTTCCCGACGTTAATTTGTGTGGGCACCGACGGAAAATATTTGAACCCCAGCGGGATTTTGAGTGCCCTGGCGCAATTATCGGGGATCACCACCTCACACAGGGGGCGGAGAAGGATATTCCCCTTTTCCCCTGGTTTTGGTTTGCTTCGTTGCTGACAGAATATGATTGTTGATAAATATGGTGGCATTAACATCCATGGATCGAAATATGGGACAAGAGCTGTTTTGTGTAAGCCAGATTAAGTGACTGCTACCAGTGGGTAAACCATAAAAACATAGATGACATGTGTACCCCGTGACCAGTGGGGAAACCATAAAAGACATGGGTGACATATGAACCACTTGATCAGTGAGGAAATCGTCAAAACATGGGTTGCATGGGTACCACTAGATGCTAAGATGAAATGTAGGATGATGGAAATGCATGGGTAACATGTGTACCAATAGATGGTAAGATGAAGGTATAAAGATGGAAAGGCTTGGGTGACATCGGTACCACTAGATGGTAAGATGGAGGTAGGATGATAGAAAAGCATGGGTGACGTGTGCACCAAATGATTGTAAGATAAAGGTAGGATGATGGAAATGCATAGGTGACATGTGTGCCAATAAATGGTAAAGTGAAGGTAGGATGATAGAAAGGCATGGGCGACATCTGTGCCAATAAATGGTAAGGTGAAGGTAGGATGATGGAAAGGCATGGGTGACATGTGTACCATTAGGTGGTAAAGTGAAGGTAGGATGATGGAAAGACATGGGTGACATGTGTGCCAATAGATGTTAAGGTGAAGGTGGGATGATGGAAGGCGACAACTCGTGCACGGAAAGCTGTTCGGGAAGATGAGACAAGAACATAATCAATGCCACGCCATTCGCACCATGACAGACTGGGGTCGCGGTGAACACCGTCCACTGTGGCAGACCGGGGCCGCGGTTTTGCCTTTTAGTTACCATTCAGTGTTACTTCTACATGCTTCTGGGTCCAAAACAACATTGAATGTGGGCAAGATCAACTGGGGTTGGGGGGACGGGGGCATGACCCCATACAAACAATTCAACGTCCCTCCGACCTCTTCGCGACACGTGCAACAATTGGGGATCCCCTGCGCAATGTTATTATTTTTGTCGGCGTTGAAGCGAGTTCTCTGTAGCGTGCAGCCCGGGTGGCCGCATGATCGCACAGCTTCGTGCAGCCAGCCTTTGCAGAGGATAACTGGACGGTTTTCCCCACCAGGAATCACCGCGGATCGGCGGTGCTGGCACCGACAGACAGGCTCTGTGCAGACTTGGCACACCTTTGACGCCATCACGCATGGCATGGTCACACTGCCACCACACATGGTTACACTGCCACCACACATGGTCACACTGCCACCACACATGGTCACACTGCCACCACACATGGTCACACTGCCACCACACATGGTCACACTGCCACCACACATGGTCACACTGCCACCACACATGGTCACACTGCCACCACACATGGTCACACTGCCACCACACATGGTCACACTGCCACCACACATGGTCACACTGCCACCACACATGGTCACACTGCCACCACACATGGTCACACTGCCACCACACATGGCCACACTGCCACCACACATGGTCACGCTGCCATCACACATGGTCATACTGCCACCACACATGGCATATTATCTGCAGGGGCTGTGCAGTAGAGATGTCGTGAGCCAGGTACATAGGATTCCACGTCGCCGGGGATGTAGCCAAGAGGGAGGGCGGCCTCCCCCATCCTTTGGCTCCCATGAGTCCCTAGCTCGGCCCTTCAGTCTGCGCCAGTGGTCCGCACGTTCGTCAAAGCGAAAATAGAAATGTTAACAACAACAAGGCCGCCCGAGCTTTTGCCGGGCCCCTGAGAACGTTTACGAGCCTTACGAACGTCTACGAGCCGCTGTCGTCTACTGGCCTTCAGAGACGTCTGCGAGCCTTTACGGAGTATTTGGGCCTTTGCCGGCGTGTACAGATCCTTACGAACATCTACGAGTATTTACGAGTATTTACGAACGTCTGCGGGTTGCTACAAATATCCACCGCTGTTGCAAACTCCTATGGACCCTTACGAAAGGCTACGGGCGCTTATAGACGCCTGCAGGCTCTTGCGCGCGTACATGCAAACGTCTAACTGCCTTATGGACGTGTGTGGGTCGTTGCGAAGGTGTTCGTGTCCTTACGAACGCGTTTGGGCACTTCGAAAATCTACTGGCTTTTACCAACGTTTTATTACCCTTTCCGAAAACTGAATCAACATCATTGGAAGCACTCCAATGATGTTCTGATATTCTGCATCTAGATGCAGACTCAGGTGGTTTGCACCCTGCATTCTGGTTTATAGCTCCACGTTTACTCACGCCACGATTACTCACACGTTGATGGAGACGGGATTCAACGATCGGGCCTCCAATAGTGATTTGTAAGCTTCATTTTTATGTAAAAAAACAGGACCTTTCCAAAATAATGTGGCTGAAATTCGGCGACTTCAATATTTGTGGGGGTAGCCCGAACCACCGTCGCAAAATTTGTCGCAAATTAACGAGACAAGACAAGACATGGAATTGAGTCGCTGTTTGTGCTATCTTGCATCAAGGTACTTTCATGATATAGGACACTGTTAACTGACATGAGGTTGCGTGGGCCTTGCAATGGAGGACATGTCGAGCAATACGAACAGATGAGGAATAAGATCGTGATACAATAAGGACCAGAGGACAGGAGAGCATCCGTACAAGAGGAAGGAAAACGCGAGGATGTAGCCGAATGCGGTAGGAGGACATGAGTAGAGAGGACATGTTGGTACGCCAAGATGAAAACTTGCTGACACCGCTTCGGGACAGGTGAACCTGAGGAGAGGATAGCATGCTGGCGTGAGAGCCTGACGGCACGAGGACACCAAAGCATGACATTTGACGAGGACATGACACATTGGATGATCTGATGGAGGATGCGATGCGAATATTCGAGGACATGTGGCGATGAAGACAGGAGAGGAGGAGAGGAGACGCGGAGATCGGAGACATGGGGACATGACAGCAGATGTGAAGACAGGATATATGACGGCAGCAAACTACAGAATATGTGGGCAGGAGACATGAGGGTATGGAGCAGGAAGCATGAGGACAGGAGGACGGATGTCAGGAGGGCATGGCTGCCGACAGGAGGCAACCTGATTTGAAGGCCGCGGTCGCATGAGCACTGCGTTAGGCGTCGAAATTCTGCTCCAGCCCCCACTAACCATGTGCATACTCGGCAAGTCAACCGTCTGTTTATAGCAGTTGAGCGGCAATCGCTATGCACATTGTTACGACACGGTGTCTTGACATCTTGGGCCGGCAAGCACAGGCGCAAACTCTGTTTAAGCCGAACCGGTTTGAGACATTGCCTGGCCTTTCCAACTGCATGTTCGCAGAATGTCCTGTGAGGTACGGCCCGGCAAACTTCCGTGCCCCCAGCTCGCGTCGTCTAGCCGGGAAACCCAGCATTCCGAACTGGTCAGGCGGTCATCGCGTGTGGCTCCGTATCGCCAGATCCCGTGCGGCGGCACCGGTAGCAGCACCTGCAGGGATTACGACCAGTCTCCTGGAATTCATCTTTTGTTGTCAAATACAATCAGTTGGCGATGACATCAAACCCGCGGCGACGTCCGAGCAATTGGACACTATGATGGGAAAAACTGCGTCCAAAAGATGCCAGTAAAAAGTGGTCATGCATTTGCTGCAGCAAGACTGTGAAGGCACAGATGCCAGAAATAGGGTATCCCCCGAAGGCGGGGTGTGGGGATCTGTCCGGAGAGGCTCGAACACGTGTGCTCTCTCGACCATCCGGGCCGGACGGTTCTCCAGGGCTGAGCCTAACCACGTGACCGGACAGTACTCCAGGCGAGACCTAATGCTCGTGCTGTATGCAGTCAACGGATCATTCGTGGAAAAAATGTACAACCTGAGACTCATACCTGGATGGATCGCATGAATAGCTCCTCGACGCTCTGTTCGCATTTGACACGGTTATATTCACATACTGTGCGAATGCTAATTTAGTGTCCAGGTATACATCCCGGTGTCGCATGACAGTCTCTCGCTGCAGCATCGCATCGTGCACCGTGCACCCGAAGCACACAGGAACCCGACGGAGAGGCATTGCGAAGGACCTGCATTTCGGAGGATCCAAGAATAGCATCCAGTCCGCGGATCACCTGGGTCCATGTCGTTCTGCAAGGAATCAATAGCGCCCATCAATATAACCCGCATACCATCCAACTGAAACGTTTGATGTCATCAGCACACATTAAACATTCCGAGCCAATTCGGAAAGCAGATCGTCCACAAGCGGGGCAAATAATAGATGACTAGCAAGCTCCCTTCAGATACAATGGACGTGACGTCCGCCCAGCAAGGGCAGACGCCACTTCCAGCCCTAGGACAAGGACTGATGTCATCCCGCCCGCCATCACTATCATCTCTCGATTGATCATGACTCACTGCCTGTGACCAGTCAGTATCGGCGAATTAGAGCAATAATGTTTATTAGAACATGACCTGTATTGGCGAGCTTGTATTACAACACTTTACGGTTGACACGTAAGAAAACCGAGTAGTGGTCCGTGTTCGAGTAGAAGCTACTGCAGTCTAGTAGGATGTGACCTTGTCCACCGAAGTGCTCTTAGTTGCGTTCTGGCTGCGGACCAGGAGGACGATCTACTCCTAGTTGAGTTCTCGCCTCGAACCAGGAGGACGATGCACTCCTGGTTGCGTTAGTGCAACGCAAATTGAAACCAGTTTTCATCTAAGAAGCATTAACATAAGAACGCTTATGTTTCCCAATGTCTACCTGTATATCAAGAAATTATTATTGTAAAAGCCGGGATGGCATGAGGTAGGCAAACTCAGTAAAACAGTGCAGCATACTCGCTGTTTTTTCCGTGCCGACATCACAACCCCAGCCGATGCCCGTTTTCAGCTACCGATCACTGGAGACTGGCGACAGCTGACGGTGGTCTCGCGCATCACGCATCTCGTGCGTAACACAACCCGTTAGGCGTCATGAGCGGACATAATACCGGTGCCGCCGCTCTGGTGGTGGGTTGTGAAGGAACACCACCAGAGTGGGCTTGCTACGATGAATGATATATTCTGGTTTCTAGGGGAGGTGCAAGTAATTTCCAATGGTCCAATTTGAACAACGTTGAAACAAGCTTTCTTATGATGTGTAGTTCGTTTTAATATCAAATCATTTCACCCTGTCACTTTGCCCTTAAAGTGAAATGGGAGCAATCGGCCACTCAACATCTTGTGATAAAAACGTGTCATACATCTTCCACATCGACATGTGCTGACAATTTCCAATGTTCTTAACTAAATGAAAATCGAACGTGCTACATTTGATATCATCTTGAATAACTTCAAATAAAGTTTACCCCGGTCACTTTTGTACTCAATTCCAGAAATTGTGTCTAAAATTATCACATTGTATTCTTTTAAATTGTATCGCAAATGGCCTGCATTACCGAATTAATTTCCTATGGTTTCAAATAATCCGGCATGAAATCAGCTGCCTTCTGCTGTCATACTCAATTACTTTTATAGACATCTAACCCTGTCATTTTTGCACTCAATTGCAGGAATTGTGTCTCGAATTATCAATTTTCATTTCTTTAAATAGTATATCAGATGTTCTTCATTAACCAATTCATGTCCAAATGTCTCAAATAAACCGACATAAGCTCAGCTGCCTTCTGATGCCATACTAGACTACTTTTATAGATATCTAACCCTGTCATTTTTTACCGTTTGACATGAAGCTTTACGGCATTGTTGAGGTTCTGGCATGGCTCGATGCACGTCAAGCGCCGACGGTTGCTGCTAAGAGGATCCGTAGGGCCGCCGAGCGGTGGCAAGACAAAAAGGACCTGAAGTTCCACCCTTCAACACTAAGCAATACTAAGCAACATAGGCTCTGCCACCCCAAAATGGTGTAGGATAAATTCACGGTTGTAGATGCATTTTCTCCATTCAACGCCCATAAGCGAAATGTTCTTAAACAATATCGAGAAAGCCTGTCGGCCTCAACTCCAATGGTGGCGTAGCTCATTCCAGGCACATCGCCTATCGCTTCAAATATGAAAATATGCCTGTAACTCTGACGTTGGTGCCCATTAACATTCAGGGTATGGTTCCGCGCCCCGCCATATTATGAATCGCGGGCGGTCGGGGACAGGTCGGGGACCGCCGGCGGCCGGCCGTCTATGGTTGAAAATAGTCCCAGAAGGCAATACGCAAAGTAACTATATGCGCAATATATCACTGTAAGTGGTCATGCAGTTGACGTCTGAAGGCAAGTTAACTTTTATAAATGTACTTCGCATCATATTTTATGGAGACAGAGTTTCATAAATTGTAACTATATTCTTTGCGCGCACACTAGTGGGAATCCGGCCGCGTTTGTTCCGGGCGCATATTTCAGAGTTCTTGAATGGCATCAGGAACCTACCTGTTTTCTTTCTTTATTGGAGATCCCCTGATGTCCGCATTAACATTGCGTCTGACGTCTAACGCGACCACTCGAGACTGGCGACAGCTGACGGTGATCTCGTGCATCACTCTGCACTGCAGTTGTAGTGCAGGTAGGAGTTAATAACATAGGTCGTGCTAGGAGTGAGGAGCTGCTGCAGGACTACAGGGCCCTTCTGGCCACCCTGAAGCAGAGCAAAAGCAGAGTTATTGTGACAGCTATTCTGCCTAGGGCTGGAGTCTCCCCTGAGTGGAGGTCTAGGACACTAGCAGCCAATGCCAGGGTAGATAGGCTCTGCAATGAGTTAGGTTTGACCTTTGTTGACAAGTGGTGCAGGTTGTATGGCTCATGGGACCTCTATCAGAGGGATGGCCTGCACTTCTCCGAGAAGGGGATGCAAGTGTTAAACAAAGTATATGAGCATGTCCTTCAGGGAAACTAGATAATGGGATGGGGAGGGAAGAAGTGGCATTGCCATCTCAGGGATATGCCAATAGTGACAGCATAGGCAATAGAACCTCATAGTCAGCAAATATGGATAGCAGTAGATCAAGGGGGCAGAGTGGTAGCTCATCTGGAGATGATAGAGCTACTCAACATGAAACAGCCAAAGATGGTTATGGAACTTTTGTTAAGTGTATGATGCTTAATGCTCAGAGTATTCGATCCAAATTTGATGAGTTCAAGTGTTATGTTGCTGAGGAGGAACCGGATTTTGTTTGCATTACTGAGGCATGGGTCAGTGAGTGGTATTTTGGGGATAACTTGCAGGACTATGAGATACCGGGATACAATATGTTTTCATGCAATAGGGGTCCAGCAGTGAAAGGGGTTGGAGTAATGCTCTATGTGAGTAGCTTATTCAGTTCTCAAAAAGCAGCAGATGGGGTAAAACATGTCTATGGAGTCCATTTGGCTTGATGTTGCTGTGGGAGAAGGCAACAGCAATACACTGAGGATAGGAGCTTTGTACAGATCAGGAACCTTGCCACATTCCCAGCAACTGGAGCTCGATGAGGTGATTTGTGAGGAAATCAGTAGAAACTTTCGGAGGAAATGCCATATTCTTGGTGACTTTAATCTAAAAGGATATGAAAATGTTCGTGTTGGCTCCCCATCATGAAACTGTTTAGGAAATGCCTTGAAGAGGATCTGTTCTTACACCAGTTTGTAACGGAACCAATTAGGCAGAGCTCATTCTTGGACCTTGCCTTCTCGGATTTAAGTGATTTAGTTCAAGACTTGACTGTAGGAGAAACTCTGGGAAGAAGTGACCATAACATACTGAGATTCAAGGCACAAGTAGTAGGATAATCAAGGATAATTTGGTAAAGGTTCCAAATTTTAACAGGGCAGACTTTGACTGCATGAGAGCGGCTTTAAGTGCCATAAAATGGGAATAAAAATTTTCCGATTTAAATGCCTGTGCAATGTGGGAAAAGTTCAAATCTTACTTGAGGGAAATTCAGATTAGATATGTCCCCTAAAAGCAAAGGCGCAAAAGAAGGGTAGGAAAGCCGGCATGGCTTACACCAGATTTGATGCAAGCAATTAAGGCTAAGAAAGATGCATTCATAGTATTTAAGGAAGCTTCAAATATCGTAAATCTAAGGTCGTATAAAAAACTAGGGATGCTGTGAAGCAGAAAACCAGAGCAGCAAAGCGAGCAAAAGAATTGGATGTGGCTAGGAACTGTAATGGGGACAGTAAAAAGTTCCTTAGTTTCTACAAGCTAAGCAAAGTTCAAGCACAATTGGTCCACTGGAAGTAAATGGGACTATGTTGAGTGAGGATGGTGAGATGGTTGAGGAGCTGAGCAAGCAGTTTAAATCAGTGTTTACATTGGAGGATGTGACCAATCTGCCAACCGTGAACCACAGTTCAGTGACAGGTGATCAGATACACGATGTTGATTTCATTGATAGTGATCTTGTTTTTAATTATATCAGGAAAATAAAGCCAAACAAGGCAGCAGGACATGATGGAATTTATGCTAGGGTATTGCGTGAAGCTGAAAAGGAACTGGCAATTCTACTTAGTATAATATTTTGTAGATCAGTTTCACAAAATGAAATTCCAACAGATTGGAAAAGGGCAAATGTAGTTCCTATTTCCAAGAAAGGAGAAAGCGGGAAAGTTGAAAACTATAGGCCAGTAAGCCTCATATCCCTAGTCTGCAAGGTACTCGAATAAATTATCAAGGATAGAATTGTTAGTTTTCTGGAAGGAAACAGATTGATTCAAGATACTCAACATGGGTTTAAAAAAGGGCGATCGTGTCTCACAAATCTCTTGGACTTTTTCAATTTTGTTACAGAACAATTTGATCAGGGGAATCAGGTTGATGTAGCATATCTCGACTTTAGTAAGGCCTTTGACAAGGTATCCCATGAACGGTAAGTGATGCAGCTTCAGGTCCATGGTATTGCAGGTAGCATCCTACAATGGATAAAGTTGTGGGCTTTCAGATAGACAGCAGAGAGTGATGATAAATGGTACAAAGTCATCATGGCAAAATGTCCTTAGTGGAGTCCTCCAGGGGTCGGTACTGGGGCCACTATTGTTTATTATATTTATGAATAACATTTAATGTGGCCTCAGCAGTAAGGTTTTGAAATTTGTGGGTGATTTGAAGATATTTAGTGCAATAACAGGGCACAATGAGCAGGTCTTGCTGCAGAAAGACGTATACGAGCTTGTGAAGTGGTTCGAAAAATGGCAAATGAAGTTTAATTTTGATAAGTGCAAAGTCATGCATGTAGGTAGGCAGCATATGAAGGCTCCATACTTGATGGGTGACCAAGTACTATCTGTGACTCAACAGGAGAAGGACTTAGGTGTTATTTTGAACAAAAAATTTGGGCATCAGAACAGACCAAAGAAGCCAGGAAGAAGGCACTATGAATGATTGGGGAAATACATAGCAACGTATCATACAAAAGTGAGGAAGTCATCAGGAAGTTTTACTGTGCATATGTCAGGCCACATTTGGAATACTGTGTCCAAGCTTGGTCCCCTAGATATGAAAAAGATTGTTGGCTTTTAGAGAGAGTACAAAAGAGGGCAACAAAAATGGTTAATGGTATAAGCAACCTGGTATATGAAGAAAGATTGAAGAAATTGAATATGTTTTCACTTAGATATAGAAGGCTAAGAGGAGATCTCATCGAGGTCTTTAAATTTGTTCACGGTCAGGAACAGGGATATCTCAGGGAAATGTTTGAATTCAACAGAAATGACGCAATTAGAGGTCATCAATTCAAAATTAAAATTAATCACAGCAGGACAAGGTTAAGATAGTCTTTTTTCACCAACAGGGTAGTAGATCACTTGAACCAACTGCCAGGAACCATTGTCAGTAGCAACACACTGAACATCCATAAAAACAGCATAGACAATCATAATAAGAATAGGGGGCTTGTTTCTTTGTATTCCAGGGATGGTTGATCGACGGATTTTGTGGGCAACTGGTTCAGTGTCCACAAAAGAAAGGCCCTTGTGACTCATAGTTGCTCTGATCTTTTATGTCTTTATGTCTATATGTCATCTCGTGCGCAACACTACCGACCACTCGATACTGGCGACAGCTGACGGTGATGTCGCGCATCACGCATCTCGTGCGCAACAATAGTCATGTGTGCACAGCATTTGAACGTTCTACTGGCTTGTCAGTATTTATCAGGAAGTGAATATACTCGCCAAAGTTTTGCACTGCGACAACGCAACGAGGAACGTAAGTGGGTTAAAATCTTTCACTAGTCCCCTCAGGTATCTCGAGTAGATAACCCTACCAGACCATTAACCCGCCCCGTCATGCCGGTCAGATCCTCACACCCGTCACGTGGTGGTCATCATAAGCCCCCCTATAATTTTGAAACTAAGTGTAGCACGAAAACGAAAGAGGTGCCATCGGAAAGCTCTCGATGAGAAGGGTCAAAACACCCTCAGAATTGTATCTCCTCAAAAGTAATGTGACAAAGAGGTTTTGTGGTCACGATTGACGTCATGTTTTTGGCTCTGGGGAGTTGACTTTGGGGAAGATTTTTAAAACAAAACTTATTTGGAATCAGAAAAGGAAGGCGAAATTGACTAAACTAAAACGTTTGCGAACACAAAAATAATTATTCAATGTTTTGCCCATTGCAATATTTATAATTTTCAATTTTTGTTCTTATTTTATAATGGATAGGGCACACCGAGTAACGTTTTGTTTTTAAATTAAACTTAGCCCCATACAAAGTGCTTGCCTTTGGCAGAATCTTCGATTTTAGCCCTAATAGGTTAATATTTTTTTAAAAGTCATGAAAAGCACAAAAATACGAACATTTTAGCTGGTGCGTTTTGTTGCGTCTCTAAAGATAAGCAATGCTGACATTTCCATTCAAATATCATTGCCGGTGAAAGAGTGACAACCGGCTGAACTTATCTTGAGGTGACCTCATTTGACCTTGATTAACTCGGCGACCGTGGATGACCTGAGCTCAAAATTGTCACGACATGTCAAATTGATGTGGAAAAAGTAATGCCAAATTTCGGTGCTTTGCCGTGCGCGTGCTTTTTCACTATCTGCGGAAAACCTTATGGAGAGGGCGCAAAATGGCAAGCCCCCGAGAAGGTGAGGGTTTAAGAAGTAGCGCCTGTCCTAAAAATCACGCCGAATTACCTGTCACTCCGGTGCCTTTTCATCCGACGATGTGCACATTCTTTCGCTGCTAGTACGCGCCTGGTCTCTCCGTCGAACCAGGGCGTGAGCCTGAATGTAGGAGTCACGACCGGCACTTTATCACGAATAGCGGCTACAACTCCCGAGCCGGACATATCCACAACCAACAATACAACAACAACCAACCAACAACAACACAACAACAACAACAACCAACAATACAACAACAACCAACAATACAACAACAACCAACAAGACAACAACAACCAACACAACAACCAACCAACAGCAACAACACAACAACAACACAACACCAACACTACAACAACACAACAATCAACAATCCAACAACAACACAACAACCAACAATCCAACAACAACCAACAATCCAACAACAACCAACAATCCAACAACAACCAACCAACAACAACACAACAACAACCAATAATTCAACAACAACCAACCAACAACAACCAACAATACAACAACAACTAACAATACAACAACAACCAACAATACAACAACAACCAACAATACAACAACAACCAACAACACAACAACAACCAACAATACAACAACAACAACACTACAACAACACTACAACAACACAACAACAACACTACAACAACACAACAACAACCAACAACTAAGCCATCCGGCCCGTTCCACCGTAACGGTTCCAGACAGAGCCTCAGTGAGAATCCGCTGATAGCTATACGCAGTCGAGCTGGATACCGCTGGAGGTAATGGCCGAACCAGAAGGAATTATTAGTATTAATCGGGGAAATAATTATTAACACTTTAAAGTTTTAGATTCCTCCTGCCCGCTACGAATGTCTCAGTCCTCTCGGTTGAGCGCGTCTGTGTGTGACGTGCCCACGTGACCCGCTTGGACGCCCCTCCCCTGGTCGGCTTACGAACTCGCAGCCCGACTCGAAGACCGCGTGCATCCGTGCCGTGCCTGTGCGACACCGTTGTCAGATCTGACAACGGTGTTGCTGTCTGGAAAACTTCGACCGATTCAGTGCGATTGATGGCGAGTTGCGGTGTGACGGCCATCACACCGCCTCCCGCGCTACTTATCGCGCGGAGAGGCTTCCCGCGCTATTAATCGCGCGGAGAGGCTTCCCGCGCTATTTATCGCGCCGAGAGGATTCCCGCGCTATTTATCATGCGGAGAGGCTTCCGGCGTTGCTTATCGCGCGGAGAGGCTTCCCGCGCTATTTATCGCGCGGGGAGGTTCGCGCGTTAATTGTCGCGCGGAGAGGCTTCCCGCGCTACTGATCTTTCGCGCGGTATTGCGGCGCAGAAGCTCACCATTGATGCTCACGCTACAGCCGATGGATCAGTTCGGGGGGTTAGCCACGAACTCGACCTATATACAATGCGTCGAATCCGTCTGTGGCGTCGCTGGTGTTCCACCTGGACCACACCATGGTTTTGCCGAGCCGAGCCGATGCCGAGCCAGGACATGGTTTTGCCGAGCCGATGTACGACAATTTTAGCCGATGTACCTTAGACACTGGGTGCGGCCGGCGCCACCCCAGTGGAGCTCCTCACCCCTCCAGCTCAACTGATCGGCACTATCACACGTCAGATCCACGTTGCCGCCGTCTACAGGTGACAGGACAACACCTAGTGTCGAACTGTGCCAATAGGTGGCAGCGCATACGCACTGAGCTCGAAGTACACGATCCTACGCAGCCGGCACCGACCGGCCGACGGTCCAGCCGGTACGTTCCCACAGCACATCCGTCCGCAGCACAGATTCAAATCCAGCGCTGTGCGACGCGCGTGCCCGAACAGGCAACAAGGTGTGTTGTGTGCCGCTGTCCAGCAGGGCATCCTAAAACAGATACTAGTGAACAACGGGTATGCGAACAACGGCATTGGCCAATAAATACATCAGTGCATGGAGACAGCGTCAGCGAGCGCACAACGAGCACGTCTTCCACAAAAATCAGCGGCGAACAATGCTGCCGCAACCACATGAGCTGGACTGCTCAGACCGATGAGCGTGTGCTGCACGATAGTATCCATAGTCATGGCACATGTTCAAGCCACTGACACAAACCACTGACACAAACCACGGACACAAACCACTGACACAAACCACGGACGCAAACCACTGACACAAACCACTGACATAAACCACGACAAAAACCACGACACAACACACACAAACACACAAAAACACAAAAAAAAAACACAAACCACACACAAACCACGACACAAACCAACACAAACCGACACAAACCACTGACACAAACCACTGACACAAACCACTGACACAAACCACTGACACAAACCACTGACACAAACCACTGACACAAACCACTGACACAAACCACTGACACAAACCACTGACACAAACCACTGACACAAACCACTGACACAACAAACCACTGACACAAACCACCGCAATCAGCTTAATATTCATAAGCTAAAAGACAAGCAATCTAAATATCCAGAAAAACAGTACAGCAAGATTTAAGCTCAAAAGAGTCAATGCAATCACCCCTTTCTGTTTCCCCGTGCTGACTGTAGGCGTCACCCAGAAGACGTCACCCACCCTCAGCTCGCGCAATCACAACGTCCATTACACGGCGACTAGCGATGCATCTGCAAAAACGAGGTTTTACCCATTATATGCGAGGAAAGATCTGGCTCCATCTAATCCGATTTCGTGTAATGCGCGTTAGACAGTTGGGTTTTCCAGCTGGAATGTGCTACGAGCCACACCATTGGCGCAAAGAGGATATCCGGCCAAACGCAGCGAGTATATAACACGTGGCCGGCACAATGGGTCAACACTCACCATGAAGTGGTTCAGTGGTCTCCTCCTGGCTCTGCTGGTCGTCTCGCTGTTCTCGGCGATCATCGCTGCACGTGAGTTGTCGCCAGCGCATTGCACTGGTTGAGGTTTTCAGATCCGTTCAAATCAGCACCAATATGAGCCTCTCCATTCCCTATCAATACTCGTATCCGTATCCGAATCCATACCCGTACTGGATAGAGATAGCTGTCGGTTATCCAATTAGTTCCCAAACAAATGCAACATACCTGAAACCTGATTCGTTGCAGTACTACATGTCAACTAGACCAACACGAATAAGCAATCATTGAACAAAGAAGAAAGGCAACAAAAACAGCTGGCCATTTGCCAATTGTTGATCGCAGCTTTCATTCGGGGCACGGTGTTTTACAGACGCGTGCAATTTCACGGTAGATGACAGGCCCAATCATTTAACCCATGCGATTTCATAGCGTATGACAGGATCTCGTCTTACAAGATTTGACTGTGGTCATGGGGGTCGGGCTGTTGCTTCCATCGACTCCAATTGGGCGAAATTCCAATCATCCGAGCTCCCTGGCCCTTCGGTAATGCTTTTGCGAGCGGAAATTCAGCGTGCCCAGTGGTGACTAGTAGGGGGTGGGGGTAGTGTGGTACTGAGCGTCACCCTCCCCAGTAAACATGCTTTGTTTACTGGGTGAATGAATGACCACTGAATCGTCGGTGTGTGATAGTGAATAAAGCAGAAACAGCACCACTATCAAGGAACGAAATGAGAAAAAGGAACCACAATACCTGCATCATCACCTTTCTTAAAATCAATAAACCACCTTCTTCTCACGCAAAATACCGTCACTATTATGACCCGACATCTTCTGTCCATCAAATTCGCAATTAGTTCCTACTTGAGGTTGTAAATATCTTATTTCAGCTCATTTCTACAAAGACATCAAGCTACTCTGCCGCCCCACAAGATCCGCTCGTCAGAGCGCCTACACTGGTCCTCTCTATTCTAGCGACACAGGGTTCGAGTCGCTTCATGCGCTCGTATTTAGCCCCCGGCTGGGAGGATCAGTTGGCAGCTGGCCCAATAAGGCCGCGGACGGGCTACTGGGGCGGCCGTGCACGTGCTTTGACGGCACGTTAAACTATCGGACGAAATTGAGTCTTTGAACTGGAATTCATGGATCAGGTGATGGGACCAGGATTCACGCACAATCTCCGCTGAACATTACAATCCTAGCCCATAAAGCCACCCCAGCAAGAATTCCTTCTATACTACACTGGCATAGCACCTCTATGGTACACACCGCTTGCCAACAACATCCGATCTATCTCTAACTCCGTCAAGTATACGTGTTTTCCTCTACGCTATCGGATAGCGTAGAGGAAAACAAGCCGCGATATGCTAAGACAGACGGCTTCTCGACATATGGTAGCGTATGTGTCTTCCTAGCTTCCCTCCACTCTCCATTAGATTAGAACACTGCAATCAAGTCACTAAACATTGCAGCCATGTCACTAAACAATGCAACTAAATCACAAATGACTGCAATACACTCACTAATGGACATAGTGCATTCTCTCATCACTTCAATACAATCACTAATCCCTATCATATAATAATATAAGACCACGGTGCAATCAGTACTCATGGTGGTTGAATCACGAGGCACTAACCGTTAACCACTATAAAACAATACCATATCACCACAATACAATCACTTCCCATAACAGTTTAATCCCTAGCCACACCAAGCACACCAATCACAATCCATAATGCGGCCCAACCATGCACTAGCCATGACAGCCCTGCATTGTCTTCCTTAGTGGTTAAAACAGTGTGAAATATGGACGATGTATGCAGCGTACTGTAGAAAACTTAGCGTAACTAACATTGCTTGAACAGCGAAAGTGCACTTCTTGTTATATTGATGAGCATATATCATTCACATACACCCGGAAAAAGTTCATTGACAAAAACAACTAGGTTTCCCAGTGTAAATTTGAGAAAAAAATCAATTGAAATCATCATTAAATCGTGTCTCTTGGAATGAAATCAATTCATTGTGAAATATCTGTCACCAGGCATCGTTCCCGTATCTAGCCTCAGCAGGAGACAGGAGATGTATCGCTTACATCTCAAGAACACAGCACACACTAACAATCAATGCTTCCACCCTCAGCCCACCCGGGAGGCGGCGGCGGAGGCGGCGGCGGTGGAGGTGGAGGTGGAGGCGGAGGAGGTGGTGGTGGCGGTGGAGGAGGCGGAGGTGGAGGCGGCGGAGGATGCTATGGGTGGTGGTGTCACAAAAAATAAGTCACTGCTGTGACGATGACGTCAGAAGAAAAATCGCACGCGTTTCGGGCGCTGGCTCGGACCAGCTTGTGTCAAAACCACGACGACGGAAACTAGCCGTTGGCAGTTCATTGTTAATGTAAATACATATATGCGTATAGATTAAGCCAATTGGAAGCATCGGTAACTGATACAGACACCAACATCAGGGACGCTGCTGTACACTTACCGGCGAGTCCTATCAAGAGGCATCGCTTCGCGAATGGATCGGCTCATCGCTCCACCAACACCGAACCTCAGCACCAACCATGCTGGATAATCCGATCTTTACTACGGATGATCCAGCCATGGTCACCAAAGACTCAACCAAGTAGCATTGGTCGATTTCTTGGTTAACACAGGGTTGCCACATGGCTACTATGCGGCTACCGCACCATGGTTACCGAACCACGGTTACCGCGCCATGGTTACTACACCATGGTTACAACACCATGGTTACCACACAATGGTTACCACACAATGGTTACCACACCATGGTTACCACAACAGACAGGTCATAACTAGCGTCGCGGCAATCCATATAAGATCAGAGAGTCTTCACCGACGAGCAGAGGCCAAGCAAGCTGCACGCTCACGAACTATGGTGTGCGGCGCGATTACCATGTGGAGGACGGCTCAGGCAGCAATTTTCCACATTCCATAATGCGGAGCACACTGTAAGTAGGCGCCAGCATTGTTTGATATTGCTGAATTTCATTGCAAGCGCGTATCAATGCATCTAGATCAGTAGTACACTAAGGCATTCTAGACAGGGGTGTCGATTTTTGAAAAAATATTGTGGGGGGGGGGGGCCAAGTGCCAACGCACTAGACCCCCCCCAACCAAATACTCATCGGACTTCGCCCATTATATTTTCCGATTTCAGAAATTCTGATTTTTTATTCGACGATGTGTATGTTTATGTTTATTCAGCATCCTCACCAACGGGGAAAATCGTCCAATAACTGGTGAAGTCACATAATTAAAAGAGCAGTGCACAGAGCATGTCAACATAACAACTCTGAGTAATAGCATGCGACTGCAGTGTCATATAGTGGGCTCGGATCTATCGTCACCGTCGACGTCACTGTCACCCTCCAACTCACTCCACACACCAACAGACACACACCGGCTAAAATAAAAATACTTCAGCGATCAGATGCAGGCTAAAACACACCGGCCTTGATGGAGCATCAGAGCACAGCAGACCTGAACTGTGATGACGATGGGTGAAAGTATTTCCTTAGTGCGTAACATTAGGGAAGGGAATTTTTCCCTTTAGTACGCCACTGCGGCTGCCCAACGTGTTTTTTTCCCGCAGATTGCACGATCGAGAGTAGAAAAGTCCTTCGGATAATTTTCTTTGGGGAGCCATTCTGAATTTTCCGGTGCTCTGGTCGATTCGATGGAGTCTCCTTGTGGTTTTTGTGGTGAAGTCTATTTTTGTAAGCCACCTGTAGGCTATTTTTGGACCCCGGTACGATTCTTCGGGCTCTCGGTGCGTTGTTTTTTTTTCGGTGCCCCAGCAGGTTGCTTTTCCGGCGTCCGACGACTTCTTATTTTGTGGATCCCAGACGCAATATTTGTGTCCGCAGGGTGACATTCCGGGTTCTTGGGTTCTTGGTTCTTGGGAAGCCAGCTGCAACTTGTGGGGCTCCGGCGCGACGTTTTGGCCCCAGTGAGATTTTCAAGAGAAGCGGCGTGAATTTTGTTTGGTCTAAGTGCGATTTTTTGGGGGCCCCGTGGTCACTTGTTGGGAATCCTTTGCGGTGGCTAAGACACGTTTTTGGGGGCCCAACAAGTTTTGTGGGCTTTTGGAGCCATTGTTGAGATCCCAGATTGATTTCCCGTGTCCGGACTGTTTTTCACTTCCCCGGTTTCATTTGTTGGGTGATCTCAACGAGACTTTTAGAACTCCGGTGGGACCTATCATGCCTCTAGCGTGACTTGCAGGGGCCCGGGTGAGAATTCTCAGTACCACCAGTCTCAGCGTGATTTTCAGGAGGCCCAGGCCCGACCGTTTGTGGCCCTGTCGTGATTTTCTTGAGCCCCGGTACGACTTTTTTGCGGCCCCAGCGTGATTTTCAGGGGCCCAGGTGCAAACTTTTGAGGCCCCAGCGTCATTATCAGGGGCCCATGTGCTACTATTGCGGGCCACCCAATGTGATTTTCCTGAGCCCCGGTGCGAATTTTGGTGGACCGAGTGGGATTTTTAGGGAGCATGGCGCATTTTTTCCTGAGCTGGTCGGATTCTTGGGGCCCCACAACCTGTCAGGAGGGGGGGGGGCTGAGGCACTGCCCACAATGCCCCCTCCCTTCCCCATTCGGTATGTCACTGTGCCATGCAATGATGCAACATAAGAATCCAGGAATAGTTCATCTGTTTCATCACTCACATGTGATTTCAACTCGCCAGTTATCCAGACAGTTTGAGGAAAGTCAATCATCTGCTACATGGATCAGCAAGGATGGATTATAAGGCAACAGGGATACCATATAATTCAAATCACAGTAGTTATGCTGCAATGCATACCTTCTTCCACATACTGCTTTGGAGGTGGATGCGCTCCTGAGTTTGGTCAGGGTTGGAGTTGGAGGTGGATGGAGCAACACTGTGAAGGACATAACATATGGTTCAAGAGACTTCTGTTTACATTAACAATACAGGGGATGAAGTAACATTTTCATTAATTGACTTCTATGGTGTCCTGAGTAAGTAGGACAATCGAGATGGGTTTCTGTTATATGCATTGTAGAAGCAATGTTATGATGTAGCTTGTATACCACAATGGAAATGGTATGGATTCACTCATCAGTGAATTTGCAAACATACTTACCTATCAGTTAACAACAATGCAGGGTGCTATATGATAACATGGTCGATGTACCCTAAAGCTCAAATAATTAAGTAACAACGCAGGGAATCTGCTGCAATAACATTTTGCCCATAAAGTAGCCATGATATAATGCATTATACTTCCCATGCTATTTAGAATAGTGAGCTATATTTTGTGTACATTAGAAATGTTAATTAAGCGTTACACACATCAGTTCCTTAAAAGTGTCAGCAATACATTTCCATCATGCACTTTAAACATGATTCAAGAAAGCACTGTCATCAATTTTAAACTTGCAAAAAGAGTGGGCCACCTAGTGCTTAGAATGCTATTTGAGTGAATTTGCTGTCTTGTTAGTGGACTGAGCACTTATTGAGATATAAGTACTCTAACCCTCGCACGGCTGGTGGTCTGAGCCACCTTCGCCAGGCTGGGGGGGTAGATACATACCCCCCAGGTATCTCACGAACCAAGCAAGATAGAACAAATCTGTAGATTGCATCGGATAGCTCGAACAAATTCCAGTCGAAAGTACTTCCATAGTTTTTACGCTAGGATTTGAACTTAACCCTCGCACAGCTGAGGGGGTAGATACCTACCCCACCAAAGTTTTCCCGCGACAGCGGGAAAACGGCGCGCGGCAGGACGCTGGAATTTGGCATACCTTACAATTAGCTATTTTACAATTACAATTAGCCAAAAACTCGAAATTAAAATTTGCAAAATTTTTGGATTTTCAAAATTTTGGATGTTTAAAATTTTGGAATTTTGAATTTTTCTTTTTGAAATAGGTATACGAACCAAAAATATGACGTTCTAAGTCAACTTAGCATTATACAAAAGTCCATAGTTTGTCTGCAATGTTGATGTTAGTTTAGATAAAACTACAAAGTGCAAAAAATGACGTCATCAAAAAATCAAAATTCGAAAATTCTATAATTGTACGTTTTGGCGCTCAGTCAAGGTAAGTAAACCCTGAAAGTGTCACTGTAATATCTTTATTATTGAAGGCATGGCGACTGCTTAAATATTTTTGGAGGTGACCTCACTTGACCCGCGATAACTCGGTGACCTTTGATGACCCGACCAGATTTTTTTTTAGAGCATGTAAAAATAGCTAATGGTAAGGTATGCCAAATTTCAGCCCGCTGCCGCGCGCCATTTTCCCGCTATCGCGGGTAAAACCTTAGGAGGGTGTAGGTATCTACCCCCCCCCAGCTGTGCGAGGGTTAACTTGCCTGCTTCTATGATGAAAATTTGTAATTTTCCAATACATCAGAAATCATCAGAATAATTTCTTGTCCAAAAACCGGTGTATGCATTTCTATGCATTTATCATATTTCTTAACACAAATGATGAAGATCTAATCTGCAAATTTATAACTCAGAAATTGTTATCAGCATTGGATTCCATTCCTGAAAATATAGTACTTTCGTATGTTATTGTTCTTTGTGAAGCAATAAGTGCAATGCTCTCACGCAGCATGCAGATGGAGGTTCATCACGTGCACCAGGTAGCACAAAAAGAGGTATTATTGCAGTCTAAGGTAACCACAAGACAGGTTTTACACCAATTTTACCTCCACGAATCATTCAAAGGCGCTAGGTTTGGCCTAGTTGCGTTAGGCTAGGCTTTTGTTGTAAGTCAGCAAATTTGTATTACAAAATAGTGTCTTCAAAAACGGTTGAAGATAGATTAGGTTATGTCAGTTCTTCAGGACTTCTAAGTTGAAAATGTTCGAGAATAAAAAAAATTGTTTGGGGATTGGGCATTAAAAAAATAATTTATTGCATGGAAGGCTATGCTAGGTTAGGTTAGGCTATGTTACATCTTTTCTTTTAATTTGAACATTATTTGTCATCCTATGTTACTCAAATCCAAGCCCCCTTTCGGGTGTTATTTTGCCTCACAATTGAAAAGTGTGCATCTGCAGAGGAAACGAGCGGTTACATCATGTTCAGCACATTAATAAACACTGCATTAAAAAAGAAATTCGATGAAGTCAGAGAGTACCATGAGCTGAAAAATTACCAGAAAAGCCAGGTATTATCGCAGTTTAAGGTAACCACAAGACAAGTTTTACACACATTTTACCTCCATGAAGCATATAAAGGGGTTTGGTTTGTCAGGTTAGGTTAGGCTTTTGTTGTAAGTTAGAAAAAAATCACTTGTTGGGAAATAATTTTTTTAAATGATTTCCCACACAACAAATTAACAGTTCAGGATAGCTTAGGTGAGGTTTTTTAAGTTGAAAATATCTGAGAAAATGCCTCGAAAATTTGAATTAAAAGCAATTAACTTCTGATATGGGAAGTCGGACTATGATAGGCAAGGTTATCTTATATCTTAAACATTGTTTTTATGCTATGTTTCCTAACTCCACCCCCTTTTTTTGGCGTTATTTTACTCCCAATTGAAAAGCATGCATTTGCACAGGAAAGGACACTAAAGTTGTGCTTTTAGGTGTATATTAATATTTTTAAATATAAAATTCCAATACAATGTTTATGAATGTCACTAAGCGGATGGCACCACTCATTTGCTGTGCCAATACTTACTTTCAAGGTTGTGAGCAAAAGTAACATTGCAAAACGGGATTTGAGTTAGGTGACATAGCAATTAAAAGAAATACATTAAAAATGCAACATAGCCTAACCTAACCTAGCCTAACCTGACTTTGGAGAAAACAATTATAAAACAAAGTTGGCAAAATATCAAGCAATTTATTTTCTTGAAGTTTTACAAATGAAAAACCTAATCCAACCTAACCTAACCAGAATTATTGTGCTTTAAGGTAGTAAGAAGAGAAGTTCTTACACATTGTCCTCCATAAAGCAGACAAATGGGCTAGGTTTGATTAGTTTAGGTTATTAGTTTAGGTGATTTAAGTTGGACATTTTCTGCAAAAATTGTTCCAAAATTTTAACAGAAATGGAGCTTTTTTTCTTCAAAAGCAGCCTATGATAGATTAGGTTTGGTTGCGTTACGTTTTTATAATATCAAAAATATATTGCTTGAAATTTTAAAACTTGATGTGTTGGTTTTGCTTTTCTCCAAAGGGAGGTTAGTTAGGTTATGTTGCATTTCTTTTTTAAATAAAAAAAAAATATTTTACCTGATGTCACCTAATTCAAAGCCTTTTTTGGTGTTATTTTGCTCAAAACATGAAATGTAGGCATTTGTATAGAAAACGAGTGGTCCCATTATCTGAGTCACATTCATGAACATTGCATTGAAATGATACATTCCACGAAATCAAAAAACACCTTAAAACACACATTTACCAAAATGAGCGGTCATATCATGTTCATCACGTTCCTAAACATTGCATGACACAAATTAAAGAAATCAGAAATTACCTTAAACTGTAAATTTACCAAAATGTGTGACAACCCCTGGACGGAACTGCGACACTAGGTGCCCCAATCCTGGGCAGAAAAAGCACTAAGAGCAGTGGAATGAAAAAATTAATAAAAGTAAACTAAAAACAGCTCTTCTTGAAGACAAACAGGGTAGTTATGTGGTATTAACATAGAAACCCTGAGCACAAATCAGAAAAAGGCATGGACTGGACTTGTTCAAGCTTACCTGCCAATATCTACAACTACTGTTCCTTTGGGAATTAAATATCAGTAAGCTATTTATTCACTATTCAAAAGCACACCAATCTGCAGATACATCAGAGGGTGCTAAGTACAAAAACGAATCAGTACGACGTCACATAAGATTGGCCTTCGGATTAAACACTGCGCGCAATTGCACCACAAATGTCTCACCTCGATCACATTTGTCGACCGCAACCGCAAATTTAGACTTCAGGCGCTGGGATTTCTGCAACTGTAATTTTTGTCTTTGGATGTTACGATTTCGGATGTTCTGAGGAACGTCCATCAAGATTTGTGGCATTTCATGCGCGCTAGTGTCTATCAAGCCTCCCCAGACACATTTGGTGATGGGCTTTGACCTTGTATAACTTACAAGCAGGTGGCTGTCACTTCTGCAGCCGCCATAGGCCCATATTTCTGAGCTGTGACGTCACGAATGCGATTGCCAGGCTGCGCCTAATTTCTCCACCGAGTTTGGAATATTCACGATTTCCGCTCGGGTGCGTCAGTAAATAAGCCTCGGTAAACCGACGATAAGCTATGTACCGCGTTGCCAAAGATTGAGGTTGCAGTTAGCGTGTTCCATATGCGTGATGGCACGCAGTAATGTTCCTACCTAATTTAAAAATGCAAAATAGTGCGGTTGAAAAAGAAAGGTTCTTGGAGAGATTCGAGCCCGCCAACTCTGGATCTCAAGTTTGAGTTCACACCTCTGCGCCACGCGGCTGGGCGTAACGGCCCCTAAAGTTTGGGATGCGGGTTAGGCAGAGTGCAAGACAACTTTGACGCGATATACCGCGATAGTTTCGATTGCTAGAGCAAAAGTGGTAGATAGATTGGTGAAAGAAAGCGAAGCCATCCCTCTTTCGTAGCCAGAATCATGCGAAATGGCGCAATATAATCCGATATATGGTTTTTCGGAAATCGGAGCAGCTCCCTGTACAGCACAGGATTCGGGCTACACCGAACTGGTGACGTCACGATCAATCAGTCCGAAGCGTTCAAATCATCTAGTGACTGTACCAGATTATAAGGCCTTGCTACAAGGTACGTTTAGAAAGTTTTGCAAGCTATGGCTTAGTACCTACCTATTGCTTTCTTCAAGAATAGCAATTATAATACAGTGTGCATGCAGCTTCTTGCTGACTTTTTATGTCATGGTATCATAAGCTGGCAGATATTTGGCTCACATGTGGCTCTTGGTGCAGGTCGAGACTGGGGTGCTGCGTATCAATATTGAATATATGCACATTGTCATTTGGATATAGGTGGGTACCTAGGTAAATATCAAGCTTATAGTACGATTGGTTTACTGCTGAAGATAAATATAGTTTTTATATCCACAAACTTAATGGAAACTGATTGTTGTTGACTGTACTGGATTGTGTGCAAGTTTGACAATGACTGGAAATTGAGTGGAATGAATCCAGTTCAAGCTCCATATGCATGTGCTTGTGCCATTCGTCATATGTGCAAGCATTATTATGACAATGGAATTGTTCTCTAGTGGCTTTGCAGATTTTTTCAAACAATCTGGTTTAAAATGCATCCGTAGCAGCTAATCTCGACATTCTGTAAGTCGTGCTTGCAAAGTGGAAGAAAATCCAACTCCTTTGTTTTTCCCACAAAATTTTCAATTTTGCAGCAAAAGGTGGAGGGTCAATCCACTATCCAATCCAACTCTGTTTCATTTCAGTACAAAATGTGCTCGTTGGCATCAACGAAGTTTTGTAAGTAGCGTGGTGTTTTTCATTTTTTTCCCTATAACTTTCTTCTCAGCATAAAAATGGCATAGGTTATTGGGGGGGGGGGGCGGGCAAATCAACATTCAGGGGGCCAATATCGACATGGCCCCCACAAAAGGATACAAATCGACGTCCCTCATTCCAGACCACGTAACCAATGACGTCACCTACCAGGTAGGCGGAATCATGACAACTCATTCCTTTTTAACGAACCTTGAATCTAATCATCTGTTTTGAAATAGGAAAGGGCCAGAGACGTACTGCGTGAACGTTTTTGTCACGTAGCATGCATACTGTGCTAACACGAAGGCAATATGTACAATTAATTGTGTTGGGTAGTTTTCGCTATATTTATTGTTTTACTTCCCGAATCTGCCAGGTTATGTGTTACTGGGTGCAATTACTCACGTCATTTTCCTTCTGTACCACAAAAGCACGATATTGCTGGGTACAATGCTGTACCCCATCTTGCATACCCACCACCTATACTTATATCTGCCTTGCTGCCTTTCACGAAACCGAGAAGCCTTGCTGCCTTTCACGCTTAGGTTCCTGTAGAGGTTCCAGCGCGTTGATTAAAACTTGGAGATATTGCTACTTGTCAGTGATTGTACAGGACAAACAGATCGAAGCATTTCAAAGACAAAAGGTGGGGAGAGGCCGGCCTTAAAGCTGGCAAACAGTATGACTGAGACAGGCGAAGAAGGTTCACGGTTGTAAAATAAGTTGAGCGAAACATGTTCAGCCGCGGGATACCGTGATGCAAGCTTGTCGGCCCGATAGCTCAGTTGGCTGGAGCGCTGACCTGCAATTGTCTCCCCTGTCCTGGCGAGACAGGGTTCCAGTCGCTTCACGCGCTCCAATTTAGCCTCCGACTGGGAGGTTCAGCTTCGGAAACTGGCCCGATAAGGCCGGGGACGAGCCTAATCGGAAATTGGTGAATAGCACCGGTGTCGTGCCGCACAGTTACAGGCTTCGTGTTCTCTCTCTTGTTTCTCATCATTGTCCCCAGTAAATCTAAATCACAGCGAACATCAATTGCCCTTTTTCACCTTCCCCCCCCCGCCCCCTCCCGGTGAGGTGTTGTACGCCCCGAAACGATATATCTACCGTCTCTCCCATTCACGCCTGTGGTCTATCCAACACATAGCAACCTGGTCACCACACTCATCCAGACCAACTTCCTAACATCAGCGATGCTAAATCACCACACTCTCTCCAGGTCAACTGTCTTCACACCAACGACGCTGGGTCTGCACACTCTCTCCATGCCAACTGTCCTCACATCATCGATGCTAGTTCACCTCACTCTCCAAGCAAACTGTCCTCACATCAGCGACGATGGGTCTCCACACTCTCTCCAGGTCAACTGTCCTCACATCAGCGATGCTAGATCAGCACACTCTCTCCAAGCCAACTGTCCTCACATCAGAGTCGATGGGTATCCACACTCTTTCCAGGCGAACTGTCCTCACATCATCGATGCTAGGTCACCACACTCTCTGCAGGCCAACTGTCCTCACATCAGCGACGATGGGTGTCCACACTCTCTCCAGGCCAACTGTCCTCACATCATCGATGCTAGGTCACTGCACTCTCTCCAGGCCAACTGTCCTCTCATCAGCGATGCTAGGTCACCACACTCTCTGCAGGCCAACTGTCCTCACATCAGCGACGATGGGTCTCCACACTCTCTCCAGGCCAACTGTCCTCACATCATCGATGCTAGGTCACCACCCTCTCTCCAGGCCAACTGTCCTCATACCAACGACGATTGGTCTGCAAACCCTCTACAGGCCAACTGTCCTCACATCAACGACGCTGGGTCACCACACTCTCTCCAGGCCAACTGTCCTCACAGCAGCGATGCTAGGTCACCACACTCTCTCCAGGTCAACTGTCCTCACATCAGCAATGCTAGGTCACCGCACTCTCTCGAGGTCAACTGTCCTCACATCAGCGACGCTGGGTCCCCACATTCTCCAGGTCAACTGTCCTCATATCAGCGACGCCCTACCCCATCCCCTTCCCCAGGAAGTGGCACCTTACCGAGAGGCTGATGGTGGGCTGAAGCACCATTATAGATGATAAACGGTGTTGGGCACGAATATACTGAGCCTGTTTCTGTTTCCCCAACCTGTTTCACCCACATTATAGTACAGGCGTTTTCACTTCACGCACCAGACGCCGCATGCCACACGCATACTTCTGCAGCCGATGGGTCTGTCCTACGTGATCCAGCCGCTCAGCCCTTGAACTCGATCGTCATCTCCATACATCCGCGGACACACTACACTGCTTTTCCGCAGTCTTTCCTCCCTGCTCTCCGACCGGCGATCACTCTCTCGGTGTTCTGATGCACAAGTACATCTTTCAGGTGTCTCCCTCGCTGGTATGTACCTAGTGGATCATTCGGAATACCGATGTCAAGCTTTGCGACCTGTTCGTGATGTGGCGCTTTTCTCTTAGGATGTATATCGTGTTTGGGAGGGAACTGGTGTCGGTTAGTGTCGTGGGGAGGAGTCAGTACGATTTGCACCTCTTATTATGCGCCAATAGCTTACTCCTGTCAATCCTGTCCACTGTCTGAAGTTGCCGCAGCACTGCACCCACAGGATAGTTCCTCCCAATTAGTCTGCGCCTCAAACTTGCTCTGTGTTTATGGTAATGGTCCGCCTTGGAACATCTCCGCTTCATTCGCATTCCCAGACCCCGAGATGCTGCTTGTTCATACGCAGCGATTGATCGGAATTAACTTGCAAGTAGTCGTGGAATCTGATGGCTTTACAAACGAATCTGATGCTGGATGCCCCGCCCCATAAAGCTCCACTAACACATCAAGAATTTCAATCCGGCTTCGTGATTTACAGAAGTCCACTTGTATCCGGTAATGTTTGTTCCTGGCGGCTATGTGATTCTGCGTAAGTTTTTCCTTCCATTGCAGCTCAATGCGAAACGTGTCATCATGTATCGGAATACTAGTAAAGGCTTCCGACTTTTAAAGCCTTAAAGGTCGCTATAAGAAACGGGACCAAGGAGAAGGAGCGCGCCCAATTGGATCTTATACAACAAGATACGATCATCATCCGTCCCTCCGACGAGGGCTCCGGGATCATAGTCATAGACGCACAGGATTACGTGAGAAAGATCAGGGAAAAGGCCGCACACAACACCACATGCAAAGAGACAGCAGCGGATCAAGCATCTGGAGTACGTGGTAGGGTAAAACAGATGGCAGGCAGACTGCACCGGGAGGGCTGTATTGGAGCTCATCAGAATGCATATTTGGTTCTGGACAAACCATGCCCGAGCCACTGCAGGGGAATCCCAAGCTGCGTAAGGAGTGGGCCGCGATGCATGCAATCGTCAGAGTAACTGGTCACGCCACGGAACGGACGGCAGAGACGGCGGAGTGGGGAGGGGAGCTGCAGTGGCATGTGCAGGGTCGAGCGTCGGTCATCCGGGGGCCACCGCGGCTTTTGCTGAAGCTGCACACGATTGTTCAGCCTGTCGATGTTGTCAGAGGGGAGTCCCCGCTGTTTTTTTGCATGAATGTGGCGAATCTACATCCAAGTGTTCAACGCAACGAGGGGATCGAGTGTTGTAGTTGTAGTGTTCGAGTGTTAGCGTTGAACAACCGAGCGGCTAATTCAACACCAACAGGTCATGCGATTGAGATGATCGAACTAGCGCTAAACACCAACAATTTTAATGTCGACCCCCCGACACCGGTATCTGCTGATTGGTGACACCGCCATTAGATCCCACCTAGGTGGAAATTAAGCCCACCCGTACATGAAGGCTTCGTATATATATGTATATATGTATTTATATATATAAATATATAAATATATATTTATATATATAAATATATAAATATATATTTATATATATATATATATATATATATATATATATATAGAGAATATATATATATATTTATATATATATATATATATATATATATATACATATATATATATATATATATATATATGCATATATATATATATATATATATATATATATATATATATATATATATATATATATATATATGTAGCGATGGACGCCGAGAGCAGCGAGCCAGGAAGAGACCACAGAACCACTTCTGCCGGCCACCTGTGATGTACCCGCGCAGTTGGGCCGGCTATCCCGTCTGTGCCAATGGTGTCACGACGTCACGCTCGTGGCGCGTGACGTCCGGGAAATCCAACTGCCTTTCGCGCAGCATACTAAAGAACTGTTCACATCTAGCGTAATCTCGACGCAAAAAAGCCAGCGCAATGACGGACTAGCTTTGCGTCGATTTCGACAGTGCGTCGAAATCACGCTAGGTGTGAACAGTCCTTAAGTCGGTTTAGACCGATGTACATTTCAGTGTTTGTTCACCGAGTTTGGTGGCCAAGGCTAGTGTATTCGTGCGTGAATTTCCTTCCAGCTAATCTTCGTGCACAGTGATGCGATGCAGCTGAGGCCCCGAACAACTCATGCAAAATACGACGAGATTATGAGCCGTTCAATCATAATTCCGTTTGATTCTGGTGTGGACTAGCCATGGTGATAAGTATATATATATATATATATATATATATATATATATATATATATATATATATGAATATATGTTTATGTATATATATATATATATATATAAATCATCAGAATCAAACATAATTATGATTGAAAGGGAGAATCCAGCGAGTTTCCGCGCTGGAAAATCCAGCGCGGAAGGCAGTTGGATTTTCCAGACGTCACGCACCACCATCCCGATGATTGTCACAGACCGGATAGCCGGCCCAACTGCGCGGTATATAACAGGTGGCCGGCACAAAGGGCCAACACTCACCATGAAGTGGTTCAGTGGTCTCCTCCTGGCTCTGCTGGTCGTCTCGCTGTTCTCGGCGTCCGTCGCTGCACGTGAGTTGTCAACATGACATTATCAGGATTACAGTTGTTAACTCATCTCAAATAGCTGGAAAGGGTGCGAAAGCCAATGTCATCCGTATTCATTTGTGTGATTCAGAGGGGTCCGTTTTCCAAACTGCTGGCTTGCCCCCCCCCTCTCCAATTTCAACGTTTCCCATAACACTCTCACTCTCCAATCGATTTTGGACCCACTATTGCCGAAATGTACTCATCCCCCATGTCACACAAATCTTGTTCAGAAATAAATGGCCATAGCCAGCAGTATTGCATTCCTTAACCCTATTACGGTAGTGCTCGCTTCTCACTTAGGTATGGATGTGCAGGAGGGGACTGCTTCCATCCTCTCCGCACCCCCTTCCCCTGAGATGTCGGAATCTATATGGCTGATTTCAGCATTGAATATCCCATGCGAATTCATTCTACTCCCCTTTTATGCCATAACTTGTAGAGGGTTAGAATGTCACACTTTTCAATGGTGGGATCCAGAGGCAACAATTATGGAAATTGATAAAAAGACATTTGAGTGCGTTTGTGCTCCGCTTCAGTAAAATTGTGCATATATGGGCATAAATAAGAGACTCTGGGAAGAAGTGACCATAACATAGTGAGATTCAAGGCACAAGTAGCAGAGACAATCAAGGATGATTTGGCAAAGGTTCCAAATTTTAACAAGGCAGACTTTGACTGCATGAGAGCAGCTTTAAGGGCCATAAAATAGGAAGAAGAATAATCCGATGTAAATACCTGTGAAATGTGGTAAAAGTTTAAATCTTACTTGCGGGATATTCAGATTAGACATGTCCCCCAAAAGCAATGGCCCAAAAGAAGGGTAGGAAAGCCAGCATGGCTTACGCCAGATTTGATGAAAGCAATTAAGGCTAAGAAAGATGCATTTAGAGTATTTAAGGAAGCTTCAAATATCGTAAATCTGAGGTAATATCAAAAAGCTAGTGATGCTGTGAAGCAGACAACCAGAGCAG
>JAOTOM010003801.1:107500-187639 GCA_034440615.1 Ashinkailepas kermadecensis | reverse complement strand
AGGTGCGACATGGTGCAGTATATGGCATGGTATGGTGGAGTGTGTGACATGGTTGAGTGTGTGACATGGTTGAGTGTGCGACATGGTGAAGTGTGCGACATGGTGGAGTGTGCAACATGGTGAGTGTGCGATATCACATGGTGGAGTGTGCGATATCACATGATGGAGTGTGTGACATGGTGGAGTGTGCAACATGGTGGAGACTGAGTTGCTGTAGATCACATGGTGGAGGTGCGACATGGAGGTGCGACATGGAGGTGCGACATAGTGCAGTGTATGGCATGGCATGGTGGAGTGTGCAACATGGTGGAGTGTGTGTCATGGTGGAGTGTGCAACATGGTGGACACGGAGTTGCTGGAGATCACATGGTGGAGGTGCGACATGGAGTGTGCGACATGGTGCAGTGTATGGCATGGTATGGTGGAATGTACGACATGGAGTGTGCTGGATACGGAGATCACGGACCACGGATCACACTGTGTGGTGGATACGGAGTTGCTGGAGATCACATGGTGGGGTGTGTGTCACATTGTGTTGTGAAGTGTGTGACATAGCATGGCGGAGTGTGTGCTTGAACCAGGCTCAATAATAAATTCAATCTTATCTCAGCGCTACTAGCAAAATGGATTCACAGTAAAACACCACGGCCCTGCTCAGGGAAACTTAAATGGCCCAGAGCTTGGGAAAATACAGGCTTTAACTCTCCATGAATGAAGTTACATATATGTGTTTATCTTATGGTTTGAAGTAGGTCGTTGCAAAGTCGTAAGTTTCTCGAGAGCGTGACAGCCGGATCCATTCTCTCGAGCTGATTTCTTCCGGTAGTTGAACTTGCGGTCTTCGCCTTCGCTCATAATAATTGAATTTCTTGGAAATAAGAATGCTCCATTGATTAGATTTGTTTATTGTTTGCCCGGGGTTTCGTTTCCTTTCGCGAGCCTTGATGGACAAATGCCCAGCCAGATATTTTCCACTATGGAGGGTGATAGAGTATGGGTCAGTGCTTCTCCCATATTTTTAGACCAAAACAATTACACGACTCTGCGATTTTCTCGAAATCTAAGAAACCTGACGCCGAGGGATGGAGCCGCCGCGACAGGACCCCCTTCGCAACGCTGCCGCTCAAGGTTTGTAAGCTATTGATTCTTCACATCGCACTCCAGTGCCACAGAACTTCCCATTACTGGCGGTGCCGGTGGGGAGATTATTTGATTGATTATTTTGTTTTAAGGGCGCGCCGACTACAGGGTCATTTGGCGCCCAGCTGTCATGATTGCAGACGCGACCATGAATCGCGGTAATGTTCGGTACCGCGTAAACAGCTGTTCCTGCTCTTTCCAGTGTATCCTCTCTTCCACCCGTGAAACGCCTCTGAATTGCCAACCACCATGCTTTGCATAGCACTGCATGCTTTGCAACCACCTTGCAGGCTTGCACCAACCACCTTCGCTCTTTGGCTGTCTGAGGCTTATATGATTCTACCTCCCCCTCCCCGAAATCCTCAAATTCACCCAGGGATAATGACTCCAGCCGGGAGCCGCAAATGAACACACACACATACCCTGTCAAAGGTAACGTGACAAGCAAGCATCAAATATTTTGCAACATAATAGATTATGCTCAATTACTTGTAGTAATCAACCGTTCCCTTGCCCTTTGTTCCACGCCACCACGTCCTGTCTCGTAAGTGCCACAAGATGTCACTGAACTGTAACTGCGAGTGCAAGTTGATTAATCACG
The DNA here is from genome assembly GCA_034440615.1 of Ashinkailepas kermadecensis. Lineage (NCBI taxonomy): Eukaryota > Metazoa > Arthropoda > Thecostraca > Neolepadidae > Ashinkailepas > Ashinkailepas kermadecensis. Next base: position 185,898 of record JAOTOM010003801.1, on the reverse strand, counting down.
TCTACACTTTTGCGCACACATAAGCAGTTGTTTGCCATGCACATGTATACTTCAACGTCCAGGCCTATGTTCATGTGACTTGCTGACGTTTATCATCGTCATAGTCATGCTTATTATGTACATGTTGTAAAAATCATGATATAAATTCGTCTGCCGCTTTCGTGATGTGTACGCACATCCTACCCAGTATAGCGGTTTCCCCACGAGCATAGCGAGTGCATTGCTCTTCAATATTTAAACAAACACGATTGAACTAGAGTAAAACGAAATACCATGGAGCCTGATCGTTCGCAATGAAATATGCAGTAACATCGCTTCCGACTAGATACCTCTTTTTCATTCCAGAACACAACATTTATATTGAAACCCAGGTGTTAAGAATGACGAATTGCCTGCTGTGTGGTATAGCGGCCTGTTGCGCCTTTTTCATGCTTCCTCATGCTGTCCCATACCCAATATAGGTTGGGTTGTACGAAGCAGTTGTACCCGATCTGTGCGACCTAGTATGAGTTCGGCTGTACGTTACAGCGCTACCTTGTTTTTCTTGTTTGCTGAGAACTACAAAACAATGCTCACCGATGCCCTGCGCTAATTCTACCAGGTTTTATTAGCATGAAAACAATCGCTTTCAACCCCAAGTGTGCGTTTACGATCGAGGCACCTGCGGTAACGTGATCAGGCCACCATTGTGCTACCGTACTAAAAGCACCGTGTGCTACACGATGAGGTGCTACCCGATCCCCGTGGTTCCGTGAGGCGATGCAATGCGTTCAATCGAGAGATGGGGACAATTTGATCTGACTAACTTTTATCCTAAGCTAGGGATACATAAAAACGAGGTACACTAAAGGTTATAGTGTAACTCCTGCCTTAAACATTCAAACTAACTTAAACAATTTCCTCTTATTTGACAACAATCTCTTATTTGACCTTACAGATCAGGTCAAACGGATCATTGTCGGGGTGTAGTCGATCACCCGATCTTCACCATGCTTTCGGACTCCTGTCGTGAAACAAATAATATTTCGTGCTTCAATGTTGGTGAAATTGTGCCTGAAGACTCAACAGTAAAGATTACCGATCAGGTCAAGGTGAAGTACCGGACAAAATAATGTTATGAACCTCAGAAGTCAGTGGGGTTGGCAACACCACCTCCGAAGTCCGTGGTTACGGCATCACCACTTCGGTGGTCCGTCGTTACGGCAGCACCACTCCAGCCCGTTCGCTCCACCAGTACGCCAGATCTGCACACACACACACCTTGGCGTCATTCCCTGCCACCACGCAACACGCCACGAAAGCCAGCCGACCGCCCGATAAGCTGTGTATTGTTCGGCGCCGTCAAGTACACGAGCGATCATTGCCACAGCCGCCACCGCGACCGCGACCGCCATCGCAGCCGCCACCGTCCGCCCGCACTTCTCATCTCGGGGCACGCATCGGAGCCGGCACACCGTGCCGGAGACGGTACACCGTGCCGGAGACGGTACAAAACTTCGCGTCCGCACCAGCAAACCCATCGCCCGGTTGTCAGGTACAGACCAATGGCGGTTGAAAATATTCAACGAATGCTGTCAGCAAGCGGGCGCCTCGCAATTCCACACACGCCTGCCCCGGGAACGGAAAGCACAGCCTACAGTCCGCGTAGCCGAATGGGATGCTCCACCGAGTCCTCGGTGGACACGTCACGCGGCTTTTAAGCCGGCACGCACAGCTTTCAGCTTGCCTATCGATTCGCTTGGTTTCAATACACATGCTCAAAACGTACAATACAAATGATACGTGAGTCAGCAAGTTGCTCATTCGAATAACATCTAGCGTCCGGTTATAAATGGCTTGCGCTCGCCTGTCGATGCAGGTCACACGCGCCGCTTTAACACAGCTGAACTGACATGCCGGCCGCCAGCAGCCACAGCCAACAGCTACGTACGTCCAGCTTCGTGCATACGATCAAGCAATCAAGCACACTAACTATACCAAAAACGCTCACTCAATGTATAACTATGGCATGAGGGCGACACTTTGTCCGTATCTACGGAGCTCACCGACACCGACCCCACGACGTGATATCCGCGCGCCAAAATGTCAGATCAGCGATCGCAGGCGCGCTCTGCCTGGTCCCGGCCGAGCCCGCTCTGCCTGGCCCCGGCCGAGCCCGCTCTGCCTGGTCCCTGCCGAGCCCGCGCGGCAGGGCTACACCGTGCATCGTCCCGAGCATACCTCTGGTGAGCGCCGGGTGCACCCCGGCTGTGTCCGGCATACCCGGCTGTGTCCGGCATACCCGGCTGTGTCCGGTATACCCAGCTGTGTCCGGTATATCCGGCTGTGTCCGGTATACCCGGCTGCGTCCGGTATACCCGGCTGTGTCCGGTATACCCGGCTGCGTCCGGTATACCCGGCTGCGTCCGGTATACCCGGCTGTGTCCGGTATACCCGGCTGTGTCCGGTATACCCGGCTGTGTCCGGTATACCCGGCTGTGTCCGGTATACCCGGCTGTGTCCGGTATACCCGGCTGTGTCCGGTATACCCGGCTGTGTCCGGCATACCCGGCTGTGTCCGGTATACCCGGCTGTGTCCGGCATACCCGGCTGTGTCCGGCATACCCGGCTGTGTCCGGCATACCCGGCTGTGTCCGGCATACCCGGCTGTGTCCGGCTGTGTCCGGTATACCCGGCTGTGTCCGGTATACCCTGATGTGTCCGGTATACCTGGGTGTGTCTGGTATACCCAGCTGTGTCGATGTGTCCAGTATACCTGGGTGTGTGCCGGGTGTGTGCGGGGTATAACCCAGGTGGGAGCCGAGTGTAACTCTGGGGTGCGTTTCCGCAGACAGCCCGAATCGGGCAGAGGAAGCGGCGGAGCCGACCACGAGCGGCACTCGTACGCCAGCGCCCTCCACCAGTGACCGTGGTGCAGCTGTTGGAGCCAACCTGTCAACCTGTCAACCTGCAACAGGCGAGGTCTGGCGGCTCAGTGAGCATTTCACGTCCGGCCGACCCACGTGGGCGACTCGTATCTGGCACTAGAGCGTCCGCAGGTGTGTCGCCATCGCCGACTGAATATCCGGTGGGATCGCCGCACTGCAGCAGGTGAGTTCTGGCGGCTCGGCGAGCCTTCCACGTCTGCTTGTCACCACCGGCCGACTGAATACCCAGCGGGATCACACAGCGGCGCTCGGCGACAGTCTGCCGCTCGGCGACAGTCCGCCGCTCGGCGACAGTCTGCCGCTCGGCGACAGTCCGCCGCTCGGCGACAGTCCGCCGCTCGGCGACAGTCTGCCGCTCGGCGACAGTCTGCCGCTCGGCGACAGTCCGCCGTTGAGCTGCCGAACCGGACGGGTGGCATCCGCCTCTGGATGGCCCGACGCCCGACTAAGCCGATAGAAAGGCTCAAGCGATGATTGTCAGATGGTGTCCAGCGCTAGTCCCATGTGTTACAAGTGGCCGGTGTTGACGGGCGGCAGATTGGATGGCGGCCGTTGCGGCAGTCTGCGGTGTGATCTGCGGTGTGATCTGCGGTGTGATCTGCGGTGCGGTGGCAGACGCTGCGCACCAGAGCCTCCGCTCAGGTTCACTGGCGGTAAGGCGTACTGTTCTCCGCTCTGTGCACGTGGTGGCGTGTCGGTATGCGACGGTGTGATGCCTGTTCCGACGTGTCGGAAACTGGTGTGAGTCGGGATGCTCTCGCCGTCCGCTCGCGGCTGTGGTGGCGAGGCTATGGTGGGGTTCGGTGCACTCAGTGGCGGTTCTCCCACCGGCCAGACCACTCCGTGTCACAGGGAGAGGTGCGATGCTGTCTGACACACTGACCAGGCCACCCTGCGCCGCAGGGAGACGTTCGGCAGCTGTCACCGTGCCTCGAGCATCAGTGACGATCCAAAGACTTCTAGAAAATCGGCGTCTGACCTACTCTGCGGAGTAGTGCAATGACGCCAAATTTCAGTTTTTGAGATGCGACATATCCGTAATCCCGCCTCCAATATAGGTATGATACATAGGTAATCAATTATTACCTAGCTACGTAGGTATGACAGTGTTACTAAAACAGCACAGTGCTACCGAACACAATAACAATTTAGTGGTCCGTCGTTCCTCATGCACCCCACACTGGGCACAATCACAATTCAGGCTCGATCCCCGGCTCTGCTGCCTGCCGCCCCGGCCCGCCCCGTCTCACTGCACAAGCAAACAGTCCTTCGATCTATCCCTTTGGTGGAGTCGGTGGGAAATAATCATGTTCCTACTTCAGCGAACGCGGTAGATATTCTTGTACGTGCCGTGGTTTGGTATCAAAGTTTAACCTGTCACGTCCGGCATGGGTAAAAGTTGTCAGAGTAGGCAGAGGCCCGCTCTCATAGCTGTCCCCGTGATACTCATATTAGGCAAACGTTTTGGCTGGTAAACTGCTACTAGATAAAACTACTTAAAATTAAGACTTGACCCGTAGACTTTCTTGTAGCAGAATGTTTCACTTTGACTGAAGATGCCTAAGCCTATCAGGTCGGACTTGCCCTTATTGCTAGCTGCCATCTATTGGCAGGTTTTGTTACCAGCGGCGCTCGTCGCCCATGTCGGTCATGGCGATACATGCTGCATATCACGGAAGGAACTGCCTGGTCTTATCATTCTCGCCTGAAGAGGCAAGTTGCAGAAGAACAGCAAGGTGTTGCAGAGTGAAGCCTCGCGCATTGATTTAATGTGATTTGGTGCATACTTTACACGGGAGTATTCTTCCAAGGTCAATAATGGAACAGGATTCGCTGTCCTGAATCAACATAGCAGTCGGATCGCCACACGAGGGTCTTCAATCTCCCAGATGACTGGCGGAATAAAACTGGGGATAAATGTAAACATATACAATTGCGGGTCACATATTCATATTACATATTCTACTTTCAAGGTATCAATTCACTGTGCTGATTTCAAGCCATCAAATGCTTCCATTTGTGTTTGAATATTGTCCAACAACCAATACTTTCCCTGGAGTCAGCGCTCAGCTATGTCTTGACATTACCATGTGTGGTGTTCTATGACTTCGAAGGAGGTTCGAATGTAGAGGTCTACGTGATGTATACGTGGCAATGTTGCCATGCACAAAATAGCAGGCAGCGTGCCGATCATTTTCTAATACCCTGACGATCCGCCCACTGACCAGCCCACTATGTGGTGATCTGGTCTCCAGGGAGAGGTGTGACATTGTCTGACAGCCGTCACAGTCGGCGGTCAGCAGAGTGACAGACCCCGGCCATGTCACGTCAGCAGTGTCCCGGACTATCAGAGTGACACAGACCATGACTATTCTCACGTCAGCAGTGTCCCGGACCATCAGAATAACACAGACCATGACCATGTCACGTCAGCAGTGTCCCGGACCATCAGAATAACACAGACCCTGACCATGTCACGTCAGCAGTGTCCCAGGACCATGATAGTGACAGACCCCGGCCACGTCACGTCAGCAGTGTCCCGGACCATGACAGTGACAGACCCCGGCCACGTCACGTCAGCAGTGTCCCGGACCATGACCATGTCACGTCAGCAGTGTTCCAGGCCATGATAGTGACAGACCCCGGCCACGTCACGTCAGCAGTGTCCCGGACCATGACCATGTCACGTCAGCAGTGTTCCAGGCCATGATAGTGACAGACCCCGGCCACGTCACGTCAGCAGTGTCCCGGGCCATCAGAGTGACACAGACCATGACCATGTCACGTCAGCAGTGTTCCAGGCCATGATAGTGACAGACCCCGGCCACGTCACGTCAGCAGTGTCCCGGACCATCAGAGTGACACAGACCATGACCATGTCACGTCAGCAGTGTCCCGGACCATCAGAGCGACAAACCCTGCCCACGTCACGTCAGCAGTGTTCCAGGCCATCAGAGTGACACAGACCATGACCATGTCACGTCAGCAGTGTCCCGGGCCATCAGAGTGACACAGACCATGACCATGTCACGTCAGCAGTGTCCCGGGCCATCAGAGCGACAAACCCTGCCCACGTCACGTCAGCAGTGTTCCAGGCCATCATAGTGACAGACCCCGGCCACGTCACGTCAGCAGTGTCCCGGGCCATCAGAGTGACACAGACCATGACCATGTCACGTCAGCAGTGTCCCGGACCATCAGAGCGACAAACCCTGCCCACGTCACGTCAGCAGTGTTCCAGGCCATCATAGTGACAGACCCCGGCCATGTCACGTCAGCAGTGTCCCGGGCCATCAGAGTGACACAGACCATGACCATGTCACGTCAGCAGTGTCCCGGACCATCAGAGCGACAAACCCTGCCCACGTCACGTCAGCAGTGTTCCAGGCCATGATAGTGACAGACCCCGGCCACGTCACGTCAGCAGTGTCCCGGGCCATCAGAGTGACACAGACCATGACCATGTCACGTCAGCAGTGTCCCGGACTATCAGAGTGACACAGACCATGACTATTCTCACGTCAGCAGTGTCCCGGGCCATCAGAGTGACACAGACCATGACCATGTCACGTCAGCAGTGTCCCGGACCATCAGAGCGACAAACCCCGCCCACGTCACGTCAGCAGTGTCCCGGACCATCAGAGTGACACAGACCATGACCATGTCACGTCAGCAGTGTCCCGGACCATCAGAGCGACAAACCCTGCCCACGTCACGTCAGCAGTGTCCCGGACCATCAGAGTGACACAGACCATGACCATGTCACGTCAGCAGTGTTCCAGGCCATCATAGTGACAGACCCCGGCCACGTCACGTCAGCAGTGTCCCGGGCCATCAGAGTGACACAGACCATGACCATGTCACGTCAGCAGTGTCCCGGACTATCAGAGTGACACAGACCATGACTATTCTCACGTCAGCAGTGTCCCGGGCCATCAGAGTGACACAGACCATGACCATGTCACGTCAGCAGTGTCCCGGACCATCAGAGCGACAAACCCTGCCCACGTCACGTCAGCAGTGTTCCAGGCCATGATAGTGACAGACCCCGGCCACGTCACGTCAGCAGTGTCCCGGGCCATCAGAGTGACACAGACCATGACCATGTCACGTCAGCAGTGTCCCGGACCATCAGAGCGACAAACCCTGCCCACGTCACGTCAGCAGTGTTCCAGGCCATGATAGTGACAGACCCCGGCCATGTCACGTCAGCAGTGTCCCGGGCCATCAGAGTGACACAGACCATGACCATGTCACGTCAGCAGTGTCCCGGACCATCAGAGGACAAACCCTGCCCACGTCACGTCAGCAGTGTTCCAGGCCATGATAGTGACAGACCCCGGCCACGTCACGTCAGCAGTGTCCCGGGCCATAGACACAGAGACCATGTCACGTCAGCAGTGTTCCAGGCCATGATAGTGACAGACCCCGGCCATGTCACGTCAGCAGTGTCCCGGGCCATCAGAGTGACACAGACCATGACCATGTCACGTCAGCAGTGTTCCAGGCCATGATAGTGACAGACCCCGGCCACGTCACGTCAGCAGTGTCCCGGGCCATGATAGTGACAGACCCCGGCCACGTCACGTCAGCAGTGTCCCGGGCCATCAGATGACACAAACTATTCCGCCCTCGAGTGCCCATGACCATGTCACAGCAGTGTCCCGGGCCATCAGAGTGACACAGACCATGACCATGTCACGTCAGCAGTGTCCCGGACCATCAGAGCGACAAACCCTGCCCCGTCACGTCAGCAGTGTCCCAGGCCATCAGATAGTGACAGACCCCGGCCACGTCACGTCAGCAGTGTCCCGGGCCATCAGAGCACGTCAGCAGTGTCCCGGCCATCAGAGCGACAAACCCCGCCACGTCACGTCAGCAGTGTCCCGGGCCATCATAGTGACAGACCCCGGCCACGTCACGTCAGCAGTGTCCCAGGCCATCAGAGTGACAGACCCCGGCCACGTCACGTCAGCAGTGTCCCGGGCCATCAGAGTGACACAGACCCTGACCATGTCACGTCAGCAGTGTCCCAGGCCATGATAGTGACAGACCCCGGCCACGTCTCACGTCAGCAGTGTCCCGGCCATCACAGTGTCCGGCCATCAGAGTGACACAGACCATGACCATGTCACGTCAGCAGTGTCCCGGACCATCAGAGCGACAAACCCTGCCCACCCGTCACGTCAGCAGTGTCCCAGGCCATAAGTGACAACGGCCATGTCACGTCAGCAGTGTCCCGGGCCATCAGAGTGACACAGACCATGACCATGTCACGTCAGCAGTGTTCCAGGCCATGATAGTGACAGACCCCGGCCACGTCACGTCAGCAGTGTCCCGGGCCCAGAGTGACACAGACCATGACCATGTCACGTCAGCAGTGTTCCAGGCCATAAGTGACAGACCCCGGCCATGTCACGTCAGCAGTGTCCCGGGCCATCAAGTGACACAGACCATGACCATGTCACGTCAGCAGTGTTCCAGGCCATGATAGTGACAGACCCCGGCCACGTCACGTCAGCAGTGTCCCGGGCCATCAGAGTGACACAGACCATGACCATGTCACGTCAGCAGTGTCCCGGACCATCAGAGCGACAAACCCTGCCCACGTCACGTCAGCAGTGTTCCAGGCCATGATAGTGACAGACCCCGGCCACGTCACGTCAGCAGTGTCCCGGACCATGACCATGTCACGTCAGCAGTGTCCCGGACCATCAGAGCGACAAACCCTGCCCACGTCACGTCAGCAGTGTTCCAGGCCATGATAGTGACAGACCCCGGCCCCACGTCAGCAGTGCCCACGTCAGCAGTGTTCCAGGCCATGATAGTGACAGACCCCGGCCACGTCACGTCAGCAGTGTCCCGGACCATGATAGTGACAGACCCCGGCCACGTCACGTCAGCAGTGTCCCGGGCCATGATAGTGACAGACCCCGGCCACGTCACGTCAGCAGTGTCCCGGATCATGACCACGTCACGTCATCAGTGTTCCAGGCCATGATAGTGACAGACCCCGGCCACGTCACGTCAGCAGTGTCCCGGACCATGACCACGTCACGTCAGCAGTGTTCCAGGCCATGATAGTGACAGACCCCGGCCACGTCACGTCAGCAGTGTCCCGGACCATGACCACGTCACGTCAGCAGTGTCCCGGGCCATGACAGTGACAGACCCCGGCCACGTCACGTCAGCAGTGTGAGGAGCTCCGGCCGGCGGGCGGCTCCGGTGCGCGGCACTGCCTGATCGGCACCAGCGCGCGCAGAGGGCCCGACCGCGACCCGGCCGCCACCAGGATCAGCTGCTGACCAGGGTGACCGGCCAGCGCCGGCTGCAGAGGGACGGACGCGCCGGCCAGCACCATGGACGTGTGCGTCGCCGCTGTCGACACGGGCCGCAGCTGGGCCACCTCGGCGCCGCTCAGGTGCAGCGTCTCCGGCTTGGCGGCGGCTGCAGCACACACGACACGGTCGGTCACCGGAGCGCACGCGCCGAGCAAGACACATGTCTGCCTGTGCGTGTCAGGAAGATGTTGCCAGGTAAGTACTGCCAGATGATGCTAGGTAGCTGAACATCAGACTTACTTTAACTTGCTACTGCCAATCCGAAGTTAATTAAAGCTGACCTACCAAAGGCGTCCTACTACATGTCGCACACCGGAGGCGGCCCCAAGACAAAGCTCCGCGACGACGGCTATTGAGCTTGTTCTTGGGAGCATGCACGTTACCGGTACAGATAGCGCATAGTTGTGCTACCAAACCTTCCCCCACCAGCGAGGAGCTCCAATGACTATCAAAACAAAGAACGATCGTGATGTCCATTGTGCGTGAAATTCACCCATGCATTATATGTCTGCATTGTGTGTTGGGAGAAGAGGGAGGGCGTGTGGGCTGGTAGATGAGAGGGAGCGAGTGTGTGCTGGTGTGTAGGTTGGTCAAGGAGAGGGAGCGAGTGTGGCTGGTGTGTGGGCTGGTGGATGAGAGGGAGCGAGTGTGTGCTGGTGGATGAGAGGGAGCGAGTGTGTCCTGGTGGATGAGAGGGAGCGAGTGTGTGCTGGTGGATGAGAGGGAGCGAGTGTGGTTGGTGTGTGGGCTGGTCAAGGAGAGGGAACGAGTGTGGCTGGTGTGTGGGCTGGTGGATGAGAGGGAGCGAGTGTGTGCTGGAGTGTGGGCTGGTGGATGAGAGGGAGCGAGTGTGGCTGGAGTGTGGGCTGGTGGATGAGAGGGAGCGAGTGTGGCTGGAGTGTGGGCTGGTGGATGAGAGGGAGCGAGTGTGTGCTGGAGTGTGGGCTGGTGGATGAGAGGGAGCGAGTGTGACTAGAGTGTGGGCTGGTGGATGAGAGGGAGCGAGTCTGGCTGGTGTGTGGGCTGGTCAAGGAGAGAGAGCGAGTGTGGCTGGAGTGTGGGCTGGTGGATGAGAGGGAGCGAGTGTGTGCTGGAGTGTGGACTGGTCAAGGAGAGGGAGCGAGTGTGGCTGGTGTGTGGGCTGGTGGATGAGAGGGAGCGAGTGTGGCTGGAGTGTGGGCTGGTGGATGAGAGAGAGAGCGAGTGTGTGCTGGAGTGTGGGCTGGTCAAGGAGAGGGAGCGAGTGCGTGCTGGTGTGTGGGCTGGTGGATGAGAGGGAGTGAGTGTGTGCTGGAGTGTGGGCTGGTCAAGGAGAGGGAGCGAGTGTGTGCTGGTGTGTGGGCTGGTGGATGAGAGGGAGCGAGTGTGGCTGGTGTGTGGGCTGGTGGATGAGAGGGAGCGAGGTGTGCTGGAGTGTAGGCTGGTCAAGGAGAGGGAGCGAGTGTGTGCTGGAGTGTGGGCTGGTCAAGGAGAGGGAGCGAGTGTGGCTGGTGTGTGGGCTGGTGGATGAGAGGGAGCGAGTGTGGCTGGAGTGTGGGCTGGTGGATGAGAGAGAGCGAGTGTGTGCTGGAGTGTGGGCTGGTCAAGGAGAGGGAGCGAGTGCGTGCTGGTGTGTGGGCTGGTGGATGAGAGGGAGCGAGTATGTGCTGGTGTGTGGGCTGGTGGATGAGAGGGAGCGAGTTGGGCTGGTGTGTGGGCTGGTGGATGAGAGGGAGCGAGTGTGTGCTGGAGTGTGGGCTGGTCAAGGAGAGAGAGCGAGTGTGGCTGGTGTGTGGGCTGGTGGATGAGAGGGAGCGGGTGTGTGCTGGAGTGTGGGCTGGTCAAGGAGAGAGAGCGAGTGTGGCTGGAGTGTGGGCTGGTGGATGAGAGGGAGCGAGTGTGGCTGGAGTGTGGGCTGGTGGATGAGAGGGAGCGAGTGTGGCTGGTGTGTGGGCTGGTGGATGAGAGGGAGCGAGTGTGTGCTGGAGTGTGGGCTGGTCAAGGAGAGGGAGCGAGTGTGTGCTGGTGTGTGGGCTGGTGGATGAGACGGAGCGAGTGTGTGCTGGAGTGTGGGCTGGTCAAGGAGAGGGAGCGAGTGTGTGCTGGTGTGTGGGCTGGTGGATGAGAGGGAGCGAGTGTGGCTGGTGTGTGGGCTGGTGGATGAGAGGGAGCGAGTGTGTGCTGGTGTGTGGGCTGGTGGATGAGAGGGACCGAGTGTGGCTGGAGTGTGGGCTGGTGGATGAGAGGGAACGAGTGTGTGCTGGAGTGTGGGCTGGTCAAGGAGAGGGAGCGAGTGTGTGCTGGTGTGTGGGCTGGTCAAGGAGAGGGAGCGAGTGTGTGCTGCTGTGTAGGCTGGTGGATGAGAGGGAGCGAGTGTGGCTGGTGTGTGGGCTGGTGGATGAGAGGGAGCGAGTGTGGCTGGAGTTTGGGCTGGTGGATGAGAGAGGGAGCGAGTGTGTGCTGGAGTGTGGGCTGGTCAAGGAGAGGGAGCGAGTGTGTGCTGGTGTGTGGGTTGGTGGATGAGAGGGAGCGAGTGTGGCTGGAGTGTGGGCTGTTGGATGAGATGTTGGTTGGTTGGTTATTGGTTTTACGACACGTCGACCGTTGAGTCATATAGCGTTGCCAATCTCTCACGCCGATTGGTCGCGGGCGAAGAGTAGCGACAAGTGAGACTCGAACCCACAATCTTTCGATTGTGAGACGAGCATCGGGAGCGAGTGTGGCTGGAGTGTGGGCTGGTGGATGAGAGAGAGAGCGAGTGTGTGCTGGAGTGTGGGCTGGTCAAGGAGAGGGAGCGAGTGCGTGCTGGTGTGTGGGCTGGTGGATGAGAGGGAGCGAGTGTGGCTGGAGTGTGGGCTGGTGGATGAGAGGGAGCGAGTGTGTGCTGGTGTGTGGGCTGGTGGATGAGAGGGAGCGAGTGTGGCTGGTGGATGAGAGGGAGCGAGTGTGTGCTGGTGGATGAGAGGGAGCGAGTGTGTGCTGGTGTGTGGAGGAGAGGGAGCGAGTGTCGCTGGTGTGTGGGCTGGTGGATGAGAGGCAGGGAGTGTGTGCTGACTTGTGTGCTGGTGGCTATTTTATTTTGGCTTTAGGGCGCGCCGACTTGTGTGCTGGTGTCAGGATGTCAGGATAGGTCGCTGCATGTCAGGATGGCGGCCTAGTGGGCAGCATGTCTGTTTCGTAACCGATTCATTTTGGCAGGATGGGCTGCTGACCTGCATGTCCGGCCAGCGCCGGCTGCAGAGGGACGGACGTGCCGGCCAGCACCATGGACGTGCGCGTCGCCACTGTCGACACGGGCCGCAGCTGGGCCACCTCGGCGCCGCTCAGGTGCAGCGTCTCCGGCTTGGCGGCGGCTGCAGCACACATGACACAGGACGCAGTCAGTCATCATAGCTCACGTATCACAACAGCCCGGTCGGCCATCCTCTTCAGACCACGTCCATACAGATGTGGACATATAAACGTTCCACTCATAGTACAACAATTCAATCACAAAAATCGTGTGCAAGTGTACTAAGGATCCTGAGATGAACACTGAGTGCAACACACGCAATCTGTTCCTGAATAAGAAACTTTGGTTCTTTTACAACGCATTCAATTGCTAGCTCCTATAGCGTCGCCAACCTCTCACGCCGATTGGCCGCGGGTGGACTCGGTAATGCCGCCGGTTGCGAAATTCGAACCCACAATCTTGCGATCAAGAGCTCGGGGCCGCGGAAGCTCAGTTGGTAGAGCGTCGGATTCGTGATCGCAAGGTTGTGGGTTCGGAGCTCACAGCCGACGGCATTTACCGAGTCCACCCGCGACCAATCGGCGTGAGAGGTTCGCGACGCTATATGACCTAGCGGTTGAATGCGTCGTAAAAGAACAGAAGGTTCTTCTTTGATCAAGAGCCCGACACTCTACCGACGGAGCTACCGCGGCCCCTGCCAGCCCTCAAGGTGGACGTCGTCAGGTCTCAGAGGCCCTTTATGACGGCCCAAGGTCCTCTCTGGCAACTAGGGCCCACCTCAGTCATCTCAGGGGCCTCTTTGATGGCCCAGGATCTTTTCCGGTAAGCTGGAGGCCCCTTTTCAAACGCTTGGACCCTGTCCATCAGGTCAGGGACCCTTTCTTGGGCTTGGCCTTCGCCGACAGCCCAGGGCCCTTCATATTGGATCTGGGCCCTCTCTGTCAGCCCGGGGGTCCTTCCAACTATACGGGGTCCCCTCCGTTGATCTGGAAGCCCTTAACGTTAGCCCCGCTAAGGACCCTCAGCATCTTCCTGAGGGCACTCTCCGTCGACTCTGGGCCATCTTCATCGGCCCGGGACCCTTCCCGTTAGCCCGGGGCCCCTTTCGTTGGTTCAGGGGCACTACACGTCGGCATGGCCCCCTCCGACCCTCAAGAGAGGGGGGGGGGGGGGCTGCCCCTTCGCCCTCCCCCACCGGCTCTATGTGGTAGGTGGTGCCACTGCTCCACTAACATGAACCTATGTGAAGTGGATAGTTGATACCTCCAGAAAAGATGGCGTTAGTTCTTCGAAAGTGAAAGGTCACGGATTATTCCAGACGGCGGAAACGCAGGGCGTAGATTGACCGGAAATCAAGATGGTAAGAGTGGTTCCAGAAGCTTCGATTAACTATTGGTCTCGAGATGATTGTTACACTTGAGGAGGATGTGACTATGACGTTTACTTTGGACGGTGTCAGCGAACGAACGAACGAACGAAACGTATGTTGTGTTCGACGCGGAACAGATGTTGGCGGAGTGTGATTTCGAGTGTCCTTTGTATCATGCGAGTATCTGTAATTAATTGCTACTTGGATATTATGTGGTCCGGAGTAGAGTTGTCGAAAACACCTCTGCAAATGAGATGAAATAAATTAGTTACAGACGGATCAGTCCTGACACAAGTGAGCTGCCGAACTGACTTGTGGGTCGCGTCTGCTAAAACGGTACGTTAATCGACATGGTGACTCGATACTCTAGGTTTTGTGATGCATTATCAATTAAATTGAACTTGTTGGCATTCGGCATATCGCATTAGGCTGTAAAATGGTTGTTAAATAGTGGTGTTATATGGTGTGTCGGTGAGCAGAATTTCTCCTCATTCCGTTCAAGAAATGTTCTAATTTCGTAACTTGTTTCAGGACGCGGCTGTGCAGGCTTTGTGGGCTTTGAGGGTTGAAGGCTTTGTATTATGAGTTGAGTTGAGTTGGATTGCTTTATGTCGGTGCACCAGCCATGGTTGTTTTTCATCGAACAAGGACCAGTAAACGTGCATTTGGATTTAAATAGACGACAACAAGGTGACGGCAAAAACGGGAGTTTAAGTGGAATGGAAGGAGTGTGGCGAAGATGTTGGAGCAGACTGAGGCAGTGAACACAGCGAAGTGAGATACGAAAGGACAGGGCAGTGATTTGGAGAACATCAACTTACATTCGGTGGTATGCTACTTACATGCATACCCACTTTTGGGTGTATCAGTTTCAGCAGAACAAGTAAGCACTACTGCTGACTGTTAGGACTGGGGAAGCACAGGCAGTCAAGTGGCTTGTAATGCTATGATCCCTTGTCAGCATGTCGGTCATATCAATTTGTCATAATCTTGTCTGAATGTCTTGGTTTTCTTTTATAGATACTTTGTTGTTTGTGCATGACATCTTGCTTTTCAATTGTGGTTTTATTTCAATGTTTTCTATCCATTACACCCAATGTCCATTCTCACCGCTATTACTTACTAACCCAATCCAAGGTTTGGGCCACCGATGATCGTCGACACTTATGGTGGTAAATTTCCAGACACCTTTTTGGAATTGGGTACAGCCGCTCTATTTCTCAGACATGTCTCTGCCCTTGCTCAGTTTGGTTTGCAAAGTAGTGCTTCCTCTATCTGCTGACAAAGGAGGTAGTAGATGTACTGCTGAGGACAAATATTGGTAACTTTGTGCCTTAAGTTGTTTCATGGATTCCTTGAATTATTCCTTCCAACACATTTGTGAACATGATAGGGATGATGTGACCACTCATTTCCTCTGGAAATGACCACTTTTCAGTTCACAAGCAAAATAACACAATACAAGGGGCTTAGAGCTGTTTTACTTTGCATAAATAAGTGTTAAAAACAAGAAAAATCAAAATCCGCAATAATTTTGGAAACGTTACGCCCCTGTTTACCTGGCCATCAAACGTTACGCCCCTGTTTACCTGGCCATCAAACGTTACGCCCCTGTTTACCTGGCCATCATTTGCCAGTACATCGTTTGCCATAAAGCAAACCTGAAAAGAGAGGTAGAAAGAAAGAGAGAGAGAGAGAGAGAGAGAGAGAGAGAGAGAAGCGAGGCGAGAGCGAGGCGAGCGAGCGAGAGCGAGAGCGAGAGCGAGAGCGAGAGCGAGAGCGAGAGCGAGAGCGAGAGCGAGAGCGAGAGCGAGAGCGAGAGCGAGAGCGAGAGCGAGAGAGCGAGAAAGAGCGAGAGAGAGACACTAGAATAGTCGAATCAACTTCTAAATGAAATGGTATTACTTGTCAGTTTACCTTCATATGTGCTCATCCCCGAAATCCTCAACGATGCACAGTACCATCGTACGAAAGCGAAGCCAAAATAAGGTGGCACAACGGGCGCAACCAGCAAGTATCTGACTCAAATTGCGTCGATTCTGGCACAAAAGACAACCGACAACGGTAGAGCTTCACATTGCGCTACCATCTTTGAATAGAATAGGGGAAAGCATGCTTCCAAGTCCGCAAGAGTAGATAGAACGGCCGGACCAGACGATGGAAGTTGCGGCCAGTTCAAATATCGGTGAATTATCGGTGTCTTGCGACAACACAAGCGTGCGTGGTGAATTTGTTTGCCGGTTCGCATCTGCGTGCGGTGGGAATTCAGCACTGAACCACGAGGTGATCACAGCGGGGCAAATAGGCGCACGGTGTCCACAGTCTGTGCTCGGCTGGGATGGCAAGTCGGCTGGGTGCGGGGTGTTGCGTTGCCAGGCCCTGCAGACATGGTTGGGCCACGCAAGGTCCGACAGCAGGACGGGGCGTTCGTATTTTCCAATGTTCACGACTGCTAACGTTCATACTTTACAAATTGATATATAACTTTTAACAATTGGAAGTCAACTTCCAAAACAGCCCGGAAGGAGGCATTCATATATTCCAAAGTTCAAAATTTCCTATTTGGAAGTTAGCTTTCAAATTGGGACGACAGACCTGTCCTGCTGTCGGCTGTCATGGCGACGCGAGTCGTCGGCTATTGGTCTTCGGGATATCGGTAGGCTGTACCGCACAACACCGACGGCCCGCGACCGTTGTCCCCACAGTGCACAACAGTCGGTCGACAGCCGGCTGGCGTGGGGACGTCGCTCAAAACAGTACTATCGTGAACTGGCTGGCTGCGTGGCCAGACGGGGCGCAGACCAAGGGGCGTCCGGGCAACAGCCGATGGGATAGCCACCATAGCGGTGCGCCGACACCTTCGTGACTGTCCTCCGCGGCCGGGCACGGTGGCGATGACGTGATCGGTAACCTCCAGATGAAGACGTGTCGCGTTGTTGTCGCATTTCCTCTTCCCCCCCCCCTCCCTCCCGCCCCCATCCACCGGAGTTCGGCACCCGGCCTCACGCTGTTCTTCAGTTAACGAGAGCACTCAGAATTGTGCGAGCAATTACAGTTTCAGCGGAAGGTAATTTAGATGCAAGTCCACCGGGGCCTCAAAAGCCCCCAGGGCTCCATTTGATACTAAACACCCGTTGACCTACACAGGCCCGGGCTCTGCCTTACACACAGCTCCATTTATGTACTTAGGATAGGAGTCAGAGGTTGAAGTTGATGCTAATTTCAAGTCATTAGGTAGGTAAGAATGGACACTGGTGCATAGGACAAATTGTATCCTGCTGTTAACAAGGCCTATGGAAGTTGGCGGTAGTATTGCGTCGATGTATATTTATGAACAATAGGCCATAAACGACAGCAAAAAACGAGTGAGCTCGTCAAAAATTGCAGATTTTAAAAGCGTCCAGCCAGCCAGCCAGCCCCTGCAATGCGAATTTGATTGATCAGCGTTAGTATCGCTGGGCCCTCCTAATGATTTCTTCAGGACCCCACTTCTGGAGGCTCTACTCCAAACGCAGGCCGGGTTCTCAATGGCCACATATGGATGCTTTTTGCGGGGATATGGATTTTCTGGCAGTGCCTGCGACAATTGCATCAGGGGAACGCCAGGTTTCCTCCCCACCTCTCGGATGGCTGCTCCCGAGCATAAAAACCCTCTTGGAACTCGGAGGATCCCGTATTGAACTCACAGGCCGTACGAGACCTCAAAGTGGCCCTTCGGAGTTCCAATGGATGCTCCCAAGACTCACGGAGGATCTTCACATACCAGGATACCAGGATCTTCACATCAATACCAGGATCTTCACATGGCTCTTACACAGCGTGTAAGTCCCAAACAGTACTCAAATGGGCGCTACCAGCTTTTCAAGGACCCTTTAAGAGCCTAAGACGCTCTCGCATAGCTCGGAGGGGCAAAACAAGCACAGGTATACATTTCCCGGCACTTTCCATCGAAGCAACCAACGAAGTTCGTAAAATTTCCAACTGCTACCATAAAGCATCGAAACTGTGTTGCAATTAGTGACATTACAGAGGGGATAAGTGGCCACAATTTTGATCGATTTTATGCTAGGCGTGTGTTCTGCTTTGTAGCACGCCTCGACCATCGACCTTGACAGCCTCATCTGACTAGATTAAATTGCTGCGTGCATTTTAAAAATACACTGAGGCAAAATGTCTTGCAAAAAACCGAATGACTGAAGACAAGTTGAGATAGCTATTACTGGCAACATTTTTATCTTTGACTTACGTCAGATCACACTGTACGTGTAAAGAACCGTACTTCGTGAAAATGTGTGGTAGTGCAGCCAACGGAGCAACTTCGGACAAAACTCCCGAGGGAGATGAGCTGATAACGCTGGTTGGTTGGTTGGTTATTGGTTTTACGACACGTCGACCGTTGAGTCATATAGCGTCGCCAATCTCTCACGCAGATTGATCGCGGGCGAAGAGTAGTGACAGGTGAGATTCGAACCCACAATCTTTCGATTGTGAGACGAGCATCTTACCCCTAGACCACTCGTCCCCAGCTGATAACGCTGGAAGTGATGACAAAACATTAAGGGCCCCTTGAGCAATGTGCTAAAAATAGAAATCAATTCAGGTGAGTGGAGCGCTCCAGCTTCCAAAAGAGATTTCAGACCCAACCAGTGTAATTCCCATTTCTTGTAGGGCACAAGCCCTCCAATATTCCACCGAGGCCCAATAGTGTTGGATTATAGCATGAGTCTCTGGCGTCCCAATACTTTTCAAGCAGCTGACAAGAAGTGCCCAAATACCCTTCAAAATCTGCTGCTGTTGTAGGAGCTTCCACCTTCACAGATATGTGAGTGTGGTTGTGGCTATGCATGCAGTATTGTCACAGCCATAATTCTGCGTATCTCCACAAAAATGTGAGTGTGGTTGTGGTAATGCATGCAGTATTGTCACGGAGGTCATTCTGCGTAAAGTTACTGGTCCATTGCCGCTCGCCCTAAACCCACGAAAATGAACACCAGCTATTGTGCGATGCTCCGTGTAGCGATGTCGGAACATTGGAGCGCCATTATATCACCATTACAACTGCCCCCCCTGTATTCGCATATAGGGTGCGGGCATGGCCGAGTAGTTAAGGTTTTGAGCTCTAGTACCAAAGGTCCCGTGTTCAACACTAGCAGCGCTCGGGACATTTCCCAATCCCGCGGCCCACCAGCGAAATAGTGTGGGCGGCGCCATTAGCCGTGAATGTGCATAAAGTGCGTCGTGAATCACCCAATAAATAAACAAACAATTCGTGTACAGAACACAGTATCGTTCTCGGAGGCTTCTTTGGTCGCCCTCACCAGCGCTGGTGTCTTAGTCTTGTGTTGACTGTGTCTCAGCTGTGTCCCGACTATGTCGTGGCCGTGTCTCGGCTGTGTCCCGGCTGTGTCTCGGTTGTGTCTCGGCCGTGTCTCGGCCGTGTCTCGGCCGTGTCTCGGCTGTGTCTCGGCCGTGTCTCGGCTGTATCTCGGCTATGTCTCGGTTGTCTCGGCCGTGTCTCGGCCGTGTCTCGGCCGTGTCTCGGTCGAATCTCGACAGTATCCTGGACGTATATCGGCTGTATCTCGGCCATGTCTCGGCTGTGTCCGGCTATATGTCGGCCATGTCTCGGCTGTATCTCGGCTGTATCTCGGCCGTGCCTCGGCTGTATCTCGGCTGTATCTCCGCCGTGTCTCGGCTGTATCTCGGCCGTATCTCGGCTGTATCTCCGCGGTGTCTCGGCGGTGTCTCGGCTGTGTCTCGACTGTGTCTCGGCTGTGTCTCGGCCGTATCTCGGCTGTATCTCGGCTATGTCTCCGCCGTGTCTCGACCGTGTCTCGGCCATGTCTCGGCTGTATCTCGGCTGTGTCTCGGTTATGTCTCGGCTGTATCTCGACTATGTCTGGGCCGTGTCTCGGCTGTGTCTCGGCTGTATCTCGACTGTGTCTCGGCTGTGTCTCGGCTGTATCTCGGCTGCATCTCGGCTGTGTCTCGGCTGTATGTCGGCTGTATGTCGGCTGTATCTCGGCTGTATCTCGGCTGTATCTCGGCTGTATCTC
Source organism: Ashinkailepas kermadecensis (assembly GCA_034440615.1). NCBI lineage: Eukaryota > Metazoa > Arthropoda > Thecostraca > Neolepadidae > Ashinkailepas > Ashinkailepas kermadecensis. Next base: position 165,994 of record JAOTOM010003801.1, on the reverse strand, counting down.
GGCTGTGTCTCGGCTGTATCTCGGCAGTGTCTCGGCTGTATCTCGACTGTGTCTCGGCTGTATCTCGACTGTGTCTCGACTATGTCTGGGCCGTGTCTCGGCTGTGTCTCGGCTGTATCTCGACTGTGTCTCGGCTGTGTCTCGGCTGTATCTCGGCTGTATCTCGGCTGTGTCTCGGCTGTATGTCGGCTGTATGTCGGCTGTATCTCGGCTGTATCTCGGCTGTATCTCGGCTGTGTCTCGGCTGTATCTCGGCCGTGTCTCGGCTGTATCTCGGCTGTGTCTCGGCTGTATCTCGGCTGTGTCTCGGCTGTATCTCGGCTGTGTCTCGGCTGTGTCTCGGCTATGTCTCGGCTGTGTCTCGGCCATGTCTCGGCTGTGTCTCGGCCGTGTCTCGGCCGTGTCTCGGCCGTGTCTCGGCTATGTCTCAGCTATGTCTCGGCTGTATCTCGTCCGTGTCTCGGCCGTGTATCGGCTGTATCTCGGCCGTGTCTCGGCTGTATCTCAGGTGATGCCGTCAGCGGTCGGCCCAGCCCGGCGCCGCCATTGTGGCATCGGCAGCAGGATGCCATCTCGGCTGTGTCTCGGCTGTGTCTCGGCTGTGTCCCGGCAGGGCGTCTCGCCGTCGCCGTCGCCGTCACCGGCCAGACCAATCCAAATAACCGTCGCCGTCGGCACGGGTGTCGGTAGTGCCAATCAAACCGAAATGAACTCTGATCTGAGTGTACTGAAATCCGGTTAGGATCCAAGAACGCGGACTTATTGAAGATGCCTTGCCGGCACATTGAAGTGATAGAATGTCCCAACCCGTGTTATTGCCTTGTGACAGCCGTGGTGTGCGGTAGCATGTGTGATCAGTGTGACCGAATTGGTATTCAGTTGGTCGCATACTGTGAATTATTTGTGATGAGCTTTGTATTTTTTTTTCTCAGGGACATAAATAAATAATTTCAAAGTGTATATATGCATTTGAAAGACAACTAAATGCGAGAAGTGAAGCATGAAGTGATGGCACTCATTTGAGGCAAGTATGCTCTCCACCAGCATTATACTAATCTGTAATTAAAGGAAACTCACAACCGAATCTGGATATTTGTGATGCGTAAAAATGCAGCTAACGATATTTGAGCGCCATAAAGCCCAAATAACGTTAGCTGCACTTTACGCATCACAAATATCTAGATGCGATGGACATTGATAGTGAAAGATGCAAATACAAGTGACAGCACTGACATATCATATACATATATCACCTGTTGCGTGTCACTTTCCACCAAAAATGTTCAATTTGCGCACACTGTGGGGTCATGTGTCTGAAGGACAGTTTCCCTTTCAGAGCATACATCAGAACCGCAGTGCTGCTGGTGAAGCAACTATCTTGCGAATTCGCTCATTCACTTACTTAGCCTGATCCACTCAGCTTGACTCAGCTCATCCACTCAGCCTGACTCAGCCTGCTCCACTCAGCCTGACCGATTCAGCTGGACTCAGCTCATCCACTGAACCTGATCCACTCAGCCCAATTAAAATTGACTGCACCATTCCCTGGCGTCTATTTGTACAATTGCCTGGCTCGCCGTCACGTATTCGGCATCGAACCCAGTTTCGACAGTGTTGATTTGGACTCGGAGCGCACGCTTTGCATAGTTCAGTGAGCATGTCCGGAAGACGACCATGGCCGGATACAGAGACCCGCCCCAGTCCACGGATAGCGAACTCGGGTAGCGAAATCGTGAGACCAGGTACTCTTTCAGATGTCACAGCCTTAGTTGGTGTGCGTGTGTACACACTCAAGCGTGTGCACCAACACTCCAACACCCACCCACCCATACACATCCATACCAACATCACAACACCCGCCCACCCAAACATACCCACATCGACATTATCACACCAACACCGACATCACAACACCCACCTACCCATGCACACATACACATCAACACCGACATCACACAACACCCACCCACCCATACACACCCACATCGATATCACAAGACCCACACATACATCACAATACCCACCCACACAGAAATAACAACACATACTCACCCATACACACCCACACAGACATCACAACACCTACCCACCCATAAACATTCACATCGACATCACAACACCCGCCCATACATACGCACCCACACTGACATCGACATCAACACCCACATCCCACATACCCATACACACCTACGCCGACATCGGGTCCCCCCCCCACCCCACTCTATCCCACTCCCCACACACCCACACCGACATCGACATCGACATCACATCCACCCACAACAACAACCAGTAATCGATTAATCGGTTCACCAAAGCGCTGGATGTCATTGGTTCCTGCCCGAGAAAGAAGGAATCGGTCGGCCTGGATCGAGACGGAAAGGCTGAGATATGCAGAGCTGGTCTCTTCACAGAATGTATCGGTCAGTACGGGGGATCTGTCTCATTCAGTGGCAAACAGAAACGGCAGCTTTTACGTCCTGGTTGAGTGTTCAGAGGCGCCTTAGGTAGACAACTATTACTGCCGTCAAGTGCACTTCAGTGCACTGATAACCGCTGCCAGCAGAAAGTATCACGTGTATCCTTTGCATACCCAATATCTGTTGAACTGACGACTTGTGACTGCTTTCACGCCCTAGGCTAAGATCACCTCCAAGAGAAGTATCGGAACGCTGATGCATTTGTATGTGACGACGCCATTCAGGGTATGTCACGACATACGTTTTGCAGTCAAAAGGACGACGCACATCTAAAATCAGCGGTAATCGCTCGTGTGCATGCTCTATGAAAGGTGCTGTGCTAATCTTGAGTGTTTGAATCGACAGCATGAACTGGTGAGGGCACCCATAAATATTATATGATAGATAGAAGTATGACCCAGACGAGAGATATGATAGCACTTTTGAACTCTTGAGTTGTGCTACATGTGATATGATTAAGTTATTTTTCAACTATGGGAAAACAGGGAGCTCGGGGAAAAGAAAACAAGGGAAACCTCGGCTTGCATAAGTCATGCCATTTGACTTCCCTTCCAATTTTCTCTGAAAATATGAATGGGAAAGCAGTGCCATTACATTGTGAAAATATTTAGAGCCCGTATTGTTCCAATCCAGGCGCCCCCCCCCCCCCCCCCCCCAACAAAAAGTACCCAATGGGTGCTTCTGAAAACATCGGATGGTTTCTTTTTCAAACCACCTCCGTTAGGGTCCTGCATTTTAACACCCAGCTGGTATTCGGGTTGATGATGAGTAGAGCTATCTGCTCAAACCAGCACATCACACTTTCTGAGCCAAAGCAGCTTACGCCGAACTAGCCAAGAAAAACAAGAAATAAATTACAACGGTAGCTTCCTCGCCTAGCCTCTCACAGACCACTCTGTTGAACAAAGGAAATGCTCTTATGTTTCCGATCAGACCAACGGTTTGAGAACTAATATTACAGGATAATATTGTGCAAGGATTGGAATGAACTGCCATGAGCATGAGCTGCACGGGATTGCCACATATGGTGCTCTTTCTGAGTTGTGTTGTTCATACCAGATACAATCATTTTGCCAATGTGAACTGGGTTATATAAAGTCTAAAATTGTATGCCTCGGGTGAGCAAAGAATGATGTACTTCAGACCTTCGAATATGTTCCGATTCTGAAACGACTCAGGCGGTTTCAGATCAGGGATTCGCCGATCTATCTCGTACCTCGCCTGAACGTCTCACACGCAGTCTATCGAAGGATTGTTGATGGTCTTCACACACCTTGGATCGACATCGCATCATCTTGTACGACGATCTTACCCTAGTGAATCATTTATGTGTAAGAGCCAAAGGCCGTAAAATTGAAAGTGTTTACTTCCCATTATCAACCTTGTCTCAAAGGGAAAGGGGAAAATTGAGAAACGTATATTTACTTTTGCTGTTCAAAGCGTCGTAGGCAAAGTAACACTCATTAATTTGAATTCCTCGAGGGGCTCTTTGATCTCCTCGTTACAGATAAAAACGAATCCTCAGGAGTTAGCACACAACTTCACGACCAGACCACGACTGCTACTGGGGTTGTATGCCTTGTGTTGACCGTTGATCATCTTTTGACTGATCTGATGCCAGCAGCACTGATGTCCGCGTTACACATATACAACTCGCCGTCGCATTCCTTGCCGGGATAACACACCCTTGGGCTATTCGCACCACTGACGCCGGTGCGTCACATTTTTACATCATTCCCTCAGCATGCCGCTGGTGACGTGGCTTTGGACGCTTGCAGCCGTTCAAGCTCCCAGACTTCATTGGGAACGAATAGGCGATGATTGCGTCTGGTGCAGTCACTGGCCTCTGATGACCACTGACCTCCGATGGCCACTGACCTCCGATGGCCACTGGCCTCCGATGGCCACTGACCTCCGATGGCCACTGGCCTCCGATGGCCACTGACCTCCGATGGCCACTGGCCTCCGATGGCCACTGGCCTCCGATGGCCACTGGCCTCCGATGGCCACTGGCCTCCGATGGCCACTGACCTCCGATGGCCACTGGCCTCCGATGGCCACTGGCCTCCGATTGCCATTTAGGATTTGGACGGCCGGATCAGGCTGAGCGGCATCGACGTTGATTCGTGGTGGCAGTGGCGCTCCCACGGACAAATCGTCTGACAGCCGCGGTGGATTAGGCTCAGGCGCAATCACGTACACCGCGCTAGGTGCAATGTTCCCATGACTCCTACACGGATGAGCCTGAATCAGCCACGGCCAGCAAATCGGCCGATCGCCTTGCCGTAGACATCTTCACCGCACGGGATACGCGTTCACCGCCGCGCGCTATCTAAAATATGCTGGCGGGAGTGCCGGGTGAGTGATGGCGAAGCCCACGGCACATGTCCGGGGGCTGTTGGACGAGGAACGTGCGACGAAGTGACAATGTATGAGCGCTGGATACTGGTGGGTCCGTAGGATTGGAGGAAGATGGCTGGTAGCAGATGTGCCGATTCGGCATTATTGTCGACTCATTCAATCAGATTATTGTTCAGTTTGATGATTCATTCCGGATTCAATTCGGAGGCACAAGAATGCCTTGGTTCAGTCGTGATCCGACATTAACGAAGTCGAAATGACATTCAATGATGATACTGCCACCAAAAGAAAACAAATGTGTATTCAATAATGATGCAGCCAGTATTCATGAAACAATCCAGTCATTATTGGCACTGATAGTGATTCGCTGGAACTATTCGAAATTAATCAAACCTGGTTCAATTGGACATACAATTTGGTGGGATTATTTGTCAGGGCGCAGTGCCAGTTGCTTGAGCTGACCTTGATCACGGCCACGGTCACGGCTATCAAAATACTTCAGGGCTGTGCTGAGTAGTAAATGCTTAAATTTTCATATATTTAAAAAAATCATTTGTTATGCACGTCACACCTCACACATCACACGTCACACATCACACGTCGCACATCACACGTCACACGTCACATGTCACACACATAACTCGTCACACGTCACACATCACACGTCACACGTCACACATCACACGTCACACATCACATGTCACACATCACACGTCACACATCACACACATAACTCGTCACACGTCACACACATAACTCGTCACACGTCACACATCACACGTCACACGTCACATGTCACACATCACACATCAAACGTGCCACATCACACACCAGTGTCACACACCAGTGCCTTTAAAGTGAACATGGTTTCGTCAGCCGATCTGAACCCCAGCCAAATTTGCGCACGTAAGTGCTGCCTGCCTTTTAGCGGTCTTCCGCCAGTTGTGTTGAGCTTTGACGCTGTGTTGGACTGCAGTAAGAAGAGGGCCCACGCGTCTGCGGTGGACAACACGATGTCGCGCGATCAGAGCTTTGGTGCTCGACTGGACTGGGGTCAGAGGAGGGGGCCACACCGCTGCGGTGGACAACACGATGTCGCGCGGTCAGAGCTTTGGTGCTCGACTGGACTGGGGTCAGAGGAGGGGGCCACACCGCTGCGGTGGACAACACGATGTCGCGCGGTCAGAGCTTTGGTGCTCGACTGGACTGGGGTCAGAGGAGGGGGCCACACCGCTGCGGTGGACAACACGATGGCATCGGGTCGAGACTTACATGCTGTACAACAAGAGGACAGTCGGACACGGGCTGAGGGGCTGGGATCGAGACTTACATGCTGTACAGCAAGAGGAGGAAGAAAAACACCGTGCTCTCTGGTGACTAAGTGCCGTGTTATGCGGCCACCGATCATTCATGTCTAGCAAACTCGAACGGACGAGACAATGTGACAGCTCGTCATCCTCGAACTGCCGATCAAAAGTGACACGCTCGAACAACTGGATAGTCACCAACCACCACACCAACTATTAATTACTAGAATACCAATGAACCAATGAATACAATATTAGAATACCAATGGAAGCATGAGTCGAACCACGCGACCTCGCCTTCATGGAATAGCAACGAAGCAATCGTTACAGAGTACAACGCAAAAGTACATTAGTGACCAGCGATGAAGGCTGCGTAAATGCGTGCGTGCATGTGTGTGTAGGTGTGTGTATGTATGTGCAGGTTTGTGTATGTGTGTGTAGGTTTGTGTAGATACGTTCAAGTGTGTGGGTGCATGTGCATATGTATATGTATGTAGATGTGTAGGTGTGGTGTGCGTGTGTGTATATGTGTGTGTAGGTATGGTGTAGGTGTGGATATGTGCATGTGTGTGTATGCGTGCATGTGTGTATATGTGCATGTGTGTGTGTATGCGTGCATGTGTGTGTATGTGTGCATGCGTGTGTATGTGTGCATGTGTGTATGTGTGTATGTGTGTGTGTGTATGTGTGTGGGGGGGGTCTGTATGTGTGTGTCGCGCGCACCTGCCCAGCGCTCTGTGTTGACACCAGCACGGATCAGCAGACCCAACACTGGACGGAGTCTCGGAGTCACGTCGCAGTCTCGGGTCGGAGTCACACCGCGCCGATACTGCGGCCGCGATATGGCGCCCGACCCGACTCTCCCCCCCCCCGCCGAACCCGCTCAATTAGCTACGCCGAGGACCAAATGTTCCAGCCACTGGAATAGCGCGGTGATCAGTGCCGAGTGTGTTAAATTACAGTGTTGCAATTACCCCCCCCCCCCCTCCGGCTGACGGAGCACGACCAGGCGGTGCCGTGACGTCACGCCGATTACAACCGTATCCTGACCGTCGTACTCGGGCGACCACGCACGAGGAATGGCACAATGCGCATCATGCATTTCGCGACTACTGCACCTTCTACATCTTTCTACATTTGCTGCACCTTCTACATCCACTGCATCTTCCCGACGGCATCTGAATATCCGAATATGACTTCAGGCTAACGCTACATCATCGTGCTCAATTTTCGACTTGTGCATAATTCCATCTCTTCGGATTTGGAGGATTTGGTAAGTTATTTGAATTCCCGGGCGAATTGCCGAAACATATGTTCATTTAGATCCCCGAGCGCTTATTTTACAACATCAGAGCGCTGCAAAACATAACGGTGTTAAATATATAACCTCGGGACGGAACGCTTTTAGATATCGGAGCACGTTTCCAGAGTTAATTATCTTCGCGCCATCCCTACGCCGTAAAACGGCGTAAGCCGTTTTGCAAAGTGTTAACAATGGGCACATATTGCACCGTCAGTATTTCTAAACAGCGTGGACAGCGAGGTCTGTCCTGCCCGCACAGAAGCTAGTGGTGGGTAGCACAGGTGTGGCCGATGTGGATAGTGGTGGGTAGCATAGGTGTGGCTGATACGCGGTCTACACCGTGACCCAGTTTCCATGGTCGCCACTATTTCGATTACTGACATCAATTCCAAGTCACAGAAACACCTCTAACCCAATTCCTAAACCTGATTATAATCCGGACAATAAACCGAGAGATACCTGGGTTGAGTGCCCGTCAACCTGGTTATGACAGGCACCAGCCAGCAAAACAAAAATATACCGGACTATGTAAATGCTTTCTTGTATAGTATTTGAATGCTTTCGTCTCAACAAGATGCATACGCATTGGGAATGCCACTTAAGCTCTCTCAATTATGTTTACCGAGGATATCCGAAAATGACAACTTGTTTTTAGAAATCAACATTTTGAACATTAACTAGCATTAACTACTGAGTACAGCCATGCACAGCCCGAATTATTTTGATGGCCGTGACCGTGGCCGTGATCAAGGTCAGTTCAAACGACTGGTTCTGCTCCTTGAGAAGTCATGCAACCAAATTGCTGTCCGACTGAACAATATTGTATTATTTTCGCGCAGCTACCGACTTAATCAGAACCAATAAAAAAAAACCATGACTGGATTGCTTCATGACAACTGGCTCAGTCATTGCTGAATCAACATTTATGCTTTCTTTTAGTGGCAGGATCATGACACAATCACATTATTTTCACTTCATAGATATCGTATTACAACAGAACTAAGATATTCCTATGCCTTCTGGACTTAATCAGGAATGAATCATCAAGCGTCTCACAGCACGTGCTGCACATTCTGATCTTCGACTGTCTACACGCACAGTCTCTTGAGACTGTTCAATTGAATTTCTCTTGTCTTACGAGTCAGGTCATAGGCAGCATGCATAGGCAGTTAAACGGCGCACCATGTTTATCATGGAAATTGCCCGAGGGCGAATTGCAAGTGAGGCAGTTTGAACAACTCGTTTCCGTGTAGGAAACATCTTTGACAACTTGTGCGCCTACAAACACATTTTACATCACACGAGACATTACAAACGTATTACATGCACTAAATAGATCTGCAGCAAGGCGATCAGCAGATTCGCCGGCCTTGGCTGAATCAAGCTAATCTGTGCAAAGGTCATGGGAACATTGCACATAACTTAGTTTACGTGATTGCGGCTGAGCCTAATCTAGTACGGCTGCGAGACGCTTTGTCCACTGGAACACCACTGCCAACACGAATTAACGTAGATACCGCTCAACCTAATCCATCCGTCCAAATCCCAAATGGCCATGGGAACCAGGTCAGTGCCATATTGTCCCTCCAGGTTCTGCGATAACGTGATGATCAATCTCCGAGGGGTGGCGAGTTGTGGGCAGCTGGTGATGGGTCGGTGCATCCCAGCTGCTCTGCCACTTAACATGCACATTAGATAACATCTTCAAGAGGTGACATTTGGCTGGAAGTGGGAAAATCCGCGTTCGGGGGCTCTGGGCTGATTTGGCTTTGGGCTGCCAATATCGCTGCGAAATCGGCACGTTCATATCCGAATATTCCGATATGGCTTGGCATCCATCAGGTTTTTTTGGGACAGTGCAGGTTTTTGTCCAACTCAATCCTGAGTAGATACTCGCCAGAACATCACGCAGTCGAAGGTCTGAAGGGCAAAAGTCAGACGCGCTAAGAAACTGCTGACATAATTGAATAGTATCGCAGATAAAACATTCTGGGACACTTCGATGAAAGAAGGCACTTCGACTATCGCGACCAGCTCCGAGCTAATCGACTTAATTACAGGCGATAATCAAAAGCATCAAAGGCACCGAGTAAAGTAAAAGACAACCAAGAGTCAAGGACACATCAAAGGCACCCGAGTAAAATAAAAGAATTAGCAAGCGCACCGGAGGGGGGGGGACCCGACCACCTCTCCTGTTTTCGACCACATCTGATAAACAGGCAGCGATATTGTAATACAATCCTGTGACTTTGTTAAAATTGATAAGCGCATCCTATGCAACAATACAAAAAAGATACGTTGGTAAATATAAGAACTACGTAGGTGCAAAGTCGACCGACCGGGCGGCGACCGACCGACCGACGGTCGGCCACCTGGTCGCCGGGCGTTCAAGGTCACAAAAGCTTCGTCGGTGTGATGGAGCAGCGGCGAGGTGCGGCTGCCGATCTCGACCCATTTGACCCTGAAGGCATTGACCAAGTGTCATGAAATTCACACTGAAGCGAGCTCGGTACAGTGGCAATCTATCCTCCAAATTATGGGCTTCTAGCTTGAGTAGCTTTCGAGATCCTGGGGTCGGGATGGGATTGGGGGTAGGGGTCGGGGGCGAATCCGCCCCCGACCCCTCCGGTATTATGCTGATCACTAGACCAACAAAACAATTAGAATGATATCAACCAGTGTGAAAAGGGCAAGTTAGACTGCAAAAAAAATTGTTAGCCCCAGGGGTACTAGATGGTGGTTGCTTAGCCGTTGGGGTACTGGGTATTTGATTATCTCCTGGGGTACAATCTGGTGACTGTTTATCCTCTGGGGTACCATATGGTACTTGTTTAGCCCCTGGAATACTAGATAGTGGTTGTTCAGCCTCCAGGATACTAGATGGTGGTTGTTTAGCCCCTGGTGTACTATATGGTAGTTGTTTGGCCCCTGAGGTGCCAGATGGTGCTTGTTTAGCTCATGGGGTAATAAATGGTGGCTGTTTAGCCCCTGGCGAACTAAATGGTGCCTGGAGAAGCTCCCTGCCATCACAAGTATTACATCTTTTCCACCGAACTGCTCGATATCCGCTAATACGGCGGGTCATTAAACAGATGAGGCAGTCTGTGAAGCACATGCCGTGTCACTGAATGCCGTGTTAAGCAGCAAGCAGAAAATGCAGAGCATCGATCGGAGGAGGCAGCGAAATGATTGTTTCAAAAGCGCCCATTGATGACAGCGGGATTAGGTATTGCATCGCAAAACACGCGCACTCAAAATTGGCGGGAACATTGTCGTTCCTATCCTGATTATTTTAGAGTATCTTCTGTGCAGTTAGCGTGTTTGTGCTGTTGCAGTTTGATGGCTCCTGCGTCGTACTCGTGCCCCGCTAACAGGCACACCACTGGGTGAGAGACGCTCGCGTGCGACGCCATATTGATTTTCACTGCCTGCTACCTTGACTATTGATGTATGGTGAGGGGAGTGAGGATGTCGCAAACTGGAAGTAAGCCTGATGTATTTCATTTATACAGCATGACATCAATGTTGAACTGAACGTGTTCGTGAGACACATGTATGACACTTTTGTGAGGTAGGTATAGGCTAGTGAATTAAATATATGATCCGGGAACAGCAAGCATCATCGCCGGCTGATGATGACTGTTGCCTTGTCTTGGTCCGAGTGAGATCTCGTTAAAATCAGTCGCGATTTATCGGTCAGGCGACAATCATACGAGGCAATGAGGATGGAGCGTAATGCTAATGAGAATGCTTATGAGATGTAATGCTAATGCTCATTATGCTAATGAGAATTAGCTTAATTCTAGTTGAACTGCGTTGATAGCAATCATGCACTGTATGGTCAGCGGCTCTCGATCGTTGGATTTCAGCTTAACTCCGCGTCTGATATCTTAGACTTCGGTGTATAAACTAATCATGTTGCGCAGCCGTGCTCGGTGAAAACTTGGCGCAGACTTATGCTCGGAACTTCAATGTCAGTGTGGACATGGTCCCTCTGGACTGCAGTGTCAGTGTGGACATGGTCCCTCTGGACTGCAGTGTCCAGTGTGGACATGATCCCTCTGGACTGCAGTGTCAGTGTGGACATGGTCCCTCTGGACTGCAGTGTCAGTGTGGAGGCCCGGCTGGGTCAGTGTGAACATGATCCCTCTGTACTGCAGTGTCAGTGTGGACATGGTCCCTCTGGATTGCAGTGTCAGTGTGGATATGGTCCCTCTGCTGTACTGGATATCTGCTTACGCACCGTGAAGAAGATGCCTGACAGTGAAAGACATTTATTCATGAAAATTATGGGGAGGAGGATACATGGAGGAATGGGTGGGCTCAAATTGATGAGGAGTCAACATTGGGGGATCAAGGTCCCTCATATGTACCAACAATACCAACTGACACCCATGCTGAGAAGTTCATTGCATGGGGCTGGAAATTGAGCGGTATTATTGTAGCTTAGGCAGTTCGCAAGATTCGTTTTACACACGTTTTACTTCCGAGAAGCAAGGAAGGTTATGCTAGGTAATGGTCGGCTAGGTTAGGATATTCATTGCAAAATCTAGAGACATTTTGCGTGTTATTTTTTTTGTCGAAAATCTGAAACAGGAGGTAAAGCCAATGTAGGTTCTTTGTGGCTTTCTTGTGTGCATTTGCAACACGAAACGTGTACAAGACCACATATATGTGTAGACTATGTACCTACTAAGGGAAGTTGCCCAAAATGCATTACCTCAAATGTGGCTATTGCTCACCTGCTCACTCATCTAATCGGGTTTCCATTGGACTATCAGCCAGGGCTCATGATGGGCTAGGAAAAGGAAACAAAAAGGTACCATACCTGAAGTGAAAGATGCACCAGTCCATCACAAGACACGGACAATTATGGCATTGCAACATGAATTATCAACAGGTGGTGTGATACTGCAATGATTCAAATGACATTACGTCATAAAATCCAGTGTTAAGAGCCACGGTGGCAAATCTGGGTTACGTCCAGAAGGGAAATATAGTATAAGACTAGGTAAAAAAAATATAATGAGGCACCCTAATCAACACTATGTCCCAAGTTCTAAAGAAAATCTACTCCAGCATACCTAGTCCCGTTCGCCCGGCCTTATCGCTCTCGCGATCGAGACCCATATTCAACTATGTTTTCCCTAGAAGCATTATGGCAGAAAACATGTATCCACGCTTTTAGTCCTATTGTCATACCGTGGAAGCTCGACAGCTGATTTTTCCTTCCATGTTTTTGTTCGATCAACCTTCTGCTAACAATATGCAATCGCTTCAGTATTTGCAAAAGGAATGATTTGTTTTTGTTTTTACAAAAAGACATCCAAGCAAGGTACAATTAGGATACCACTGTTTCACTGGCACCCCTGGGCTGGGCTTTGGGTATTTCCAAGATATTTTATATATAGCAGAAGGATTAAAATATTTATTATTACACTGAGATGGATGAATGAAATACCAGGATCAATGCTACAGATAGTGTTCCAAACAATGCCACATATGACTGGCACGCGTGGGTAAGCTTTGTGGGCGGGTAGTGTGCACACAACTAATGCAACATTTATATCGTCGGCATATTCTTTGGCCGCAGCAGCACGGTTAACCAGTCTGGCCTACCTATAGAGGCGACCATGGTTGATGCTATAGTGTAAGCGACTGACAATGTTGACAACACCATGATGACGTCACTAGTCACCGCAGACACCTCAAACGCATTAGACAGCGTCGTGTGCGGTCTCTTCCTGGGGAAGGCTGGTGAGGCATCGACAGGAAGTGGCTTCCGCATGACTTTGCAGTTGCATGCAGTACGTCGACCATTCTAAGGCCCTATCGGTGACGCAGAAGTACAGAACAGAAGCACAATGCAACACTGTACTGGCGGAAAAGCAACTAATTATGATGGTTAATGTGACACTGTTCTCGTCACGTGACTTCCATTGGGAATAATGGTGGAATGTCACGTGACGAAAATAATCTGGTTGGTTGGTTATTGGTTTTACGACACGTCGACCGTTGAGTCATGTAGCGTCGCCAATCTCTCACGCCGATTGGTCGCGGGCGAAGAGTAGCGACAGGTGAGATTCGAACCCACAATTTTTTCGATTGCGAGACGAGCATCTTAACCCCAGACCACTCGTCCCCCACGAAAATAATATGTCTTCAGATAACCTTACCACTCCGATGGGGAAGGGGGGGGGGCATTCCAAACGGTTTTTACGCGACAGCAGAAAAACCGATGTGGTCTTCGTCAATACTGCACCGAGAAGCTTGATAGAATTAAAATGTTAACCCGCGCCGTGTTTCCGGTTAGATCATCACACCCACTCTCGGGGGAGGGACATTAAAGACCCCTCGCCTAACTTCCAAACTAAGCGTTTTATGGAAACGGGCGGGGTACCATTGGAAAGCTCTCGACGAATAGGGTCAGAAAATAGTTTTGTGTTGAATTTTTGGATAATTTTGAGAACCAAAATGTCAATTTTTTGTATATCTCGAGGAAATATATTTATCAAAGACATCTTATATCGGCATATTATGGTACATTAGATCGTGCATTGCAACCTTGACACTATTTAGGCCTAGGACAACTCGAAATAAACCATAAAAATAGTGGTGTCTAAATGGGCTTAGCCAACATTGCGCACTATATCGTGACCTGGTCTCAGGCCAGAGGTCAAACAAATTGTATAAGAAACTTCTCCTGATGCTTCTGCATGCATACCAAGGCCACAATGATGTTGGAAGAGCATGCATATTACAAAATAGGAAAACTGGCCCAAAATTATCCAAAGTTCGTCGTGATCTCAGGTCGCTGAATGCACCTCAAATGAAAATTCAAGATATACGTTTTGAAACTATTCCCCAATGGCACACAGGTAGCAAGTTCATTTCAATATATACTTTTGTGTATGAGTTATCGATCCTTAAACATTTTTGGAGGTGACCCTCTTTGACCTCAGCAAGACCAATGACCTTGCATGACCTGAGATTGAAATGATTACTTCAGATGCAAAAATGATCAAGAAAAGGATATTGAAAATCTTGCGGCTCTGTGCTTCGCTGTGTTCCTGCCATCGCGGGAAAAAAGCATTGAGGGGTGTAAAAAGACACCCCTAGAGACGAGGCGGGGTTTATGACGGGGGTTAAGTAATTTGTGGTATTATCCAATCTGATACGTGTGATGACCTAGACCCGTTACCTTTTTGAAGTCAACTTCGGGCACTGACCTAGGATGACCTTTTTGAAGAAAAAAATGTTTTCCGGGGTATTATAGGTTCGGAATTTAGATTCAGCGTGTATTTTACCCTAGAAATATACACAGCAGCATTTGCATCATGCAGGTTTTCGTTAGTTATTTGGGTTTAAGGACGCTTCGACCAAAGCGTGATCATTAGGCGCCCATTTCATGCAAGTTTTCAAGATACTTTCAAGATAAGTTTATTATCCAGAAGGTATCCTAGCCTGTCGGCTTACATATGGGTAACAGCAGGTCATGTAGGATACCCATTGAATCCGAGTTTAATCTGTGTGGTGCGATGTTGCCATTGGACTCAACAGCTGAACAGAGTAAGCATCTGCGTAAGAACCAATAAGGACAAAATGAAAACTTTCATGCCGGTCATTCCAGTGTTAGCATCGTGCCATGAGCGCTAACTGGAAATAAAGACATCCTCAGACCTTCATCCCCACCACCAACAAAACAATTCCCCACACCATAGTCTACACTCGTTGTTTTATCTTTTGCATGGATTTGTGAAGAAAAAAGAGCACAGGGAAACCTTTTAAATTGACCTGATAGGTGATCAGCTTATCGAACACTTTGATCAAACAGGAAACACTAGTCTGAAAGCTAAGTGACAACAGGAAACTAAGAGCTATCAAACAGGAAGCTCAGAACTAAACGACAATATTTAAATTAAGAAAAAGGTTTTGCTCCTTAGTACTACTTGGTGTTCTACCAACTTGGTTCCCGAATTATCGGCCAGGCTAAAAGGGTATGGTATTTAAACAAAACTATGGAATAAATATACGCATCAGCTCCGCTTCAATGCACGACAATCCTGAAAATCTTCTTGTGATATTGCATGTGAAACGATTCGCTGTGCGTTGTCTTCCTCCAGCTTGAACCTTGCAAAATTTAAAGCCAAATTACGGATTCTGTTCTTGATCAGTCATTGATGCAGGCATAAATTATCGAGCATATCGATCCTGTGCCGTGTCAGACCCTGCTCCTGATCCAGGACCTGCTGCTTCTCTGTCGCAGCAGGCGTCTGTCGCTTCTATCGCGCCTTCCACAAGCCCACATTCTGCTGACGAAGCCGAGCAAGCCACCGCCTCCGATAGTAAGTGACTCGCATTAACCTATAAATTCCTGCTACATTAAGGTGCACTGCGATCCATTAGCATCCTCAAGCCTTACAGCCATCTCGGAATTAATTTGCCTTGCCGAGTTCATCGAGACCTCGGCAGCCTGTATCCTGCTGCCTACCGGGAGCGTTCGGAGCGGCTACCGTGGCAGCCAACTGCGTGCTCCGGGGCAGAGGCGAGTGCCACGTTGTGGCTGACCGGCTGCCGCTTGTCCCACCGCTTGTCCCGCCGCATCGTCGTCATGACACGCGTCGTGAGTCGGAGATGGTGGAGAGTGAGGAGGCTGATCCCGCGGAACGAGGAAAACCCGCCCAGCAGTGGGGCGGCTGGACGGCCTGCACTGCGAGGGCGCTGCACTGTCAGCAGAGTTTAGTAATGCATTTCCCGTACTGTCGTATCGACGGTCATAGATAATCCATCAGGCTATCGAGGGAGTTCAATGACCTTTGACGTCGGTGGCGCGCAGCTTCAGCTGGAAAATATTTGACTACCTTAGCTGTCAATTGAAAGACAACATATTGTCCACAAGCTAGAGAAGCATAAGCTAGTTCCGAGAACATTTGTATTTCTGCACTGATTTTTGGCACTGCGACAGTGGCCGTTTAACACAGGAAACCTACGTGGCAGTGTGGGCACAGGCATTTCAACAACGATACCTTCAGGGGACGAGTGGTTTAGGGGTAAGATGCTCGTCTCACAATCGAAAGGTTGTGGGTTCGAGTCTCACCTGTCGCTACTCTTCGCCCGCGACCAATCGGCGTGAGAGATTGGCGACGCTACATGACTCAACGGTCGACGTGTCGTAAAAACCAATAACCAATAACCATCCGTACACCGTACGGGACGGCACTCCCAGGCCGTTCGTCGGAGAACAGCGTCAGCACGTGGTGGTTAGTTAGTTATTTGGGCTTTAGGGCGCGTCGACCATGTTGATCATATAGCTAGCACGTGGTGGGAGAATGCACAAACATAGGCTGGGTAACCCGGATATTGCCGCAGTTTTCAGGCGCATCGCATTCCAAGCTGTTCGCGGCGCAGACAGAGTGGGAGATCGTGAGCCTCCGCCAGGAGACTAGCCGTTGCAGACGTGCGGAAAGCTCTATTAATAATGCGAAGCGCCGAGTGATGAACTGCGTCCAAGGCACGCTTACTGGTTAGACAAGCTCCGTCGTAAATAAAACAAGCATGGTCAAGTTTTGAACGGACGAGCGATCGACATAGCATGAGCAGCGTTGCCCGGTCTGCTCCATAAGACATACGGGCCACACATTTTAAGATATTCAGTGTTAACACAATTATCTCGCAACGTTTAGAAATTATGCCAGTAGGTCAAGCGTGAGTCAAACTGACCTCCCAGAAACCGGCCTACCGGCTGCACCGGCATCTTCCCCCCATACAGCAAACCCTTCAAATTGTGACAAGCTAGTTGATTCAAAACTGTATCTCTCCTGTGTTTAGTCTTGGGTGTTTGACTTTCACACGATCTGCCTTTGCATTCGTTTGGTAGATGTGCATGCTCCACATGCAAAACAGGTAGGCAGTATACACAGGGCAAATTTTCGTACACAATCACTGGCGGATCCAGGAGGGGGGGCATTCCGGCCATGGCCCCCCCCCCCCAAGCGCTTCAAAGGGGGGCCATAGTGTCTTTTGCCCCCCCCCCCCAACCAACAAAAGTAAACTGAATTAAAATGCAGTAACCTTTGCTGAGGTTAAAAAATAGCGTTCCGGGTGAAATAATCTCCAATTTTAAAGCTATTTTGTTAGAATTGTTTGGTCAGCCTCCCCTCCCATCCCCCCGGGAGGGGGAGGGGGAGGCTGACGCCGTAAAACGAAAGTTGGCCCCCCCCCCAAACCGGTGGGCTAGATCGGCCAGTGTACACAATCAGTTGCAAAACAAAACCCAAGGAGCTAGCAACGTTTGTGAACTCGAGAAATGTAAATAGTTATCTAGGTAAGCAACGGGACAACTCACAGCTATAAAAACACAACGAGAATGATACAAGCTTTCCAAATGCGCATAATATAGTCAAAATGTAGTCAAAATATAGTCAAATCCGATTAATTTTACTCGGAACGGGGTACCTACATCATCCTTGGCTTTTTCCTCCTCGTATCACTTTCATAAAGTGACACCCATCGTACGGAGACGATGACGAAATGTTGAAGGAGACTTTAGGCGCATCGTTGTATCAATACTTGATTGATGGCTATATGCTGATTTTTCAGGTTTGTTTACAGTTAGCTGACTGTGGAGATTCACTAAACCTGATTTGACTGGTCTCCATGCTGTGCAGTATTCGAAAGTTCAAATAGAAGGCACCGTGACCCTCTAGAATACTGGTTGGTTTGACTGCCACCGAACGCTACGTTGATAGAACGATGCATTTTCGTGTGAATGCCGTTTCAGCTCCTTCACGGGAGATCATCGGCTGGGTGCGTACTGCTATCGGTATTACTGCATGAACTCCAGAGTGGTCGATAGCAACAGACACCGAACGGGAGCCGAAGTCGGGTCTCTGATGTGCTGGTGCTGCGGTGTTTCTGGTGCTTCCGCTAGGAGTGTTGGGTGTTACGAATAGCACGAAGATGCTAAATATTATATACATAAGGAACGATTTGGAGCGTCAATTTAGCACAATTCAGGAGCTTACATCGGGTATTTCAATGATCATTCACACGATGTTAAACTCTTGTTTACAGTGTACCTAGGTTGGTTGGTTATTGGTTTTACGACACGTCGACCGTTGAGTCATGTAGCGTCGCCAATCTCTCACGCCGATTGGTCGCGGGCGAAGAGTAGCGCCAGGTGAGACTCGAACCCATAACCTTTCGATTGTGAGACGAGCATCTTACCCCTAGACCACTCGTCCCCGTACAGTGTACCTAGAAACGACCATCTTTTACATGTGTTTTGCCAGATGTGTGGTCCCGATCACCGAAATGTTTGAGCACCATCCAAATGCTGCTCAAACATTTACCGGTCTCTTTCATCGTCCGCCTTCATCCGTCCAAACGAGAAAAACTATGTGCCGCCGTGAGAAGCTAATCAAGTAGGGGCTGAAGTCTGGGCTGGAGGAATTCCACCATTTCTTCTATGGCAGGACAGCCAAAGGCATGACCGATCACAGGCCACGGGTGGGTATGGTGAGCGAACCACTAGCACGAGCACGGCAGCGACTGCAGGCCCTGACTCTGCGCTCTCAGGACCATGTTCATGACTTGACCTTCAAGTCTGGAAATAGCATTCCAGTGTCGGATGACTTATATCGAGGCCTAGCGGACGCACCGATCATCTGTATGGCCAGATGGCTGGGCGGAGATCACCAAACGTGTGAGGTCAAGTGCACCTTGGTTGGTTATTGGTTTTACGACACGTCGACCGTTGAGTCATATAGCGTCGCCAATCTCTCACGCCGATTGGTCGCGGGCGAAGAGAAGCGACAGGTGAGACTCGAACCCACAATCTTTCGATTGTGAGACGAGCATCTTATCAAGTGCACCTTCACAAGATATGGAGTGTCATATAAGGTCATTAGCGATAACGAAGCCGACTTATTGGGCCCACCGATCAGAACTTGTATGTCTGACACAGGCAGCGGCTAGTCAACGACCGGAGGGGCGGTGCCTCAGACGCACACCTGTGGAAACTGGCCCCACATCGACACCACTTGGCCTGCCGAGGTCACGCCACGTGACTCGGCTTCCAGGGATATAGCCTATCCCTGGCTCGGCCAGAGGGATATAGAGCGTTACAATTACGTTCGGTTCCGAGACAATCGCCATCGTATCGATAATCGGGTCATCGTACAAACCTCTGGAAACAATTGGCGGCGGACAGCTGCCGTCTAGTCCGAGGCTGGTCCACCTCGTGACGTCACCAGCGCTCAGACTGCAGCTGTGTTCCGGCGACCAACAGCCGTGAGCACAACTGTCGGTACACCCCGCCACCTCTCCCGACTCCCGTGACCTCGATTACCGAGTACGAGCTGACCAACAGCCAGGGCACAACTGCTGAGGTGTTGGTACACCACGTGACCTCTCCGACTCTCGTGACCTCTCAGACACTCACACCGAGGCCCCGTAACATCTCCGACTCACGGACCGACCACGGGCCGCCCTCAGTCAGGAGTACGACTGCAGAGAAGGTGCCGATACACCCCGGAACGTCTCCGACTCTAATGACCTCGACGACCGAGTATGAGCTGACCAACAGCCTGGGGCGCGACAGGGGAGGTGTCGATACACCGCGTGACCTCCCCGACTCCCAGACCGACCACGGGCCGCCCCCAGTCGGGAGAGTGACTACAGAGGTGTCGGTGCACCCCGTAACCGTCTATGGACGAGCTGACCAACAGTCGGGGGTGGCAGAAGGCGGGACAGCGTTCCCGTTCGCGCAGTGACAGCGGGCGGCCGGGCGCTCAGAGGTCAGCGAACAACAACGAATGCGGGGGCGGGGGCAGATCGACACGCCCACTTCACCAGACGGCCATCGCCAGCGGTCGGCCACGCCCACCGATGGCAGTAGGAACTACACCAAGACGCCGGCCGCGCGAGCCGAGCCCCGCCGGCTGCACCCCGGCTCGGGCGTGCCCTACACATGGCGCGACCACCTCTCCCGCAACACGCAACACACAATACACCGCCACCCGCCAGCTCCACCGGCTGCGCCCCAGCCATGACCCACCCTACGCATCGCGCGACGACGCCCACATAAACACCAACACCAAAAACACCGTCGCACCCGCCGCCGGCGCCCTCGGCCGTGGCAGTCCCACAGCAGCGTGAGCCATCAATGTTGAACGTACCGCAAAATGTTGGGTTTCTGCCGGCACCCAGTGAGCCTCATCCACTATTTCAATTATCACTCGACGTTTGCCACAACAGACTCCACCCAAACCATCTCATTTGGCCACCTACACAGAGGTGCCAGCTCTGGTTAGAGAGACCGCGACTGGCTATGGCTATGACACAGGTTCGGACGCCATGGCTGGCGTCACAAGCTGTGCAGTACAACACGGCAACGGCAGCGATTATCCGGAGCCACGTATGCTGGTAGCAGCGGGACGTCCCTCTTACCGAGTGTCGTGCTAACACTGAGCATGACGTGCACATAGGCATGGCGAAGTGTGCAGAGCGCCAGCGACCAAGTCCCATCATCAGTGGCGGCCCAGTCCCATCCTCAGTGGCGCCCAATCCCATCCTCAGTGACGGCCCAGTCCCATCCTCAGTGGCGCCCAATCCCATCCTCAGTGACGGCCCAGTTCCATCCTCAGTGGCGGCCCAATCCCATTATCAGTGGCGGCGCAGTCCCATTATCAGTGGCGCTTCTGTCCCATTCTCAGTGGCGGCCCAGTCCCATCCTCAGCGGCAGCCCAATCCCATCCTCAGTGACCGCCCAGTCCCATCCTCAGTGGCGGCCCAGTCCCATCCTCAGTGGCGCCCAATCCCATCCTCAGTGACGGCCCAGTCCCATCCGCAGTGGCGGCCCAGTTCCATCCTCAGTGGCGGCCCAGTCCTATCCTCAGTGGCGGCCCAGTCCCATCCTCAGCGGCGGCCCAGTCCCATCCCCAGTGGCCGCCCAGTTGCATCCTCAGTGGCGGCCCAGTCCCATTCTCAGTGGCGCTTCTGTCCCATCCCCAGTGGCGCCTCTGTCCCACCCTCAGTGGCGGCACAATCCCATTATCAGTGGCGCCTCTGTCCCATCCTCAGTGGCGGCCCAATCCCATCCCAGTGGCGGCCCAATCCCATCCCCAGTGGCGGCCCAGTCCCATCCCCAGTGGCGGCCCAATCCCATCCTCAGTGGCGGCCCAGTCCCGTCCACAGTGGCTGCTCAAAATCGATGCTGCGTTCAATGACCCACTACCGCCGGCGGCCCCGCCCGCAAGTGTGATTGCAAACCACAGAGAGCCCTATCAGGTTACCGCTCCCATCAACCAAAGGAAATAATGCGGCGCCCACATGATGAATATCGGACATCGGCTGACCGGAAGCGGTTAACCCACATACTGATGACGACATAACTCAGGAGCTCTGCAACCCCACATACCGGTGACGACATAACTCAGAAGCGGTGGCCCCACATACCGGTGACGACATGATTCAACAGCCCAGGTCTGCTTTCCACGATGTTTCACGAAGTGTTCATCACCAGGCCAACCATGGTGAGCCTCAAACAACCAGCAGGCGATCCCCCCCCCAAGCCGTCTTTCCAGCGACAGCCTTCTGGCTCATGTCAGGCTCATGTGTCACCTCGACAATCAGCTGTCTCCGGCGGACGCAGAGCAGCCCCATGGTCAGTGTCACCAGTAACCGGTCAGAACACAGAGCAGCCCCATGGTCAGTGTCACCAGCCACCCGTCAGAACACAGAGCAGCCCCATGGTCAGTGTCACCAGCAACAAGTCAGAACACAGAGCAGCCCAATGGTCAGTGTCACCAGCCACCCGTCAGAAGACAGAGCAGCCCCATGGTCAGTGTCACCAGTAACAAGGTCAGATGGAGTGTCACCAGCCACCCGTCAGAACACAGAGCAGCCCCATGGTCAGTGTCACCAGCCACCCGTCAGAACACAGAGCAGCCCCATGGTCAGTGTCACCAGTAACAAGTCAGAACACAGCCCCAGGTAGTTCAGCAAAAGCAGCCCCATGGTCAGTGTCACCAGCCACCACAGCTGTCAGTCACAACCCAGAACACAGAGCAGCCCCATGGTCAGTGTCACCAGCAACCCGTCAGAAGACAGAGCAGCCCCATGGTCAGTGTCACCAGCAACCCGTCAGAACACAGAGCAGCCCCATGGTCAGTGTCACCAGCAACCCGTCAGAACACAGAGCAGCCCCATGGTCAGTGTCACCAGCAACCCGTCAGAACACAGAGCAGCCCCATGGTCAGTGTCACCAGCCACCCGTCAGAACACAGAGCAGCCCCATGGTCAGTGTCACCAGCCACCCGTCAGAACACAGAGCAGCCCCATGGTCAGTGTCACCAGCAACCCGTCAGAACACAGAGCAGCCCCATGGTCAGTGTCACCAGTAACAAGTCAAAACACAGAGCAGCCCCATGGTCAGTGTCACCAGCCACCCGTCAGAACACAGAGCAGCCCCATGGTCAGTGTCACCAGCCACCCGTCAAAACACAGAGCAGCCCCATGGTCAGTGTCACCAGCCACCCGTCAGAACACAGAGCAGCCTCATGGTCAGTGTCACCAGTAACAAGTCAAAACACAGAGCAGCCCCATGGTCAGTGTCACCAGCTACCTGCCAGTCGTCCTACTGCTTCATAATGAGCCCACTAACCAGCCGACACTGCGATGCTGGTCGCGCTGATTGTCGAAGGATTGCGCACACTGCGAAGTTGCAAGCGACCCAACCAGAAATACAACCGCCTCAACAATGGAAATTAATGACTGTGAGCTCATCAACTCGATGATTTATTGCGGTAACCTTGCGGATCACTGACTGATGTTGGAAGGCAGATTTATAAGAAAAAACAAGTATTTCGCCAGGACGGAGCAGTTGCATGTGGGAGGGCACCAGCCTACCGCCCTGAGGCTGCTCGCAAAAGGTCTGCTGTTTGCCTGCCAACTGACGTATGCAAAATACTTGCTGTGTAAACGGAGGTTCATTGGTAAAGCCCACACATCAAAGCCACGAACGTGTGGACGATTTAATTGGATTACGATGCGTAATCAGATCGCTTGATACGGAAAATGGAGTCGGCGCCTTCGCATCCATAGATATGTAAACATTGCTTGCCTTATTGCAATGGACACTGAATAAATTCGCGCTGCGGAGATCAATTTGTCTTCAGGCTTTCCGACGCGTCGACCGCTGGATTAAATAGCGGCGCCAATGTCTTACGCCGCCTGGTCGCCGGCGAAGAGTAGCCACAGGTGGGAGTCGAACCCACAGTGTTTCCGATGGGAGACGGGCACCTTACCCCTAGACTGCTCGTCCCCTGTGCAGCTCAGTGTGCAAGCCGGAAAGCATCGACAGAGTTCTGCTATGTCGCCCACTAGGTGACACGCAACGAATCACAGATCACATGGAATGCTCGAGAAACCTTTGTCTTCGGATATCGTGCTTGCGACCGCCGTCATTGGGATGAGACGAAACGTGCAGCTGTACGGAAGGACATTTCGGTTTGCCTGGGGTCTGCGATCCGGGCAAATCCCATTGGCCGGCTTCTCGTCGGGACACACGGAGTCGTGACGAGTCTGGCGGACGTTGTGAAGGCCGCTTGTAGCTAGACGGCGGAGATGGTGCGTCAGGTTAGGGGGCCTTTGGATGCTGTCTCTCAACATAGCCGTCGTTCATTTCAGGCCATGGTATGTTGACGGCTGGAATTGATAATCGTGTTTATGCTATTTTAAGATTCGTACCGCGTGCAACTAAGGACTACGCACCCACTCGCCTCTTCCTTCCTGGAGGCTGCTCAGTTTGGATCGGTGACCTCAGTTGAAAACCGAATTATAATGCGGTACTGTGCCTCGGGAGGTAGGTAGTTCGGTATCTACTAAACCACATACATACCTGTCTGCCTACTCATTTATGGAACAACATGAAAGAATGCCCGAGATATACACACCACTTCTCCATTTCCATCTGAGAAAAGCTATATTCGATGAAGTATTGACGGAACTGGGGGTATTGGGAAATGTGTTCTCCCGATTGGGAAACCGGCGTCCCGTTCGGAATGTCCAACCGCACACCTCTCTCGAATTTCTCAGCCGAAGACCCCCATAACCTACGCGGATGGCTACAGTGTGCCCATCTGAGAGAAACGGACAATCCTTGTGGAGGTTCAAATGCCCTCCAACTTTTCCTGATCAGCGACAGTCCCTGGACGAGTCTCACCGATCAAAATTCCTGAACCCGCCAGTGCGAAGCAATTTTTTTCGTATTCCAGGTATTCGGAATACTACTTCGGGCACGGGCGGTTCCAGAAATTCGTCCAGGGCAGAGCAAACTTTGGGTGTCTCCCGCTGGCTATTGGCTATTGGTTTTACGACACGTCGACCGTTGAGTCATGTAGCGTCGCCAATCTCTCACGCCGATTGGTCGCGGGCGAAGAGTAGCGACAGGCGAGACTCGAACCCACAACCTTTCGATTGTGAGACGAGCATCTTACCCCTAGACCACTCGTCCCCTGTCTCCCGCTGGCGTGGGGCCCCATGGTGAAGTGTCAACTTATCAAGATATATCTTCGTGTACTCTAATATTACCCATGGTGACTCCTGCTGTACCACGAAAGTGTCCAATACATTCCCAAAACTCCGCAGCAACAAGTGTAGCAGCCGGAAAGTTCGCTTCGAAGGAATACAAATAGTAGTGCTTGGATGCAGAATTATACAGTCACAGTTCGCCGTCACGTTATGAAATAAACGAGCGTGAAAAGAGCCACCACCTCACGAGGCAATGCATGGGAGAAGGTGCAGTGCAACGAAGCTCAAACAAACCATCGCTACCATACAATATATCTCTGGGCAACCATTGCCGTGCCAAATTGAGTTTGCATCCCTAGCCACTTTAAGGCCGCATCCTCAAATTATTCAAATTTCCCATCGAGCCGCCGGCAGTGATCGACACAATCCAGATCATTGTTCTGCAGATTCGCTTCAAATCCGAAGTCGGACAACTTCCGCAGCGGTGCACTGCCTGTGCCGGCCGTGCTTTGTCCGCACCAAGACGCGTCCCCTGGTGACCCGTCGGCAACCAGCCACACCGCTCCAGAGCCGCAGCAGCTGCAGCCGCCGCCGGCCAGCTGCCGCGGTGACCGTGACGATGGTCGACCTTGACCCGCGGCGGCCGAGTCACGGCCGTCGAAGATAACGCCGCTACCCACCACGGCAAGGCCGAACAGCAGCCATCGAGGCTGACGTGACGTTCATATGTTCTCAAGTTCACAACTTCTAACGTCCATAGTTTCTAAATTGTAAGTTAGCTTTCAAATTGGAAGTTTATTTCCAAAAGTCTGAAGGTTAGGTTAGCTTCAGCTAGGCTAGGCTAGGCTAGGCTAGGCTAAGTTAGGTTAGGTTAGGTTAGGCTAGTTTATGTTATGTTCCTTCTCGGGCTACTTTGGAAGTTCACTTCTATTTTTTTGGAAGTTAACCTCCTTTTTTTAAGTTAGCTTCCATTTTTTGTGAAGTTAGCTTCCAATTGATAAATTATGAACATTAGAAGTTATGAACTGACAATACGATACGCCGCCGACGTGGAGGCCAACCGAACCGGGCCGGCCGGCGCTGGCACACTGCCCAGTTGACGCGCCGACCATAACGCCGGCGGCGTCAGTTGCCACGGCAACGCGGTGGCGCCGCGTCCTAACGAGCACCGTTTCGCCGGAATGGTGGTGAACATGCCGCGGTCGGCACCGTGCAGACGCTGGGCGGGCCCGGCCGCCCGACCTACCGAGCGCCGCTCCCTGCCTCCCTCCGACCACGGGCCGACCCCCGGCCTCCCTCCGACCCCCCCCCCTCCCGGGCCGACCGTCGCGCCCGCTCATCCACCAGCTGCTACTCGCATGTCAACGCCGCGCACATCCGCAACATCCGCAACATCCGCAACATCCGCGCCATCAAATGTCCGCAAAACGCACCCAACCTGCGAAACTAAACCGCAAAATCGACCGACACGGCAAACGCCTGCATTGGCAAACCCGCGACCTGGTGCTGCACACATCAGGCGGCCGTGTGGTTCGAATTGTCGGACGCCAGTCCTCGGTACCCTTTCAGCCGCCCCAAACCAAGCGGATTAGCTTCGTTACGTGTGGCCTGATCCCTGAATACCGTTTAAACCAAAACAGACGTCCAGTAATATGAATTGACAAACGTTTCCAGGATTGCACCATCACAGCTACATGGCGTGCATACAAATGAGGGTTACCCTATATGATGATTTGTGTAGTGCATGCGCTTCCACAGACATGCACACTGTATACAGCGTACAAAACATAGGCTCCATTAATCTGCAACTTACGTGACAGATTTGTGCACGCGCTTGCCCTCAGATTCCTCGCCGTAGCACGCTGTGCACGAGGCGGGCCATCCATATTTTTAGGCCCCGTGAACAGGGGACTAGTCGGAAGACACGAGGCAGGTCCGTGTCCTCGCAGCGTGCCACCGCACCGATCTGCTTTGCGGCAAATCACACCAGTGAACCGGACGTGGTGGACGCTGGTCGGTCGGCGTTGATCTCACGACACGGCGACCACTGCCCAATCGCTGACCACTGACACCCGAGCGGCAGCCGGTCGAGGAAACGTTGGTTATTTGGGCTTACGGGCACATCGACGGCGTTGGTCACAAAGCGCCCACGGGGGCGAGGAAGCGTCTGTCCCGGCCAGACTTCCGAGAGCCTCCCACACAACAGACATACTAGCCGACTGCGCTACTGCGGCGGTGACACGACGCACTTAGCTATGACAGGAAGAGCGAGTGGATACAAATATAATGCAACATTATGCAACGTACTCGACAGCACTCTAGCAAGTGACCGCCAGTCCGGACCGTACACATGCGCACGGCCCCCACACAGGGCACTCCAGCGCGGCGGCATGGTTTGGATTCAAAACTGGCGATCGAAAGCACCGATACGCACGGGTGTCGCCTTTACGACAGCCAATTTCCATAAAACAAGCATCCCCGGTTTTTATTGTGTTCACAAATCACCCGGTGGCCTGACGCGAACCGGTTGGCTGTGCCATCGATACTGGCTGCTCTGGACGGATTATATTGAGCTGCATAGTGCACCCATCGGAGGGAAACGGTGGTGGTGGTCGTTGGTTTTACGACACGTCGACCGTCGAGAGTACGGCGACGCTACTGGGAGTAGCGTCGCCCAATCTCCCACGCCGATTGGTCGCGGGCGAAGAGTAGCGACAGGTGAGACTCCAACCCACAATATTTCGATTGTGAGACGGGCAACTTACCCCGAGACTACTCGTTCCCTCTGATATAAACGGGCAGACACTCATTGGAGAGGTTGAAACGGGCAGATGCTCATTGGGGAGGTTCGTTGAACCTCCCCAGGGACCGCCAGTGCGAAGCAGCTTTAATTTTAATTTTGTATTCCAGGTATTCGGAATGCTACTCCGGGCACCGGCGGTTCCAGAAAGTCGTCGCAGCCTCGGCGACGCAGGTGCGGTACAGCCTCGGCTCCACAGGTGCGGTACAGCCTCAGCTAGGCAGGTGCGGTACAGCCTCGGCTCCGCAGGTGCGGTACAGCCTCGGCTCCGCAGGTGCGGTACAGCCTCGGCTCCGGAGGTGCGGTACAGCCTCGGCTCCGCAGGTGCGGTACAGCCTCGGCTCCGCAGGTGCGGTACAGCCTTGGCTCCGCAGGTGCGGTACAGCCTCGGCTTCGCTGTCAGCGGCGTGGACACACACTGGGCGCCAACGGCTGTGGCTCACCAGCACCCGCTCCGACCAATCACTGAAGCGCAGCGCAGCTAGATCATGCCGACAGCGGGGTGTCACCTGTGGAGTGGCCGACGGCCGTAGGGTGTGTCACCTGTGGAGTAGCCGACGGCCGCAGGGTGTGTCACCTGTGGAGTGGCCGACGGCCGCAGGGTGTGTCACCTGTGGAGTGGCCGACGGTCGCAGGGTATGTCACCTGTGGAGTGACCGACGGTCGCAGGGTGTGTCACCTGTGGAGTGGCCGACGGCCGCAGGGTGTGTCACCTGTGGAGTGGCCGACGGCCGCAGGGTGTGTCACCTGTGGAGTGGCCGACGGCCGCAGGGTGTGTCACCTGTGGAGTGGCCGACGGTCGCAGGGTGTGTCACCTGTGGAGTGGCCGACGGCCGCAGGGTATGTCACCTGTGGAGTGGCCGACGGCCGCAGGGTGTGTCACCTGTGGAGTGGCCGACGGTCGCAGGGTGTGTCACCTGTGGAGTGGCCGACGGCCGCAGGGTATGTCACCTGTGGAGTGGCCGACGGCCGCAGGGTGTGTCACCTGTGGAGTGGCCGACGGCCGCAGGGTGTGTCACCTGTGGAGTGGCCGACGGCCGCAGGGTGTGTCACCTGTGGAGTGGCCGACGGCCGCAGGGTGTGTCACCTGTGGAGTGGCCGACGGCCGCAGGGTGTGTCACCTGTGGAGTGGCCGACGGCCGCAGGGTGTGTCACCTGGGAGTGGCCGACGGCCGCAGGGTGTGTCACCTGTGGAGTGGCCGACGGCCGCAGGGTGTGTCACCTGTGGAGTGGCCGACGGTCGCAGGGTGTGTCACCTGTGGAGTGGCCGACGGCCGCAGGGTGTGTCACCTGTGGAGTGGCCGACGGCCGCAGGGTGTGTCACCTGTGGAGTGGCCGACGGCCGCAGGGTGTGTCACCTGTGGAGTGGCCGACGGCCGCAGGGTGTGTCACCTGTGGAGTGGCCGACGGTCGCAGGGTATGTCACCTGTGGAGTGGCCGACGGCCGCAGGGTGTGTCACCTGTGGAGTGGCCGACGGCCGCAGGGTGTGTCACCTGTGGAGTGGCCGACGGCCGCAGGGTGTGTCACCTGTGGAGTGGCCGACGGCCGCAGGGTGTGTCACCTGTGGAGTGGCCGACGGCCGCAGGGTGTGTCACCTGTGGAGTGGCCGACGGCCGCAGGGTGTGTCACCTGTGGAGTGGCCGACGGCCGCAGGGTGTGTCACCTGTGGAGTGGCCGACGGCCGCAGGGTGTGTCACCTGTGGAGTGGCCGACGGCCGCAGGGTATGTCACCTGTGGAGTGGCCGACGGTCGCAGGGTGTGTCACCTGTGGAGAAGAGTGAGGGGAGGAGGGTCGGGTGCAGTGTTCTGGTCTTGTATGGTTATCACATTCGAAAATGTCAACAGCATTGTAAATGTGTGGTCAGTAAAACGGTCTGCGGTGGACGCAATATTGGCGATTGGGTGTCTCGCTGGGAGATAGCGTCATTGTGCACTGTGGCAATGAATGACATGATGAATGGCATGACATGACATCGACAATACATGGTTGGTCATTGGTTTTACGACACGTCGACCGTTGAGTCATATAGCGTCGCCAATCCCTCACGCCGATTGGTTGCGGGCGAAGAGTAGCGACAGGTGAGATTCGAACCCACAATCTTTTGATTGTGAGACGAGCATCTAACCCGTAGACCACTCGTCGTCCCCATCGACAATACATGAATGACAATGGATTTATGCTTGTTCAAAATGATGTGTACGCTTTATGAGGCTAGAATACTTCGTAAATAGCACACATACTAGAGAGCAGCACATTCATTTTGTTGCATCCAAACATAAAATAGCTCTGATGAAACAGGATGGCTGTAATACAGGACATGACAATGCTACTTTCAGAACGTTTCAGTCCAGTGGGAACAGATGCTATTCCTCAAGTGTGCATTCTCTCTTGTTCATGGAACTACTACTCCATCCCATCCCCCACCCTAGTGATTAGGGCGACCAGATATATACGTCCATTCCAATTAGTCGCTACGAAGCACTGAGGTGCGCAACGTCCTCAACGGTCGTGGTCTTTGGTGTTGGTATACTGCACCGCATTACACACCGACATGGCGGCACAGCCTACCCTCTGTCAGCGTCCGACACCAGCTGCTCCATACACCGTATCAGCAGCAATTCGGCCGATAAGATACACGGCAGTTGTGCGCGGGGTTTCCAACCGGCCGAATCGATCCCCACTTTAAAATGTGCCAACCGCTTCACCGTGTCCACACCGGTGGAAAAAACGTCGTTGAACTTCGCTCTTGCAAGGCGGCAGCAGCACAACAGCCGCCGCTCTCAAGTTCTGCTCGGCGGTGCTCTCGGCAGTGTCTCCAGAGGTTGCACGTAACAGACAACAAAACAAGCGGATCGTCGTCGTAGCAGAGTGAGCTTTATGCTCATTCGAGTGGCTGCTTCAGCAGAGTTGTGTGCTCATCAGGACTGCAACGGCCGCCACCTGCTCAGTTCCAATACACGCTCCGAGGTACTTCGCCGCCCAGGCAAGTTCATGCCTTGCCAGCGTGGGCTCCAGCACAGGATGGAAGGGATGTATTCCCTCAACCTTCAGATGGGGGGGGGGGGGTGTTATTCCCCTCAATAATCGTATGGTGTGTGGTCCAATATTCATGCATAAAAAGCGTATGCTGCAGCTGCATAGAGTAGAAAAGTTCCTTGATATGCAGTTCTTCCTTCGCTCTGTCCAATATGCCAGCAAGTGGTAGCCTTGTTGTTACTCGAAGATGATGTGGAACGGGCCAGTTATGGAAGCCTCCATCGCCAGGCTCGGATCTATTTGAAAGAGTTGCCGTCAACACAGCCTTGGACCAATCGGAGGAGGAGCAGGTTTCAGGCGACCGTTATATCGTCAAGCATGACATCATATTTTGATCTCTGATTGGCCAAAGGCCGCACTGGCGGTGTTGACGACCACGCTGTCAACTTGGTCCGAGCACGGTTCATATTTGATGAGGTCTGTGTAAACAGCCATTTGCACCATATTGGTCAGAGACATCATCCCGTCGGCCGCCATATAGGTCGGTCAGTACCCGATGTCACCACAGTCTACCGGTTTCGAGAGTATCACTATTATGCTCTACTCGATGCATGATTGGTCAGTTCTTGTGGACAGGTATGTCGCAGTACATGTTCTGGCGCGGCGACCCGCTGGCCGACAGCACCCAAACGTCGCTGGCCTTCGTCCGACCTGGAAGGTCGCCAGTGAGAGATACATGAGCACGTCAACGGGCACTTCCGAAGTCCAGAGATGGGGCTACATGCTGCCGTCAACTGCAATTCTCAACATGACGCAGAACGAAAGTTAAAGGGGAGGGCCAACGTTGCCAATGAATATGCATGCCGGTGAATACCGATGACGTCACAACGGAGCTGAGATGGCCTATTGAGCATAATGTATGCTTTACTGGCCACCTTGATATTCACATACGGTCACCCGGAGACTGCAATCTACGAGCGCACACACGCGCAGTGACGCACGTGGTCCGGAAGATGCCAAGATGGATATACGAAGTTTCCTCCATACGGCGGGAGTGCTCTTGAGTGCTACCTACTAAACGCTAAAAATACGCCCTGGCATGAAGTGCTCGTGAAGGCAAATCGCCGGCACCTGAGCATGGATGACTTCATAGGGAAGCGAGTTAAAATGTTTGCCTTAACCAGCCTCTTCCTAACTGAATAAGGTTCTCTCTCGATGTCCACTCAGTGTCACATGCATTAAAACATTGCCTATCACGTGGCAATGGTTTTGTGGCAGTGGCATCAGCACTTAACTGGCCAAATAGCAATTTTGTCGGATACTTCAGTTCTTTTTTTACATTGACAATTGAAGAAAAAAATCGGTGGAAACTCTCGATTTAATCCATATCTTGTTAATATGATATGGATTTTTCTGATGTCCACTGCGCTTCATATGTAATACAAATACTGCCTGTCACATGGTGCTGTCTTTGTAGTTGTAACGTTGGTACGTAGCTGGCCAAATTACAATATTGTTGCATAGCTTAGCTCTGTTTGATGACAGTCGACCTCCCCTTTTATAAATTTTGCTCTTCAAATTAGATTCCAACGCCTTTTTGTAATGATCTGTACAAGGCTCGGACCACAGGGATTACCTGGTCGATTCATATATGAATTACCTACCTACCTACCTGATCAATTAGTTAAAACAAAAAGACACGTTATTTCATTTCCTGCACAGCCGACTAAAAAGCTGACATGGGGCGGGAGCCCGAGACGGCCGGAAGCAGCTGCTTCCAAGAGGTAGCGGTTGGGAATTTAAATCTCCAGCATGCTAGACGGCGTATCGGCAGTCCACGGACGCTGGCCGATCGGATCACGCGCCGCGACACCTCAGAGCGGGCTGGAAACATTTCACGTAGAACCAGGGTCAGAGACGCTGTGGAGCACCTTAAATACTTTGGTGATATCTCGCCTCTCCACCAGTCGCTTGATTCTGCGCACCCCGGGGACTCCAAAGCCGTACCGATGTACTCAGCGACGTATTCCCGTGACAATCCTGGCTGCAAAGTTAATAAGTTCGTGTACTATGCAGATGACCCTTGAATGCCCCTCCCCAGACTGAAACGCAGAAATTGATACGCGGAAAGACGCGGGTTTAATCAGCAGTTTGAGTGTCATTGATGAAGTGGTGACGAAGTCAGTGCCGCTGGAGATCATCTCCCGCTGGAGATGAGCAGGCAGTTGCATCTCCGGACGACATGTGTGAGCTGTGCCTCCCCTGCAATAGAACGGGATCTATGAAGACACCCAGCAGCTTGACGGCCTGTGATGGTTTGACATTTGAAATTTGAACTGGAAACTTACAGCTTTTTATGTTTTGCTGAGAGCCAATGAGAATTAAGTCCGTTTTGTCAGGTTTCATCTTGAGTGAGTTTGACCGAAACCATTCTGAAGAATTTCGAGCGAGTGTTCTAAGCAAATTTTGTGAATCTGCAGATTTTCCTGATCCGAACGGCGTGGTCAAGCTACTGGGTGTTGTCAACGTACGAGATAAGGCGATGCGCAGAAAAGTAACAGAGAGGGTTATTGGTGAAGAGGCTGAAGAGCAAGGAGCTGGTGAGGAGACAGAACGTTGTTCAGTGAGAGGTACCCAGAGTGTTGGTGACACAAAATGGTTCCTAATTTTTGAAAAGTGGGACAGAAGCTAGATGGACCGAAAGCTTGATGGACGATCTAGAGCACCCAACCACAACTGCCGCACCAAGCGGACACTGTCGCACCGAGCGGGCACCACGGCTGCACCGAGCGGGCACCACTGCCGCACCGAGCGGGCACCACGGCTGCACCGAGCGGGCACCACTGCTGCACCGAGCGGGCACCACTGCCGCACCGAGCGGGCACCACGGCTGCACCGAGCGGGCACCACTGCCGCACCGAGCGGGCACCACGGCTGCACCGAGCGGGCACCACTGCCGCACCGAGCGGGCACCACGGCTGCACCGAGCGGGCACCACTGCTGCACCGAGCGGGCACCACTGCCGCACCGAGCGGGCACCACGGCTGCACCGAGCGGGCACCACTGCCGCACCGAGCGGGCACCACGGCTGCACCAAGCAGGCACTACCGCGTAGCGGGTCGACCGTGCAAGGCGGATGTGGCGCATCGGGTGTGTTCACCAACATCGTGCCGTGGCATGGCTTCGCCTTTTCATCGGGTATGTTCACCAACAGTGTGCCGTGGCATGGCTTCGCCTTTTCATCAACTGTAACCTGTGCGGGAAATACCGCCAGCGAAATACTGCACGAAAAGGAGACAAGTCAGTGCGGGGGTAGAGCGATGGTTTCTCAGCCGAAAGGCTGTGTGTCGTTCTGTCGCTCCTCGCCGCCGTTACGAAGTGAACAATTGGCCGTGTAACCTAGAATGCGTCGTGGAAGCGCCAATAGAATCGACACGAAATAGTAACGAGTGTTTTGAATGGATACGTATTGCATTGTTTTCTAAATCGAAGTTACGTGGCGCGCACGGCCAGAGTTCGATTTGATATAATTTCAGTAGCAAAGGTGATGCAGGGCGAACGTGCATATGACCATAGATAAGCCTTCATTTCTCGTATGTATTGCTCGAGGGCATATGTGGAGACCTCTTAAGGGGAAGGGGAAAAATGGCTTGACTTTATATTATAAAATAATTCTGAGACTCAGAATGGCGGCTTTCCTGAAAAAAAAACCATTTGTCACAAACTTTATTTCTCCATTTCCGGTAAAGACATAGTTAAAACGAACGGTATTTGATAGCTAATTACACAGCGCATATATTGCAAACTTAGTGACATTGGTCCATCGTGGGCCAAAATTGGCAGTGACCTCAGGTCACTGACCTGACATCAAACAGAATTCAAAAATGCACGTGTTGTAAGCACTGCCAAATTGTAATCATGCAGCAAGCTTCATTTCAATACATTTTCACATGCATGAGCCTAAAAATCTGAAAATTGATATAGGACGATAGCCTAGAATGGCATTGACATTGACGATGATTCATAGATTTGGTTCCAATATGTAATTTAGATCGTGCAATGCAAGTTTGACATTACTTAAGCCATGCAAACACGAAATAGCCAGTAAAAAAACAGGAATATCTAAATAGGTTTTGCACCGTAGCCCACCTTCTCTTTACCCGACCCCAGGTCACTTGACGAAGGTCAATCAAATTGGATGATACATTTTTCATGTTTTGCATGCATACCAAGGAAGAAATGCGGTTAGATGAACATGCATATTCCACAAATAGGAAAATTGGTTCCAAATTAGCCGTGACACCAGGTCACTGACCTGAACTCAACCAGAAATCCGATATATACGTTTTGGCACTGCCAAATTGCACTCATGTAGCAAGTTGCATTTCAATATCTTTTCACTTAGATGAGTTATCGATCCTGATAAATCTTTGGAGGCAGTCCTCTCTGACATGAGCTAGATCAATGGCCTTACATGACCTGAGGTTGTAACTTTGACGTCAGACGCAAGAAGGTGAAGGAAAAGGCACTGGAAATGTCACGGCGCCGGGCGCCACCGTCTTCCTCTCCGACACAACAACCTTAGAGGACGTCCCCGAGACCCCCGAGACGGAGAGGGTCAAAGTGAGCTCGCACCCAAGTGGACGGACACCGACATACCGAGCCACACGGGCGGGGTCGTGGACCACATCCACCCAGGCGTGCAGACCACATCAGCACCGCCTTCGGCAGCTCTCGACCCCGGTGACGCCTGCACTGCCGTGGGGCGGCGGCACGTGCGGCCGCCATTCTCGCGGGTCGTACGGATAAATGGCGCGCCACTTCCGCTCCGCTGGCTGGCCACTTCCGCGCCAGCGGGGCGATACGCTCCACGCGAGGCACGAGATCTGCAGTGCTGCAGCTGTACAGCGGAACGATGGCCGGTCCGCAGCGCTGCAGCTGTGCGCCGATGGCCGATCCGCAGCGCTGCAGCTGTGCGACGATGGCCGATCCGCAGCGCTGCAGCTGTGCGACGATGGCCGATCCGCAGCGCTGCAGCTGTGCGACCATGACCGGTCTGCAGCGCTGCAGCTGTGCGCCGATGGCCGATCGGCAGCGCTCCGGCCGGCCGGCGTGTGGCCATTTACAACGGTCGGCCCACTCAGTCCGCGCGTGTCTCGGGACGCCGCCGCCGATTGAAAACAGCGGCGGCGATCGAGCTCGTGACTCTTGAGCGGTCCAATCAGCCCGGGTCGCTGCAGTGTCCATGGAAGCGTGCACCTTCAGCTTCGGCGTCGTGCATCACGTAAACGGCGCATATATCACAGGATGGGGACTGGCCGCTGAAAGTGGGCGGGGAAAATCATCTGATCCCGGCACGAGATAAGAACATAAGGGCACATACCGAATGGTGCTATAGGGGTCACTCAATGTTAAGCTCCTCATGGCAAACAATTGAGCTGAGGTGCAGAAGCCGGTATAGGGCACGCCAACCTGTCCCGTCTGCTGTTGCTCAGATTGAATTGTAGGCTGAACGAATACGGAACTAACCCGGGCGAGGATCAGTTAACGGATGGAGGATCGGTTATGGCTGGAGGATCGGAGGATGGATGGCTGTGCCGAAATGGACTCGGCCCTTTCGCAATCATTTTCGGAGGCGCCATGATTACCTCGCAGGAACACGATTCGCCGACTAGCTGAGCTACTACTGAGCGGCAAGGAATGCCCAAGCTTGATCCGTGTGATTGACGGCCTTCGAATTATTAGTCAAGCAATATTTCAATATGGCTGGAACTGATCGTTTCTATTTGACCTATAATTACACAGTGAGGACCAGACCGGACCACGGGCGTTGATTTCTGAACATCATTGGGCGGCCCAATACATGAAGGCAATGAACGGGCCCAAATTGATTGTGGGGCATGCTTCATAGGGTTCCTTGTTAAAAGTTAAACTTATTGGGGGGGGGGCGGGGGGCGCAAAGTGAACATTGAGGGAACACTTCCCCCTCAAAATTATATAAAACAACACCTCTGGGTCAGACGATGTTACGTCCTTGTCTTGCATACGAGTCTGTATGTCTGTCGTTGCATACGTTGCATTGCATGCCTTCCCTTGTACACGAGATATTTATGTTCATCTGCGGTATGCTAGAATCGCGCTGGATTCAATGCCGTTCCCAGATTGATTTGCAAACGGAAAATTCGCTGATGTCTGGTACATCAAATGTGATCCTTGGTGACCTCGGAATCGCTTAGATGTAGCATTCAGCACGGCGATTGGCTACTGCTTTAGCCTTCCGCCAGGACCCAAAATGTTCAGCTCGAGGCACCCAACTAAAGCTGACCTTGGTAGCTGGCTTTGGTCATCCTGGGATAACATTGGCCAACTAACAGGCTCTCAAGCTATCCGAAAAGCATGACACGACATGTCAAACATCTGCCACGTCCATGGCAAGCTCAGTTGCTTTAGCATCTCCACAACTCCACGGGGACTTCCTGGAGTCTGATGCATTAGTCACATATGATCAGAGTCGATTAAATTTTCACGGACATCGGAGAACTCCAGAGGATTACGGGCATCCCACGATACCGATCCAAGTCTTCAAAAACCATCCCGCACGCGCATCGACAAAAAACATCCCGCACGCGCATACCACTTCACGGCAAAGTACCTTGGATCTTTTTACGACGCATTCAACTGTTAGGTAATATAGCGTCGCCAACCTTTCACTCCGATTAGTCACGGATGGATTCGGTAATCCCGGCGGTTGTGTGATTCGAGCCCACGACCTTGAGATCAAGGGTCCAACGCCCTGCCGACTGAGCTTCTGGTCAATTTTGGCTCACGACATCCAATGACCTCTGAAAGACAAATAACCTATGTGAACATGTCGGCTGAGTTAGCCATCATCTTAGCACATCCAACGTTGGTCATATGGGAGCAATAAGTGCCAACAATTGGTGTTAATTCGGCGAAATTCAAGTTATGAATAATTACGATATTTATGAAATTTAGGCGAAAAAACAGTTCAGTGATGTGATACATCTTCCATCTTAGTACTATAATATCGGAAAAAGATGCACCATCAGCTATAGCATCAACTATGCCAAGTAACTGGACGTCATTGGGCGCCATTTCTCCGTAGTTGCAGAACATACGTAGGGGGTTGCGGTACCAACCCCATCCGCTGCACGGGCGATGGTTAAGTGCTTTTCTTACACTGAGTTTTGTTTTGACATAGAGTTCCCAGTCGTGAGCCTTCCTGGTATCCGATCGCTGGTGTTCATTAAAACCGTGGCCCTAAAATAATGCACAGAAAATTGATTTCCCTGATGGTAATGAGGTCAACAAAAGCAATGGACTGCTCATCCGCGATTTACTGGTGGTGATGTCCCCGTACAAACAACAACTGTCCCAGCTGCTTAAAAACGATGTGAAACGTGACCAAAACTCACGGCGGGTAAGTCTTCGTTTTTTTGCAGACCGCAATGCACATAAGTTTTTCGTCAATTTTCAACGAGATCAGGGCCGAGTGACCTGCGTGGCCTGCGTGGCCTGACCTGCGTGACCTGCGTGGCCTGCGTGTGCGGCGAGCGCAGTGCAATAACGCTGCCGCCGGGTCACGTGACGGCAGCCAATCTCGCCGCACGTGAGTCAACAATGCATTTTTGAACAGCTGACGCCGCCTGCCAAGCCGGCCCACTGGGACCGCAGCGCACGAGTGATCCGCGCGCTGCTGGGGCGTCCACGACGAGCCGCCAGTCAATCAGGCAGCGACATCAGCTCACGGCACGCGCCCGTACAGCGGACATCCGCGGTCAAGGTTGCAGAAACGCGACGGAGCAATCGCTGGAAGCAATGCTGAATAGGATCAGGCGCTGTTGATTCCTTATCTACGTTCTAAATCGCGCGTAAAATCAGGCGGTCATATTTGGTTGGTTATTGGTTTTGCGACACGTCGACCGTCGAGTCATACAGCGTCGCCAATCTCTCACGCCGATTGGTCGCGGGCGAAGAGTAGCGACAGGTGAGACTCGAACCCACAACCTTTCGATTGTGAGACGAGCATCTTAGCCCTAGACCACTCGTCCCCTATATCTACGTTCTAAATCGCGCGTAAAATCAGGCGGTCCCATTCCAATCCCGCACTTCTCACAACACCGAAAGCTGGCCGACAAACGTGAGGAGCCGACACGCGAACAGGCGGCGCGCGGCAAACGTCGGCGCAGACATTGGACGTCGGAATCTTGTTAGCTAATGAGCGCTGCGGAATCAAGCGCGCCCCTCTGGCTGGCCGACGTTCACGCGTGTCTGCCCAGCCGGAGATGCTATCCGAGCGGGCCGCCGCGCGCTCGTCGGCCGCCGCTCCGGTACGACGCACCAAGTACAAAAACAGCCGGCCTTAGTTTCCGACCGAATTCCAGACATGACCGGCCGTACGTTTAAGCGCCTTTTCCCGCTGAGGAGATCGGCTTCCATTTGAGCAGTTCGCAAGAATAATGCCAGCAAGCCAACTGCGTCGGTCCCTAGGGCGAGATTAGCTCGCTCCAAAACACCGGTTAAAACCGCACCTCGCTCGTCACTCGCGCGGACTATCAGTCGTTGAGTGCAATCTCCAGCCGCAGTGGCTGGCAGAGCCGTTCTCACCGGCTCCCGTAGTTCGGCTCACCGACCACAGAAGGCGAAACATGTCCGTCAACATCGATCCGGGTTCCGTCTCTTTTCGGCAGGATAGGCCAGTAGCTGGCCGACGAGGGCGAGACATGTCTCTCCCCGAACATCGGCACATCAACTGCCGACAGTCTCTCTTGTCGGTTAGGTAAGCCCGTACATGATCACCGAGGGCGAGCCATGTCCCTCCCTGAATATCGACACAGGGACTGCCGACAGTCTCTTTTGTCGGTAAGGTAAGCCCGTACATGCCCGACGAGGGCGAGACAAGTCCCCCAACATCGACACAGGCCGCGTCTCTTGTCGGCAGTGTAGGCCTGACCTGACCGGCAGGGTAAGACACACCCCGTTTACATGAACATAAAATAACTGAATGGTTGAGTCATTTTTTATTTGACGGGAAAGTTGGCTTGTGTAGCCAGACACTCCGTGATATCAAACTAACGTAAGTTTTATCGTAAAATCACTGTTGGGGAGTTGGCAGTTTAAAAATAACGGAACCTTCGCGGTCGTTTTCATCACTAACGTGAGGCTGTTTATAACTAAAAGCTAAATAATAGCAACAATATCAGTAAATATATTAGGTACTTGGGTCTATACACAATTCACACTATTGTATCATAAATATAACCCAAATGAATCTCATATCCAAGTTACGTGCGCCACCACTGCACTTTCGATCCTGGCGCCGCTGCCAAGTCAAGGCGAAAGTCAAGGCCAGTCAAGGCCAGGACACGAAAACGCTGGTGAGGGTAACTGGATACAAGTATTAGATTAGCTGTATTAGGCCTTCAGTACGAGTCATGCCCAAACAATGGGATGATACCGAAATTGCAGTTATGCCGGGAGTGCTGCTGGGCGTGCAGATGTATGCTGCCATTGACGGAAAAAGGCAGCGAAACGCTCGGAAAAGCAGGCACCTGGGTACCTACCTACATAGGTACTACCAGGCTACCTACCTGTCAACTTCCAGCTCATGCATGGCAGATTAGGATATGCAACACCTAACTTAGCATACATTTTTTGTTGTTGTTGTAGATAACATGGATGAAGTGTTAATATTTAAGCTCTATTCCTTGTCTTCAATTTGATGAGTTGTCTATGGATGAAATACCAGCTTCAGATTACTCAGAATAGCATGTTAATAAAAACGTGTTGGGTAACATTGGCCATGGCTCTGTAATTTTGGACATGGTTGTTGGATATAGACTAGAATGTGTCTGATATGAGCATCAAAAAAATTTGTGTTGTCCCGTACAAAAAAGAAGGCAGTATTACTGAAACAGTGAAAAAAAAACTATTTGTGAAACGGGTGGTATCAAATAAGAAGACGGTAAGAGATACTGACATTGTGCATCTCGAATGTCTTCATGACTCGTTTCTAACAGTATCTCATGTATAAGTATCATTATTAAACTGCTAAGAGATTGTGATACATAAATAACATTCACGATGCAATTTCAGGTAGAATAATTACTCATGATGTGGTTTGCTATGCAATACCAGTTTGTAGTATACGAGATGCTCGTAGATGCTTCTGTAGTCATCGATAAAATTTGCATTCCTTAATGAAGTATCTCAACACGAATAAAAAATGGTGCCATAGTACTCTCTTCCCTCATAATTTAGCTGAAAGGATGTAAACGTATGTAATCCCATGACAACTTTCAACATCCCACTGTATTGACTTGAACATATCACACCTAATGAAAAATCATTATGTTAACACTGGCCTCAGTAATAATAGATTTAGTCAAATAGACCTATCATAACTAGAATGATATAATTTGTAGAAGGACTGACTTTAATTGTGTCCAGTGCACAATTTCAGGAGCATTAATCTTTCAAACACTGTGCTGTAAAAATGGAACAGTGAATTATAGAAATGAGCCCTGGATACCAGTACCACGGCTCATGCACAAAACATTAAAAATATGGAATACAATTGGCTGTATTGCAAATAAATTAGTTCCCTGGCACTTGATGCATTGTTCTGGAATAAAGTGGGCATACAGTATCACCCTGTGTCCAATACTAACTAAATGTCGCATATATGCACCCAACAAATACTTTTGTCCACAGACATATTTGCTGTGTGTACTCACAAAGTTACATTGTGGATGGTGTTGAGTTTGGTATGTTGCCTATTTTGTGACTCCTGCACTTGGTTGAAAAATTGGTATGCAGCAAAGATGCCATTGATGGTTGAAGTTCCTCATAATCAGCTGAGAGCCTTTAAGTATTTTGCAGCTTTTACATTTGGTCCCTTGCTTGGGGCTCAAAGAACGTAAAATAGCATGCATAGTTGTTATAAATGTATACAAGAACATTTCTTGTCTACCAACAAATATGTGTGCACTAAGAAAGCTCCACTTGCTACCTATTTTGCAGCTTCTGTGCTTCAAACGTGCAGGAAATGCACTATGGATGGCTGACATTGGTCCTAAGCAACAGAAAGCCAAGAAGTACTGGGCATACTTTGGCAAATTTTGGTCTCTTAGTCCTGGTGCTGGTAGTTATATTAACAGAACAGCATTTCAGCTCACGAATTTAGAGTGTGTTCCTTGCTGTTACAGATGTTGCATGGGTGCTGAGTGGAAACACTGCATGGATTAACATAACAGGGAAGCACTAGGATAACACAATACATTTATTATACTCCTACATGAAAACATGCAGCCATCCTAAACTGGCCACATTCGCACCACTACAACCATATTTTGAAACACGCATCCACTCCGGAAAAGCTTCAAATTTAGTTTTTAAAGATCGACTAATACCAAAGCATAGCTAAATGTGGTACAGGTGCGGCATCACATCCATCTCTACATATTCCACAGAATTGGAACAATTATCAGCTTCACATCGCATAATTTATACCAAATAGCTGAACAATGGAAACACCAAGCCAAACTTTATCTATTTGAGCCAAGCCTAAATTCCATGAATGAGGAAAATGTTCGGGCAACTGAATACCGAAGATATTAGGCTTCAACCCTCCGACCAGAATATCAGTTTGTACTTTGGAGTGAACCTTGAACACTTTATCACTGAGCAGTTCATTGGAAGACAGCACCATCCATCCTCCAAATGCGAAAATTGATGGGATAGTTCAGCCATGCCACAATCTAGAGATACCATTGATTTACGACGTCGTAGCTGTTTTACAATGACCCAATATTTCATGCTCCTTCCAAGAGTACACATTGTCATTGCAATCCTATGTTCAAATGGAATCGGCTCCCTGATTGCATCTCAACATGGCTCAAGCTTTCCTTGCATTAAATTTACCAGCTGCATGCAGAAGAGCTTCGTCATTTGCACGTTTGCCGGCCATCCACCAGCATCACACAGCCTAAAAGCTACTTCCTTGAACCACAACTTGCTACGAGGCAGCATCTATACCACTCTTGCATTTGGCCTACAATTTGTGAGCAGAAATTGTCTAGCAGCAATGCCTTTCGCCTTTGGGTTTGGCGACGAAACTATCTGCTCCTTCTTGAATGCTTTCATATCTCAACATTGTTCGGCAATGCTTCTCTCCCGGCTGTTACCTGTATATATGCAAATATTTCAGCCAACGGGGAAATCGACAGCACAAATTCGCCCTCAGTTCGATCCATCCATATAAGAAATCAAATATGTCTTGGCAGACATAATACGGTGATGAAATCGCACCCTTAGCTTGAGGACTATAGTAGCCGATAATCCGATGGGACCATATTTAACCAAAAGCCTGACTATGGTTGACAAAAGAGGTTGGAATCGAAATACAAGCCAGGGCAATATGCCTATCAGCACTGGCGCATTAACTCAGAGGTATTTGCCGTGCTGCGCTACCAGTGTAAATTCCGTTTAAACTTCCGTTAGTTTGGCAGCAGAGGAATTCCGCAAAGTTAACGGAAAACACACGTCTGCTCATGAAAACGCTTTCGAGCCGTTGACATTTTAGCTGGA
Organism: Ashinkailepas kermadecensis; assembly: GCA_034440615.1. Lineage (NCBI taxonomy): Eukaryota > Metazoa > Arthropoda > Thecostraca > Neolepadidae > Ashinkailepas > Ashinkailepas kermadecensis. Next base: position 122,627 of record JAOTOM010003801.1, on the reverse strand, counting down.
ACGGAATTACGTGTACAGTCAAACCTAATCGTAATGCTCATGTAAACGGGGTAACGGACAGTCACGCTGCCAAAATTTCCTGACAGAAAGGGCTACGGCCCTCCAAAGGGATTTCGTCGAAGGAACAAGTAAGCCTTCACTTTGGATAGCACCTTATCCTTTATAAAAGTAATCGTGTATGAGCATATGATACCCATTGCTGACCTCAGGTGAACTAACCTGAACACTGGCCTCAGGCGATACACCAGACCACACTGACCTCAGGCGACACACCATACCACACTGACTTCAGGTGACACACCATACCACACTGACTTCAGGTGACACACCATACCACACTGACCTCAGGTGACACACCAGACCACACTGACCTCAGGCGACACACCATACCACACTGACTTCAGGTGACACACCATACCACACTGACCTCAGGTGACACACCATACCACACTGACCTCAGGTGACACACCATACCACACTGACCTCAGGTGACACACCAGACCACACTGACCCCAGGTGACACACCAGACCACACTGACCTCAGGTGACACACCAGACCACACTGACCTCAGGCGATACACCAGACCACACTGACCTCAGGTGACACACCATACCGCACTGACCTCAGGTGACACACCATACCACACTGACCTCAGGTGACACACCATACCACACTGACCTCAGGTGACACACCACACCACACTGACCTCAGGTGACACACCATACCACACTGACCTCAGGTGACACACCAGACCACACTGACCTCAGGTGATACACCAGACCACATTGACTTCACACAATAGCCGTGAGACACGTCCTGCCAAGACCAGACCAGCACGGAGCGCCAATCAATTTACTGGCGCGTTGTGAGTCCGCGGGACGAGTGCACACAGGTGGCGGCGGACGTGACTGGAGCCCGGACGTCGGCGCGTGCCGTCCACGCGGACTGGACGTGACGTGACGTCCATACATATACCATACAGACGGATGTGGCGCTACTCTCCCCCGACGACGGAGATGGCCGGCGTAAACAGCACCAGCACTGGGCACGTGGCAGCTGATTGATGTTGACCGCCGACAATGCCCGGAGGCGACGCCACGCGACCTGAACAGCGAAGCCAACTGAATGGCGCATTGGAGGGTCTTCCCACATCGCGCGCGCTTCCGGAAACTCAACGTGAACTGGTCGGCAGAGCTGGGCTCTTGTTTGGCGTGCTGACCAGGCGGCAGCAGTGGCTCAGCATTGAAGCCAGGCACGCGGCAGGTGGCGCAACATGTCGCGGATGTTTGCTTTATCTTATCTTATCTTATCTTATCTCATCTCATCTCATCTCATCTCATCTCATCTCATCTCATCTCATCTCATCTCATCTCATCTCATCTCATCTCATCTTATCTCATCTCATCTAACTTATCTTATCTTATCTTTATCTTATCGGTGGTGTCAGGATGTCAGGATGTCAGGATGTGAAACGCTGCAACCGGACGGCGGGGATGGGGATGGGGTCTCGCTTGACCTGTGGTTAGTCGTCACTGTAACCAGGGGTCAAGCAGTTGTAATTGGGAGAAGGAGGCTCCCAACACACCCATTCCTCGCTTGGTGTCAAAAACTTGAAAACTGCCCCCCCACCCCCACCCAGCTCCACCGCCCCGAGGGAAGGCTGTGGTCTCACTGGGCAAGTTTCGGCTATGCGGACTGGGGTGACAGGATGACCAGTGGTCCCATAGTAAATACTTGAGTTAATGTAGGTAACACAGCAGGCAACTGAGTCCCAATGCCAGTACTATAGCAGAAGCACAGGTTCCAGAATGAAACGTTCCCTTTTGGGCTTAGGGGCGCATCAACTGCTACTGGTTATGTAGCAATGAAACGTTCCCACCAATCATCACGGATTTCATGCATTAATTGACATAAATGTTGAAGAGATAACTGACGACTTGGCAGCGACTTGCCAAGAACCTATTTTACAGCCAAAAGTCTCCTTTACATTCATTCCAATCCTTTAAAATCATTTATTTTTGCGACATACTGCATGACCGGGCAAGACTGGATCAGTTTTGTACGGAAAGCATTTACTTCGTTGGTATTCATAGAGCTCACGCTGGCGATACAACATGCGTCATTTTATCGCCTTTAGTGCGGCACAGCATGCCCAGATATTGTATTATTACGCATTATTAAACCACGGTAATTAGTAAACCTTCCTAAGTATGTCGGTCACGACACGTTCGGCACCACAGAAAATGGAAGCACTATGGTTGAAATTGTTGTTGTTGTATTTTTGCATGATTTATTGGCATGGTTGGCACACTCTTTTGGCATGATTCCACGTGATTCGTGCACCAATTCCTGCTGTCTCATCGGCAGATAAATGTCCGCACTCAGCTGCGTTGATGCAATAGCCATGCGCAGTTTTCTTCCAATGTCAGATGCTGCCGAAGAAAAATGGTGCGGATGTGGGGAGTCACCCACGTGTGTGTTACTGGCTTCGCGGAGAGTCGCCCACGTGTGCGTTACTGGGTTTGCGGAGAGCCACCCACGTGTGTGTTACTGGCTTTGTGGAGAGTCGCCCACGTGTGTGTTACTGGGTTTGCGGAGAGCCACCCACGTGTGTGTACTGGCTTTGTGGAGAGTCGCCCACGTGTGTGTTACTGGCTTTGTGGAGAGTCGCCCACGTGTGTGTTACTGGCTTTGTGGAGAGTCGCCCACGTGTGTGTTACTGGCTTTGTGGAGAGTCGCCCACGTGTGTGTTACTGGCTTTGCGGAGAGCCACTCACGTGTGTGTTACTGGGTTTGCGGAGAGCCACCCACGTGTGTTACTGGCTTTGTGGAGAGTCGCCCACGTGTGTGTTACTGGCTTTGCGGAGAGCCACTCACGTGTGTGTTACTGGGTTTGCGGAGAGCCACCCACGTGTGTTACTGGCTTTGTGGAGAGCCGCCCACGTGTGTGTTACTGGCTTTGCGGAGAGTCGCCCACGTGTGTGTTACTGGGTTTGTGGAGAGCCACCCACGTGTGTGTACTGGCTTTGTGGAGAGCCGCCCACGTGTGTGTTACTGGCTTTGTGGAGAGCCGCCCACGTGTGTGTTACTGGCTTTGCGGAGAGCCACTCCACGTGTGTGTTACTGGGTTTGCGGAGAGCCACCCACGTGTGTGTTACTGGCTTTGTGGAGAGTCGCCCACGTGTGTGTTACTGGCTTTGTGGAGAGCCACACACGTGTGTATTTTTGACTTTTCGGTGGCTTCAGTTGAGGCGAAGACTACACAGGTCGTAAGCTGTGATTCACAACAGCAGGAAAACACCGGTCTGTTGCTCACACCGGTCTGTTGCTGACACCGGTGCTGTTGCTGACACTGGTGCTGTTGCTGACACCGGTCTGTTGCTGACATCGGTATGTTGCTGACACTGATGCTGTTGCTGACACCCGTCTGTTGCTGACACCGGTCTGTTGCTGACACCGGTCTGTTGCTGACACCGGTCTGTTGCTGACACCGGTCTGTTGCTGACACCGGTCTGTTGCTGACACCGGTCTGTTGCTGACACCGGTCTGTTGCTGACACTGATGCTGTTGCTGACACCGGCATGCTGCTGACACCGGTCTGTTGCTGACACCGGCATGTTGCTGACACCGGGGCTGTTGCTGACACTGGTGTTGTTCGAATGACGTCCGTACAGCCGCCTCCACTCTTGCTCAACATATCCACAGGTGCAGCACCAGCCAATCTTGTGCCTTGGATGACACGAGGGGCGTCCAATACCCCCTGGTGCCGACCGCGCTGCCTCTACACCCTTGAGCTGTGGACTCTGACCTGACCTATGCGCATACACGTCACACATGGATTGAGTGGATTGGCGCTGCCAAAGATAGATCGACACCGACAGACTGCGACGCCAATAATTTTGAACATTTCTATTAGGCATTGCATGGAAATAATGAGCCAAAACCAGCCTTTGCAACATCAATAATGGTGTTTGCAACACCAATGAGTTTGAGAAGCCTTCACCCATGTAGATTGCCACGCAGCTTGAAAGCTGAAGAACATCACAGTGTGCACGCGCGTCCAAGGCAGCCGAACAGAGCTCTGATGGATTCGTGTCGCTCCTTGATGTGTGCGGAATGACGCAGGTGGAAGGTGGAACAAGCCGCCAGGGAGGTTCGTGCCAAGATCTGATGGGCGTGACGTGACGTGACGTGTAATGTAGCCGCCCTGCAGTGGCTTTCCCATTGGCGTGCGGCGGGGCGCGTGGCTTGTGGCGAGCGTTCACGACGCCAGGCGCAGTGTACGACATCGGGCGGGGACAGCCAACCTCATCAAGGGAGGAAGGCTACCCAACAGAGGCAGACAGCCTACCTCATCAGGGGAGGAAGGCTACTCAACAGAGGCCGAAAGCCAACCTCATAAAGGAAGGAAGGCTACCCAACAGAGGCAGACAGTCAACCTCATCAGGGGAGGAAGGCTACCCAACAGAGGCAGACAGCCTACCCCATCAGGGAAGGAAGACTACCCAACAGAGGCAGACAGTCTACCCCATCAGGGAAGGAAGGCTACCCAACAGAGACAGACAGCCTACCTCATCAAGGACGGAAGGCAGGGAGGAAGGAGCCTCATCAGGAGGAAGGAGGAGGCAGACAGTCAACCTCATCAGGAGGAAGGCTACCCAACAGAGGCAGACAGTCTACCCCATCAGGGAAGGGAGGCTACCCAACAGAGACAGACAGCCTACCTCATCAAGGACGGAAGGCTATCCAACAGAGGCAGACAGTCTACCCCATCAGGGAAGGGAGGCCACCCAACAGAGGCAGACAGCCTACCCCATCAGGGGAGGAAGGACACCCAACAGAGGCAGACAGTCTACCTCATCTGGGGAGGAAGGCTACTCAACAGAGACGGACAGCCTACCTCATCAGGAGATGAAGGCTACTCAACAGAGACAGACAGCCAACCTCATCAAGGAATGAAGGCTACTCAACAGAGGCAGACAGCCAACCTCATCAAGGAAGGAAGCCTACCCAACAGAGGCAAACAGCCTACCTCATCAAAGGAGGAAGGCTACCCAACAGAGGCAGACAGCCTACCTCATCAGGGGATGAAAAGGCTACTCAACAGAGGCAGACATCCTACCTCATCAGGGGAGGAAGCCTACCCAACATAGGCAGACAGCCTACCTCATCACGGGAGAAAGGCCTTTTCACCAGAGAAGGAAGAGTACCTTGCCAGGGCGAATAGTCCACCCCATCGAAGGCTGGCGCGCCGTCTAACCTGGTGACGGGCGGCCACCAGCCGCTCGGGACCAGAACGCTGTGGACCTGGCCGCCACTGTCAGCGCTAGAGCCGAGCGTCGCCGACGCAGCCGTCAACAATCTAATCCGATTATTCGGCTGCTAAGTGCCAGCGCATCGGCGACCCAAACGTGCTGATCACACAAAGTGCTGAACTATCTGGCGAACACAAACGCCGCCTGAATTACGACCGGCGAGAGCCACATCACTTCCCGTCGCCCCCCCCCTACCACCCCGCCCCTACCCCACCTATTGCAAGATAATTATCGGGCTAATTTTACTTTCTGGCCGCGAGGCCTGCACCAAATTGACGCCGATTTCCGACTGCAATACGTTGATGACACGTGCAGTGAATTGCCGATAAAACGGCTAGGTGCGCCATGGGTTTGGCGGGTACTCTCATACGCCCGGAGTCCTCGTGTGCCAGCAGTGGGGAGGGGGCGGAGGCGGCAGCTGCGCTCCGCTCACCGCTCGCCCGACAACCCACCGGCCAACTGGTCCGAACACCGGCCGGGCCGCCAGGCCATGACCAATCACATCAGCAGGTCATGTCCGCGAGCGTCTGGGTATATCCTCTGTCAATTCAACTTACCGGTGGTAGCCGTGCAGGCAGGACGATCGAAAGGGCGGCAGTCACCGAGGATGACTATGACGGATGCCTGCTACGCTCGAACAGGGCGGTGTGTCACCGAGGATGACTATGACGGATGCCTGCTACGCTCGAACAGGGCGGTGTGTCACCGAGGGTGGTTGGTTGGTTATTGGTTTTACGACACGTCGACCGTTGAGTCATGTAGCGTCGCCAATCTCTGACGCCGATTGGTCGCGGGCGAAGAGTAGCGACAGGTGAGACTCGAACCACAACCTTTCGATTGTGAGACGAGCATCTTACCCCTAGACCACTCGTCCCCTGTCACCGAGGGTGGCTGTGGCGGGTGCCGGCTACTCACGAACAGGGCGGTGTGTCACCGAGGATGACTATGACGAATGCACGCTACGCTGCGGACGTGACGCTAGTCCCGTGTAATGAGCGTGCGCATTCAATCCGTTGTTTTGGGCGTGACTCAAGGACTGAAGTCCGCGGTGCAATCGGCATCAGCTGACACAAATGACGCTTGAAAACACATCGATGCAGCGTGAATTTGTGACCGAAAACCATTGCAGAAATGCGAACGCTAAGCTGATCTTCTTGTGCAATTAAGCATTGGTCGATAGCCTATCATTGACTGGTGCACGCAGTCTGAGCAGACGCGTCAGCCGACTGCTGACAGCTGCTAGCGGTGCTGACAGCTGTGCTGACAGCGGTGTTGACAGTGGTGCTGACAGCGGTGCTGACAGTGGTGCTGACAGCGGTGCTGACAGTGGTGCTGACAGCGGTGCTGACAGTGGTGCTGACAGCGGTGCTGACAGTGGTGCTGACAGCGGTGCTGACAGTGGTGCTGACAGCGGTGCTGACAGTGGTGCTGACAGCGGTGCTGACAGTGGTGCTGACAGCGGTGCTGACAGCGGTGCTGACAGCGGTGCTGACAGCTGTTAGCGGTGCTGACAGCAGTGCTGACAGCGGTGCTGACAGTGGTGCTGACAGCTGCTAGCGGTGCTGACAGCAGTGCTGACAGCGGTGCTGACAGTGGTGCTAACAGCTGCTAGCGATGCTGACAGCAGTGCTGACAGCTGACAGCGGTGTGCTGACAGCGTTGCCATGCACACGACGAATTATAAGTGCGCCATAGGTCGATATGTAGATCGGGTGACTTCGAAATGAAGCAGCAATTAAAATTGATTGGGGTTGTTGAAGCATGGAGCCGCACCAGCGCCTCCGAGTCGAGCAGGTTCGGACAGCGACAGCACGCTCTAGTCCCAATATACAAGGTAGTTGACCCGATAGTGTGCCAAAGCTGAGACAATATCTTAATGCGATGCTGTGGAGAGCATTCCTGTCGCATGTCAGAACTCCTACTATGGAATTGAAGTGAACAAGGTGCTCAGACGAATACTCGCCGGCTGTATGCACGCTGTGCATTGCTTGAAGACTCGAGTACCACCTAATGGGGCCCACATAATGCACGTGCTGCCTTCACCCCTCACAACCTCCCCCCTCCCCCCCCAAACAACACGGAACTGAGTACGAGGTGAGCAGGTTTCAGCGATGTAACCGATAAGTGGCCTCTTAGTTTGCCCTGTTTCAACTGTGACCACGACCCTGACGCCACGCAACGTTTACGAGCTTGGTTGCACTTTGCTCGTGTTGTTTCCTCATTCCTCGAATAGAGCCGAAGAATTTAAATTGCAAGCTCCAAAGCTTGATAGCGTCGATACCACCATCATCGCTCATGGCACTTCAAAACGGTTGTTGCGAGCAAAAAAAAACACGACGATCGACGGGGAATGACGCGAAGATGGAGTTCACAGACCCGCCAGGGTCTGGTGCGAAGCTCGATTCCAAGTAGCTGTCCGTCCAACCATCCGCGGCATCCAACACAGCACACACCAGCCCGCCCATCCAACACAGCACAAACCAGCCTGCCCATCCAACACAGCACACACCAGCCCGCCTGTCAAACACAGCACACACCAGCCCGCCCATCCAACACAGCACACACCAGCCTGCCCAACAACAACTTCAAAAACCAGCCTGCCTGTCCAACACGGCACACACCAGCCAAAACCACCTGCCCATCCAACACAGCACACAGCAAAACCAGCCCGCCCATCCAACACAGCACAAACCAGCCTGCCCATCCAACACGGCACAAACCAGCCTGCCCATCCAACACGGCACAAACCAGCCTGCCTGTCCAACACGACACACACCAGCCCGCCCATCCAACACAGCACAAACCAGCCTGCCCGTCCAACACGGCACACACCAGCCCGCCCATCCAACACAGCACACACCAGCCCGCCCATCCAACACAGCACAAACCAGCCTGCCCATCCAACACAGCACACACCAGCCCGCCCATCCAACACAGCACACACCAGCCCGCCCATCCAACACAGCACAAACCAGCCTGCCCATCCAACACAGCACACACCCCGCCCTCCAAACGCACAAAAACCAGCCCGCCATCCAACACAGCACACACCAGCCCGCCCATCCAACACAGCACAAACCAGCCTGCCCGTCCAACACGGCACAAACCAGCCTGCCCATCCAACACAGCACACACCAGCCCGCCCATCCAACACAGCACACACCAGCCCGCCCGTCCAACACGGCACAAACCAGCCTGCCCATCCAACACAGCACACACCAGCCTGCCCATCCAACACAGCACACACCAGCCTGCCCGTCCAACACAGCACACACCAGCCCGCCCATCCAACACAGCACACACCAGCCCGCCCATCCAACACAGCACACACGAGCCCGCCCATCCAACACAGCACACACGAGCTCGCCCATCCAACACGCACGCCACCAGCTCTGGTCACGATTCTGACCACAAACGTCACCAGAGCGGACGATCCTCCTCCACGCCCGATGGCACACGAGGACTCCGGGCGCAGAGTACCCGCCAAACCCACGGCGCGCCTCGCCGTTCGCTCTCGGCCATTCACTGCACGTGTCATCAACGTATTGCAGTAGGAGATCGGCGCCAATTTGATGCAGGCCTCGAGTTCAGAAAGTAAAATCATGCCATTGTCATTTCGGCGGCGAGGCTGCGGCACACGTCGCGACAATGACGTCAGACACCGCGCGTGACGTCAGCGCCGCGTGACGTGACGGTATGGACGCCGCGTGACGTACGGTGTGTTGTGACGCCGGTGACGTGACGGTATGTGTGACGCCGCGTGACGTGACGTTATGTGACGCCGCGTGACGTGACGGTGTGTGTGACGTCACGTGACGCCGCTGACGTGACGCTGTGCTGGCGTCGCGTGACGCCGCGTGACGTGACGGTGTGTTGTGACGCCGCGTGACGCCGCTGACGTGACATGTGACGTCGCGTGACGGACGTGACGCCGCGTGACGTGACGGTGTGTTGTTACGTGACGTACGGTGTGCTGTGACGCCGCGTGACGTGACGGTGCGTTGTGACGCCGCGTGACGTGACGGTGTGTTGTGACGTCGCGTGACGCCGCGTGACGTGACGGTGTGTTGTGACGTCGCGTGACGTGACGGTGTGTTGTGACGCCGCGTGACGTGACAGTGTTTGTGACGTGACGTGACGGTGTGTGTGACGCCGCGTGACGTAACGGTGTGTTGACGCGTGACGTGACGGTGTGTTGTGACGTCGCGTGACGTGACAGTGTGTGTGACGTTTACGCCGCGTGACGTGACGGTGTGTTGTGACGCCGCGTGACGTGACGGTGTGTTGTGACGTCGCGTGACGTGACGGTGTGTTGTGACGCCGCGTGACGTGACGGTGTGTTGTGACGCCGCGTGACGTGACGGTGTGTTGTGACGCCGCGTGACGTGACGGTGTGTGTGACGCCGCGTGACAGGGCGGCGCGCGACTCGGTACTCACGTCTGAGGCCGCGAGTGACGTCACAGTCGCCGTGCTGGATGAAGAACAGCTTCAGCTTGGCCACCTCGGCGTGCAGCTGGGCGTTCTCCTGGCGCATCTGGGCGTTCTCCTGGCGCATCTGGGCGTTCTCCTGGCGCAGCTGGCGCACGCTGTCCGACAGCGAGTCCATCGAGTTGGCCATCTGCTGCTGGGCGCGCTTCTTGCGCGCCCGCCACCGATTGGCCGCCGCTCTGGAGGTCAGGTCAGGTCACGGTCAAGTCACGGTCACGGTCACGGCCACGGCCACGGTCACGGTCACGGTCAACTGGGTCAGTGTGTCGGGGTCAGATACACCGGGTGGCCGCGGTTCTGGAAGCCCGGTCACGGTCACGGTCACGGTCACGGTCACGGTCAACTGGGTCAGTGTGTCGGGGTCAGATACACCGGGTGGCCGCGGTTCTGGAAGCCCGGTCACGGTCACGGTCACGGCCACGGCCACGGTCGTGTGTCAGGGTCAGAGCCACTGGGTCAGTGTCAGGGTCAGGGTTAGGATCACGAGCAGGGCCGGGGTCACCTGACCAGAATCAGTGTGGCGGGGTCAAAGCCACTGGGTCAGGGTCAGGATCAGGATCACGATCAGAGTCAGGGTCAGTGTGTCGGGGTCTGAGCCACCCGGTCATGAATCAGAGGACGACGCCACTGAGCTCAACCAGGATCTGGGGCCACAGCCACTGTGCCATGGAAGAAGAGGTCATTGACGTTTGTGTGGGGTGTAAGGGCGGGTGGGTCGCCCCACGGGGGGAGGAGGGCAGCGGGGGCAGTCCCCCTGCCGTGAGACTGCCCCCCCCCCCCTGAAATTTGAGGAGGCCCCCATCCGGAAATGCACCGGGAAAAGGGTGAGCAAGGAGGCCGACGGGACAGAAGGTCATGCTGTGAAGGAGGCCCCAAGACTGACAACGAGGCCACCAGGAAATATAATCAGGTCCCCCAGGTTAGACCAGAAGGCTTCCGATGGGTGGCAGGATATTCTTATATATATATATATTCCCTAGTATGGCTCAGTTCTCAGCGAAAATTGATTATTGCTATTGCGTTTTGCGTAAATGATGCACCATGCCATGAACAAACAAGACATCAATATGAAATCATGTTTCCCATTACCGAACCATACCAAGAGCTTAAAAAACGATAGGAGGCACTAACACAATGGAGGCCCCCTTTCGGGGAACAGGAAGCCCCTTTTCAACCTTGCCCCCCCTGGAAGAATTTCGTGGCGACGCCACTGTGTAAGGGACATAAAGTGCAGTCCAGCAAATGCGACTCATGAGGTTAGTCTGCAAACAAATAACTGTCCTTACCATATGAAGTGAGATTATGAAAAAGAACAGAACGGAAAAGTAGTGCAGTTGCGTACTTCACTTGAGGAGTGACAGCGACATTCATGATCATCTTGAGGCGGAGGAATTGCTACAAAATGAATTTCGAAGTGGCAAATAAGCTCCGAAAACTGCACCGCATAGTTGATACGACATTTTAAAACGCAGTTTTCTCACAAACCAATCGACAAGCCAAGGAATTTTCTGAACTGAGGTGAAGCTGGCAACTAATAAATACTGAATTGCAGGTTCGATGAGTATCTTCCAACATTGCCCACAAGTCGCGAAGCAATCGAGCTAGAAACATTGCCAACATTGTCAGCGACGCTTCAAGAATGCTGAACGGAACGAGCGGACGTTCGCCGGCAGATCACATCACCAGCAGGTCACGTCACTGGCAGGTCACGCCACAAGCAGGTCACGTCACCGACAGGTCACGCCACAAGCAGGTCACGGCACCGGCAGGTCACGCACCGACAGGTCATGTCACCGACAGGTCACGTCACCAAAGGCAATAAAAACGCTTTCCGTATACCCGCTCCGATTGTGTCCCAACACCCATGTGTCAGGTCAACGGGGCTCGTGTCGGCAATTTCATCAATCGAAACGCAAAATCTGTGCCGACAGTCTCATCTCCGACTAGAGATTGGCTTTTCCCGGTTCAACAGTCGAATAAGATTGCCCGAGTCTTATCCAGGTTTGGAGCTGTCTGCCCAGCTTAACTGCGTTCCATTTTCCAACTGCAGGCGGCACCTTCAGCATGACGGACGACCAGGTCAGGTACCGTGTTGACCGACTCAAATGCCAATTGAATATCAACTCTGCAGCCCAAAACAGCCCTACCGCTTCACTTATTGCTTGTCTGCCAAGTGTCAAAATCACCCATGCAACAGAAGTCAAATGAAACCTAAACATAGGAAACATTGGTTTGCAGTTTCAATGATCAGACACGTTCAGGTTATGAATGTAAAGCACAGTGAATAAATATAATTGTTATCTGTTGGTTGGTTGGTTGGTTATTGGTTTTACGACGCGTCGACCGTTGAGTCATGTAGCGTCGCCAATCTCTCACGCCGATTGGTCGCGGGCGAAGAGTAGCGACAGATGAGATTCGAACCCACATTCTTTCGATTGTGAGACGAGCATCTTACCCCTAGACCACTCGTCCCCAATTGTTATCTGTAATGACTGTAATTGTCTTACGCTACTCCTTGATTTTAGCGTATTTGAACAAGTCAAGACTTCTCAATAATACTACACAATACTACTATTCAACACTACTATTCAATCAACTACTCAGTTAACCATAAAGTTGCATATGACCTTCGTTTGATTATCATACGGCATCATTCAGGGGTGTCACATGGTATGCGCTAAGGGGGACAACTGCCCCCGCCCCCCAATCGCTAACTTCGCCTCCAATCAGGCTGAAGCTTAACCATTGAGGTTATGGAGGCGCCCTTCCAGAACGCTCGAGTGCACTCCCCACCCTTCCCCGGTCAACGAATTTTTGGCCGATGGCGCCCCGCTCTGGAGAAAATGGCGCCAAAAGCATGAATTGCATGCTTTTGGATGAAAAGCATGAATTGCATGCCCCCCAGCAATCAATTTCACGAAGTGACACTCGTCTTATCATTATATTTTTGCACAATGGTATCATCTTATTTCATGGGATCATGATATCAGCCATCCTATTTCCATGGTATCATGATATCAGCCATCCCGTTTCATTTCATACAGTTGATCACACCACATGATTGGTGGGTTTATGGCGAGTGAGCTTCTTTCTGTCCGCTCTGCACTACTTCTGGCAATAGTTCACTGGCCCCGGCTCAACTACTGCCGACGTTGACCTACATGCCGAAGTGTTGCATTGTTTGGGACTGTTACCGTACTGATCATTCATCGCTACCAAGCCACAATAGGCTTAAACAACAATGATAATTATCGTAGTGTTGTGAGTTTGCTCATTTTGTTCACTTGTGTATCATAAGCATATATAGCATCCGCAGTAGCGACAGTTAAAAAGTCTGCTTTTGGTGCTTGTCATGTCTCGAAGACACAGCAAGCGTTCGAGGACCACTGTCTCCTCTGCAGCTGCAGATGGAGATGATAGAGGGAACGAAGCACAGCCACACTGTATTACCAGGGCCCGTGCACAAGCGTACATGGAAACTGGACGTTCGCGCTCTCAATCCAGACGCCGGTGACACAAACAAAAGTTGAGAAGAAAACAACCAATTCGCCTGCCCGGCAACCACAACCAACTGGTGTCAGGTAATATGAATATGGAGCGACCGTGCAATTACCGTCGTCTCAACTTTGTTGTTTGGAAACGTGAACGAGTGTATTGTCATCTTAAAATGTGTTTTATTAGCGGTTACCATTCATGGTAGTGCTCTCGTGTAACCTTCACGTGTGTATATATAATCTGGCAATTTGTCAATGTGTCGTATGATGTCACTTGTTTGAATGTATGCAATCATGGGTTGTACCTGAGACTATAAACCATACGATTCATCAAAACACTTCCTATTTTTGTTCTTTCATCTGAATACTACTTTATCGCAATGTCACCGCTATAGGGAAAACAATTTTTTTGTGTGGATGTCACCGGATTCGCCGCACTAAAGACAAAATGTGTATGGAAGATCATACATTCATGAAAGTTCTGCATCATTGTTGGTCATTCTAAAGTGCATCCTAGGTATAATCATACCGCCTTACATAAATTACATACAGCAAGAACTAAACGAGCTAGGCTTCTAAAAAATACGCGTCATATTGAGAGACATGAATGCGCTTGTATTCGTCTGAGTAAGCTGAATAATTATTCGGTTCCAGAATATAGACAAGAAAAAACAGAATATCAAACATAATGCTTTGCTTTTATGTTCTACGTGATATTTTCGTACGCCGGTGCCACTTATTACGTGGTGGCTGGGCTCACTTCACGCGCCGAGGGGCTACTTGTTCGCGCGGTAATTGCGCCCGAGCCATTGGTGATGTTATGAGAAAACACCCGCGATGAGGGAGGAAGTTTACACGGAGCCTCCGTATGCCAACATGATCAGATGTAACAACTGCGCAGTGTTTGCATAAATGGAGTGTAGTGGCGGATAACAAGTCCGATATTCAACGTCACCACCAATAGCGGGTGGGGGTAATACTAGAACCAAGTTTAAAATATATTTATTCTGACCACCCTGAAAACCTGCTATGATATGCAGCATGCTTCGTTTTTATTTTTTTTTAAACTATGTACGGCGATGTTTTGTGAATGGCATCACAACGACTGGGGTTACACTTCTTCGCGCTTTTTGTCAATGCGCGTCGGTTCGGGGCTTAATGATCTGGCATACATAGATCTTGATGTCTAATTTTTGTTTCCTCGAGAATACTGCCGACCACAAGCCACCTCTGAGACGATCTGCTAATCAGAAGCTTGCAGACCTAGTTGCCACTGCTCGCCCCTCCATCACCCCAGCTTCCTTCCTAGTGAAAAGGAAATTTTGAAGGTGATGATGCTTAATCGCCTGCCTGGAGGAAAAAGGCACGACCAGCAGAGCAAGCCGGGGGCAACATAGCTTGTTGTCCGGAGTCTGGTGGGCCACTGGATCACATGCAACGTGCGCACCGTCCATGGCGAGCATGTCGCCAAGACGATTCGGAAATTGCATGAGGAATTCCAGAAGCTGTTTCAATTTGAACACCCCATCCACTCATCATCTAAGGTGTTGGAACGAATAATAACGAAACATAATTATTTCCTATAACTCATGGCATCATCGGTGCACACCAATTTAGTTTTAAGGATGCTCACTGGGACGGGGATGACCGAGTGGTTAAGGTGTTGAGCCTTGGGTACCAAATATATCAGGTTCAACACTCGCACCACTCGGGACATTTCCAAATCCCGTGGCCCACTGGCGAAACAGTGTGGGCGGCGCCATTAGCTGTTATCGTGCATAAAGTGCGTCGAGAACCACCCAATAAACGAACAAAGGGATGCTCACTC
>JAOTOM010003801.1:0-102500 GCA_034440615.1 Ashinkailepas kermadecensis | reverse complement strand
TCGTACGGTAGAACCACCCTAGTCTTGCCACATTAGTGATGATCATATACCACAGAAAACCTGCACATTAATGCAGTGCAATGTCTATGTCCCTAGGTAGACAACAGCAAACCGTATTCGCGCGAGAAACTGGAACACTTGTCCGGTTTGAACCATGCGGGATCCACCATCTAAAAGACCCGTCATCGTACGCGTGAAGCCCTGTAGTCCAAAGAACCGCATTCGTTGAGCTGAGAACCGGGGCATGCGAGAAAAACGTGCCTGAATATCAGTGGAGTATCACAACGTGCCTGAATATCAGTGGAGTATCGCAACGAGTGCATGTTGGCTTGTTCTCGTCCCAAGGAAGGTATCCGTGGGTGGCATAGGTATGACCTATCCGTATCCTGGCGAGTATCGCCTTCCCCTGTCGTGAATTATGGATGCTGATTCACAGAGCGTCAGTCTTGTTTTTTTGGTCCTCAGTCTGGTTTGACACGATGAGTCCCAGGCTTGTTGCCACTTTTCATGGAAAAAGTCGTAAATTGTTTGGCTGAGATGTGCCGCGGGAAGAGGCAGTGCGCGAATGCATTGGTCACGGGCAGAACGTTTCGATGCTTCATCAGCCAGCTCGTTCCCTACTTTTGACTAGGTATCCAATACAGTGTCACCATTTTACCGGCTCCCTTAAGCTCGGTTAAGCACAATAAAGCGTGCTGCATGATTGGCTCATGCGGGTAAAACGTTTGCATTGTGATAAGGCTACTTGGCAAGTCGGATAGTATAATATGTTCCTCATCGCTTCATACTTCGATAAGGCATACAACCTTCATGATTGCTTGACGTTCGGCCGTATAAACCATTGAGTGATGAGACAGCGTAAGCGATCTGGTCGTAGACTCGCACACAAAGGCACACCCCACACCATAATCCGTCTTTGATCCGACCGTGTATGTAGCAGTGCGTGTGGAGTAGCTGTCGAGGTGTTCCAGTGCTTTTAGCCGGAACACCTCGGGGACGATGTCTTCCTACCGGGAGTGGTGTCGACAGAAAGCCGTACCAATTCCCAAGGTGGTATGGACAGTGGACAGTGGACAGTGGACAGTGGTTCTATTTTCCGAATACTGCGCATCTGAATCTTATTTCTCTCCGCCAGTTCGCACAATGTATGTGTGTATGCATGTATTTATGCATGCAAGTATATGTATGTGTATGTATATAAGTAAGTGTATTCATGGGATGTGTGTGGGAATATTTGTGCATATGAGCATATATATATATATATATATATATATCTGTGTGTGCGTTTTTTTGGTCTATAAAAAGATGGTAGTATAAGAGCCTTTCTATCTGCCTGTATCTGGTCCCACTGATGATCCAAGAGCAACAATCCCATGCTTAGCTTTTTGGACCATGATATGACTCCCCTAATCGACCTCGCATGTTTGGCCAGATAATGCCCTTCAAGTTAACACTACAAGAAAGCGACCCAATCAACCTTGAAGTTGATGTCGATTAACATCCAGTCATCAGCTACATCTCGATATGAGGTTTATTTTGCCTCTCATTCATCACTAATGCTGGTTAACACAATACCAGTGCTCATATTTTGCTTCCAAATGTTTATTTCCTTTCATTTCTTAGCTGACGGTACTACGACTACCGTACTTAATTGTCGGTGTCCTTAACGTACGTACGCCCCTGTGTCGTTTGGATTGAGGGCGGGGAAATTCTGGTCATCCGATCATGGTTGGCGGCGTAGAAAAAAAGAGGGAAAAGACATGCCTGCCGCCCACTAAGGTTTGTGGAAATGAAGAGTCGAGAAGCGTCACATGGGGAATGGCCGGGGAAGGTTGACCACCACAGGTATATAGCAAGAGTTGTCTGTTATTTGTTCCGTTGATGTCCTCCGTGGGATCACGGTATTCGGTGCTGCCAGCTTACAACTGAAATGTTCATAATACGTTCAATATGCTTACAGACTGCCACGGTTTCTCTGTCAACAACACGAAACTGAGCACACGCCATTTTCTTCCATAGGGTAGCAGAGTACTACCAGATTACTGCTACGATCACGAGGCTCTAAATGTGTGCCATTGTATTGTGCGCAGACAACGTTTGAATTTTCCACCTATACAGACTTTCACCCAGACCACAAACATACAACATAGAACTCTGAGAGTTCTGGAAGCACCAGTGTGTGAGCATTGCTTGAGAAGATGGGCGTTAAGCTCGACCACGGCTCATGTTTGCTTTATCAGCTCGAGCAGCAGGCATTCCACTTCACCTTTGGAAAAATTGAAGCGGCTTCAAGTCCGGTGCCAAGCGTGGAGCATACACATCAATGCGGGCAGGGTGCCTGAACATTAGCTGCTGTAACAAGGATGAAGTAGTCGGATGGCGCTACCTCCCTGCTGTAAATGTGATTATACTGCTCAAAAGGTAGTCGGCACGAATTCAGCGATCTGATGCTCACCATCCGGGAGACGGCGACAGCCAAAGGCGGTCTTCCCGCGGTCGCCAGGAAATGGCGCGTGGCACTGCGCCGCCGTGTTGTGTGGTGCCGACTGGGCCGCCGTGTTGTGTGTTGCCGACTGGGCCGCCGTGTTGTGTGTTGCTGACTGGGCCGCCGTGTTGTGTGGTGACGACTGGGCCGCCGTGTTGTGTGTTGCCGACTGGGCCGCCGTGTTGTGTGGTGACGACTGGGCCGCCGTGTTGTGTGTTGCCGACTGGGCCGCCGTGTTGTGTGGTGACGACTGGGCCGCCGTGTTGTGTGTTGCCGACTGGGCCGCCGTGTTGTGTGTTGCCGACTGGGCCGCCGTGTTGTGTGGTGACGACTGGGCCGCCGTGTTGTGTGGTGACGACTGGGCCGCCGTGTTGTGTGTTGCCGACTGGGCCGCCGTGTTGTTCCGACTGGGCCGCCGTGTTGTGTGGTGACGACTGGGCCGCCGTGTTGTGTGTTGACGACTGGGCCGCCGTGTTGTGTGTTGACGACTGGGCCGCCGTGTTGTGTGTTGCCGACTGGGCCGCCGTGTTGTGTGTGTGACGACTGGACCGCCGTGTTGTGTGTTGCCGACTGGGCCGTCGTGTTGTGTGTTGCCGACGCCGCCTTTGGGTGTTCCGACTGGGCCGCCGTGTTGTGTGTTGACGACTGGGCCGCCGTGTTGTGTGTTGACGACTGGGCCGCCGTGTTGTGTGTTGCCGACTGGGCCGCCGTGTTGTGTGGTGACGACTGGGCCGCCGTGTTGTGTGGTGACGACTGGGCCGCCGTGTTGTGTGTTACCGACTGGGCCGCCGTGTTGTGTGTTGCGACTGGGCCGCCGTGTTGTGTGTTGCCGACTGTTTTGTTCGACTGGGCCGCCGTGTTGTGTGTTGCCGACTGGCCGCCGTGTTGTGTGTTGCCGACTGGGCCGCCGTGTTGTGTGTTGCCGACTGGGCCGCCGTGTTGTGTGTTGCCGACTGGGCCGCCGTGTTGTGTGGTGCCGACTGGGCCGCCGTGTTGTGTGTGCCTGGGCCGCCGTGTTGTGTGTTGCCGACTGGGCCGCCGTGTTGTGTGTTGCCGACTGGGCCGCCGTGTTGTGTGTTGACGACTGGGCCGCCGTGTTGTGTGTTGCCGACTGGGCCGCCGTGTTGTGTGTTGCCGACTGGGCCGTCGTGTTGTGTGGTGACGACTGGGCCGCCGTGTTGTGTATTGCCGACTGGGCCGCCGTGTTGTGTGGTGACGACTGGGCCGCCGTGTTGTGTGTTGCCGACTGGGCCGCCGTGTTGTGTGGTTGCCGACTGGGCCGCCGTGTTGTGTGTTGCCGACTGGGCCGTCGTGTTGTGTTGCCGACTGGGCCGCCGTGTTGTGTGTTGCCGACTGGGCCGCCGTGTTGTGTGTTGACGACTGGGCCGCCGTGTTGTGTGTTGCCGACTGGGCCGCCGTGTTGTGTGTTGCCGACTGGGCCGCCGTGTTGTGTGTTGCCGACTGGGCCGCCGTGTTGTGTGTTGCCGACTGGGCCGCCGTGTTGTGTGTTGCCGACTGGGCCGCCGTGTTGTGTGTTGCCGACTGGGCCGCCGTGTTGTGTGTTGCCGACTGGGCCGCCGTGTTGTGTGTTGCCGACTGGGCCGCCGTGTTGTGTGTTGACGGCACACCATCGGCGGGTCGTAGGGCCAAAGTTGGTCAGGTCACACAGCTGCGATGTCATTGCTGGACGCGTGCCCGCTGCAGTTCGTTGGAATCGTATTTCTGGTCTGTTGCATGCCATTTGATGTATTGAGATGATTGCAATTTCAAGTGTGTAGATTCCGAAAGCTTCACAGCAGGTTATCGCACCGGTGATCTTCTCCAGGTCAACCGACGCTATTGAACTCCATTGGCCTCAGATAGCATTTTTTTGTTTGTTAATTCATGTTTATTTTACAACCTGAAGTCGAGCTCCATGGCTGTTGTATCCTTGGCAACTCCAAACAAATCAATCGTAATCTTTCTACCGGCCGTTGGCTATCATGATTGGTGTGAAATGCGAGGACTTCGCCTGAACTGAACTTACACAAGACTCGACCCATGACAATACACTGGCACTGCTATAAACTGTCAATAAAGAGGAGTCGGCGACTTCATGGATGGATAAATGTGTAACGGCAAACATGGGTTGGGACTGGGATAGAGACCACGTGACTTGACTCATTTATTGGCCCACCACATCCTGTCGCCTCTGGTCAAGTAAATACTGTGAAGAAATGAACGAAACAAAGATATTAAGAAAATGAAGAAAACAACGACATCAATGTTCAGCACAGAAGCATAAATATATCATCACGTACAATGACCACCTATAATCAGGGCATATATAATAATAATTCGCACTTACTTCTGTCCCAGATTGGTGGTATCTTGTTTATTTCTCGCCAGAAAGGCGGTATCTCTCGCAGTTGTATATCTGCGGTATCTCTCGCAGTTGTGTATCTGCGGTATCTCTTGCAGTTGTATGTCTGCGCTGTATCTCGCACATATCGATGCAGAATCTCCGTCCGCCTTTGTGTACAACGTCGCAACGAACAAATATGGCTGTGTCCAGTGGAATGGCAGCTCCACGAGTGCGGCGCCGCAAACGTCTCAGCCCAATAAGGTTTGTACACTGTAAAAAAAAGATTAGCACCCCTTTGGTGCTATTTCAAATGTCAAATTCCAGCACCACAGGGCTGCTTGAATTAAGCACCTTTCTGGAGTCTGCATCGCATCGCAAAACTTAAAGTGCTAAATATAAGCATGGTGCTTATAACTAGCACCTCTTCATTGGGCTATGTTTAGTAGCAGGGTGCTTGAAATGAGACCCTGTCGTCATTTTTCATCGTCGGTCGATTTTTAGACCCTGTCGTCATTCATGGGGATGCCTATCGCGAGTTTTAGTGGCCTCGACACGTCTTTGGGGGCCCAACACGTCATTTATTGGGTGTTTCCGATGAGACATTTAGGGCCCCGGTGCGACCTGCCGAACCCCTAGAATATATAGAATAGAATAGAGTCCCGCGCCCCGGCCCCTATCAGGGGCCGGGGCGCGACTTTTTGGTACTTTCAGTCTCAGTGATTTTCAGGGGCCCGGCCCAACCTTTTGGGACCCCCATTGTGGCTTTCAAGAACCCCGGCACGACTTTTTTCGGCCCCCAGCGTGATTTTCGGGGCCCAGGCGCGAACTTTTGCGGCCCCAGAGTGATTTTCAGGGGTCCAGCCCGTCTTTTTGCGGCCCCCATCGTGATTTTCAAGGACCACGGCCCGATTTTTTGTGCTCCCAGCGTGACTGTCAGGGACCCGGTTCAGACGTTTCGGGGGCCCCAGTGTGATTATCATGGCCCGGCCCAAGCTTTTTGGTCCCAGCGTGATTTTGGGGGTCCGGCTAGTCTTTTGGAGCCCAGCGTCATTTTCGGGGGGCCCGGAGAGACTTTTTGGTACCCAGCGTGATTTCAAGAGGCCCGGCCCGACCTTTTAAGGCCTTAGTGAGATGTTCTGGGGCCCTGGTGCGACTTACCGGGGCCCCGGCACGACGTTTTGGAGGCCCATCGGTATTTTCCTGGGCCCGGTCCCCACATTCTGGAGCCCTCAGCGACATTTATAGGGTCCCAGAACGATTTTTGAGGTCCCAATGTGATGTTCAGAGGCCTTGGTGGGATTTTGAGAGCCCCAACCTCATTTTCGGGGACCCCTAAGCGACTTTTTGGAGGCCCCCAAAGTGATTTTTATGGGCCCAGGTGCAATTGCTGGGGACATCAACAGCATTTTCAGGGAGCCTGGCGCTATTTTTCCGAACCGATTATTGGCGCCTACAAACTCTCATGGGGAGGGGAACTGCTACCATTCCAACCCCCCCACCCCCCCCCTTCGGTACGTCACTGCGTATGCCCCAATGATTTTATAGCTTAACAATGACGTCTATGGAGTACATCGCACAAAATCGACTTTGCTATGCCCATTTAACTGCTTGCACCACAAGTAGTGTTCAGAAATATACACCCTGCAATTGGCCTAAATTCATCCCATTATCTTCGGGGTTCTTAAATCTCAGCCTGGACGTACACATTACTGGACGATGAAAAGCCTTGCTGGTAGTCTCCGTTGTAATGCGGTGTTTTAGTACTCTTAATCCAAATGTCTTCATTGAATAGATTCTGGCATCGGATTCTTTGCTAAGCAGAGACTGCTACATATATCATGAGCCCACCATCATACCGAACCATTTCTGTTGAACGACACAATTTGAATTAAATGTGTCATGTGCTGTCAATGCCACTACGCAGATACCCAGCTGAATATCCACTCGGGTCAGTTGCCATGCTCGTCATGTGCCTTCTCAGGTCACATGACAAGCATCACTCGTTACTCGTCACATCATCACTATTCATATCACTCCTCATGTGACCTTGCCAGGTCGAATCACGAGCGCCTTATCCTCTCGGGGTATTCTGAGATTCTGAGTGGCGTTCTCGCACTTGAAGTTGATATAATAGGGTGTGGACTTCATTATTGTATCTATGCTACCCTAATAAATGATTGAAATAAGTATTTTGCTATGTTGGATGCCAGCACTGATAATACCCAGGCATCTTACTCAAAAGGTTGGATATCTGTGTGCTGTGCCAAACTGTAAAATTCCCTTGAAATTTGGAAATTCTTACGTTCTATTCCATGCTACAGTCACGCAATGGATGTATCGTGGCAGTAATTTGTATGCTTCAATAATCAAAATACATGAAAATGTTGAAGTGTATGGCAGCTAGGAACAAGGCCATATATAATTCATGGCTATGCAATATCAAGGCAAGAAACTTTCACTTGCAAATTGTATGTCTTACCTTGATTGTGCTACGTTACTGCCATCAGCCTTTATAATTTTACACTGTAAGCGATATTAATGAAATCGAAGTTAAATATGTTAACAGTCAAAGAACCACAGTGAAACTCTAGTATGAATGTAATTTGGTACTAGCTGGCACATTATCTGCTTTATAGTCTTTTCATAACATAATATATGGTGTCAATATCCATACATCTGAGAAAAAGGCATAAAATAACCTTATGCTCATATTAAGACAAAGAAATAGATCCAAAATCACACTGTATATATTTCGGCCACGGGCCTTCCTCAACAGTCAAGGAAGGTCCGTGGCCGAAATATATACAGTGTGATTTTGGATCTATTTCTTTGTCTTAATATGAGCATAAGGAAATTGTATGCCTTTTCCTCACTCATAATCATGCTCAGTGCAGCACTGCACATAATCATCCATACATCTGTTGCATTACATCAACTCCTGAATTAGTTACATTGTTGTAAGGTTATGTTCAAGTATGCATGACTTAAAAAATGAAGTGCTACGATGTGACATGTGCAGCTTTTACTTAGTTATGAATTGCAGAAAGTTTTCACATATTGTGTGAATCAGTGTGCATGTTGCAGCATGAGTGTGCATGCTGCAGCATGAGTGTGCATGCTGCCTTTTAGGAACTTTAAATGTCTCAAAAGTGGGAGGGCCAGCTACCATTGTTGGACCTCCCACATTGAAAAGTGTGTGTGTGGGGGGGGGGGGGATGCCCCCCCCCTGTTCCTTCGCCTATGCTTTCTAGTCACGCTTCCAAATCACAACGTCAAAAATACATCCAACGTTCAAATGTTCTCAGGTCAGCAGGCCTCAACTCGGGTGATCGATGCACCAGTCATCTTCGGTGGCTCCTGCTTTCTACGGCAAGCATCTGGCCGTGCAACAGCACGGCGTCCTGACATTCCGCCATTCCACCTGACATTCCACCCCCGACGAATTGGAGCGTGCTGCTCGGATCCGTGTGACGACGACCTGCTGGTCTCGGAGGCCGGCTGTGAATGCCCCTCGGAGCCACAGCAGGAGCCGCGCGTGGTCCGTCACACGGCGTGGTCCGTCACACGGCGTGGTCCGTCACACGGCGTGGTCCATCACACGGCGTGGTCCGTCACACGGCGTGGTCCGTCACACGTCGTGGTCCGTCACACGGCGTGGTCCGTCACACGGCGTGGTCCGTCACACGGCGTGGTCCATCACACGGCGTGGTCCGTCACACGGCGTGGTCCGTCACACGGCGTGGTCCGTCACACGGCGTGGTCCGTCACACGGCGTGGTCCGTCACACGGCGTGGTCCGTCACACGGCGTGGTCCATCACACGGCGTGGTCCGTCACACGGCGTGGTCCATCACACGGCGTGGTCCGTCACACGGCGTGGTCCGTCACACGGCGTGGTCCATCACACGGCGTGGTCCGTCACACGGCGTGGTCCGTCACACGGCGTGGTCCGTCACACGGCGTGGTCCGTCACACGTCGTGGTCCATCACACGGCGTGGTCCATCACACGGCGTGGTCCGTCACACGGCGTGGTCCATCACACGGCGTGGTCCGTCACACGGCGTGGTCCGTCACACGGCGTGGTCCGTCACACGACAGGGAGCCGGCCCGTTACCCCCGCGGCACATACGGCATCCTTCCCGAGGCCGGACTCAGAGTGCCTGCCTGCACAGCCCGCGCATAGCTACACCGGCTGGCCGCGGATGGACGGGTAGGCAGAGGGGATGCAGCGGGCAGGCAGCGGTGCTATTTGAAAGTCATGTGTGATCGCCCCATCCACCTGACCGTCCGGTGGGTACGGTCACCTGCCGCGGCAGTAGGGCAGCGTCACACCTGACCGTCCGGTGGGTACGGCCGCCCGCGGGAGTAGGGGAGCGTCACACCTGACCGTCCGGTGGGTACGGCCCCCGCGGGAGTGGTGGGTAGGCGAGGAGTAGGGAGCGTCACACCTGACCGTTCGGTGGGTACGGCCCCCGCGGGAGTAGGGGAGCGTCACACCTGACCGTCCGGTGGGTACGGCCGCCCGCGGGAGTAGGGGAGCGTCACACCTGACCGTCCGGTGGGTACGGCCCCCGCGGGAGTAGGGGAGAGTCACACCTGACCGTCCGGTGGGTGGGTACGGCCGCCCGCGGGAGTAGGGGAGCGTCACACCTGACCGTCCGGTGGGTACGGCCCCCGCGGGAGTAGGGGAGCGTCACACCTGACCATCCGGTGGGTACGTTCGCCCGCTCAGAAATGACCGCGCCGTAGCCGCCATCCCGGTGCGATGCTATTACCACCCCCGCGACGTGACCGCGACGGGCGACAGGGAGAGTCGGCCGAGTCAACTCTGCCGATACGCCAGCCGACCGACTCGGGGGATGAGGCGACACCAGCACCAGACTGGTGACGGTGCTGTGTCCACAAGATGGCCGCCGCGGCTGGTGGTGTCGGACATTGTTCCGGGGCTGGGTGTGACATTGCGCGATCACCAGCACCAGACTGGTGACGGTGCTGTGTCCACAAGATGGCCGCCGCGGCTGGTGGTGTCGGGCACTGTTCCGTGCGGCGCGTCCAGCAACAGTTCGGCGACTGAGCTGTCGCCCAACTTCCCATCCGGCCTGTGTGATAGCAGGGTGTCGCCCCCCCCCGCCCCCACACACTGGGCTTGTTTGATAGCCAGCTGTCCGACTATGCCAAGCTTAACTTGAGACGTGAGGAAATAGAGCGCATCGATATGGTGCGAGTGCTTTGTGCTGGCAGAGCGAACGCACAGTAGTCAAGCACATTACTCGGCATCCCTCCAAGCAGCAATCAGCGCGCATTCAAGTCGCATCCGGCATCAGCCCGCGAGGCGCACAGACAAAGGCCTGACAACTATGCACTTAACTTGCACCACCCACTCATGCAGACCCGCCGGACGGCAAAGTCAACACGATTGTTCCAACTATGCCAATCTAGCTGGTCGGCAATGCGAGCCGCATGGCGACCCGCCAGTTCAACTACAACCCAGAATAGGCGACACGGCTTGGCGTACACTCGCCGACCTCGACCTCGACCACATTGACATTGCGACACATTGACATTGACCTCGACCTCGACCCCGACCGGGACACCGAGGAATATGTCCGACACGCGCCGAGACGGCGACCGACAACGCGGCGTACGAACGTCACTTTCGTGCAAACTGTCATGCAACGTCTTTCACTGATGTTTTAGGAGACAGCTCGGGGGTCGTTTCCACAGATAAAATATACTGCGGCTTAGCGGCTACTCAGTTTCACATCATTGATTCATTTCAATAATAGGCACGACGAATCGCATATCATGTTCTGAGCAAAAAAATTAAACAGTTATGGGCGCTAGATAACCACTAGCAGTTTAGGCGTCCTTAAGCCCAAATAAACAAACAAAGCCGCGGCATACCTACATCGGGCACCGACGCTGATCAACCGATGGAAATATCGACCAACAGATTTACCGAATAGCTGCGTACGTACGCAGTCGTTTTTGTTGTACTACTATTTGCGTGCATGTGGGCAACTGCCATGAAATTATGGTAAAATATAAAAGTACATTCAAAACAAGAGCACTCAAACAACAACGGCTAAAGAAACAAGCTCAAATAATGACTGAACGATGAATGATAAACAACCGCAGGTGGTTTATCATTATCATTCATTGTATATTGATCATGCATTGTATTCCTGCAACACATTCCTCTGATATAAATTATGGTAAACCATCAACATCATCATTTAATTTACTGCTCGTGACGCATCGGTTCCGCCATAAATGCCACGAGACATTCCTGCTGCCAACATCACTGCCACGAGACATTCCTGTTGCCGACATCACTGCCACGAGACATTCCTGCTGCCGACATCACTGCCACGAGACATTCCTGTTGCCGACATCACTGCCACGAGCATCCCTACTGCCGACATCACTGCCACGAGACATTCCTGCTGCCAACATCACTGCCACGAGACATCCCTGCTGCCAACATCACTGCCACGAGACATTCCTGTTGCCGACATCACTGCCACGAGACATTCCTGCTGCCGACATCACTGCCACGAGACATTCCTGCTGCCGACATCACTGCCACGAGACATTCCTGCTGCCGACATCACTGCCACGAGACATTCCTGCTGCCGACATCACTGCCACGAGACATTCCTGCTGCCGACATCACTACCACGAGACATCCCTGCTGCCGACATCACTGCCACGAGACATTCCTGCTGCCAACATCACTGCCACGAGCATCCCTGCTGCCGACATCACTGCCACGAGACATCCCTGCTGCCGACATCACTGCCACGAGACATCCCTGCTGCCGACATCACTGCCACGAGACATTCCTGCTGCCGACATCACTGCCACGAGACATTCCTGCTGCCGACATCACTACCACGAGACATTCCTGCTGCCGACATCACTACCACGAGACATCCCTGCTGCCGACATCACTGCCACGAGCATCCCTGCTGCCGACATCACTGCCACGAGACATTCCTGCTGCCAACATCACTGCCACGAGCATCCCTGCTGCCGACATCACTGCCACGAGACATTCCTGCTGCCAACATCACTGCCACGAGATATTCCTGCAGCCAACATCACTGCCACGAGACATTCCTGCTGCCGACATCACTGCCACGAGACATTCCTGCTGCCAACATCACTGCCACGAGACATTCCTGCTGCCGACATCACTGCCACGAGACATTCCTGCTGCCAACATCACTGCCACGAGATATTCCTGCAGCCAACATCACTGCCACGAGACATTCCTGCTGCCAACATCACTGCCACGAGATATTCCTGCAGCCAACATCACTGCCACGAGACATTCCTGCTGCCGACATCACTGCCACGAGACATTCCTGCTGCCGACATCACTGCCACGAGACATTCCTGCTGCCAGCATCACTGCCACGAGACATTCCTGCTGCCGACATCACGTCTATACTTGCTCAAACACCCACTTCTGCGCGACATGACTGTCATACAACATTATCGCTGTATATCCTGCTGCTTCCAACATTACTTCTGCGCGACATCACTGCCATACAACTTTCCCGCTGCATACATTGCTTCTCCAAACATTACTTCTGATGATGATGCATCGGAGCTTAAGGGCGCGTCGACCACCGAGGTCATTTGACGCCCAGAGTTGTATTACAGACGACATACAATGCAGCTATAATAGCCAGTTATTATTCCTCGTGGGTGGCGATATATCACACCTAAGTGTGCTTGTTGAAGGAAGGAAAAAATGTCCCCAGACGCCACGACTTCACAGTCGTTCCCTATTAGCGTATGCAAAGATATGTCGGCGTTCAGCCGTCCTAAAATCTGGCGTCGTAGTGGTTCCAACCGAAAGACACCTATCAAAACATGATACATAGTAAGCGGGCCAGAGCAATGTGGGCATAAATATTTGTCACTACCAGTCAGTATGTAGCCATGTGTCGCGAAGGTATGACCTAGCCTCAATCGACAGAGTGTCGCTTCCTCCCGTCACTGGGTCCGGTGTGAGGACCGCCCCAGCCTATAAGTGCTGGCTGTAAAACCCTCAGCTTACTACACCTCGTTCCCATTATGACCGTATACTTGATAATATGGTAGGATATAGGTCTCTTGGAGGGAGCCATAAATGAACTTTACGACCAAAGATGATAGCGTGATTGGCACTTATGTCAGCAGTTTCATTCCCAGCAAGTCCGACATGGCTGGGAATAAGAGAAGACAATATTTATGTCGATGTCATGTGGGAATTTCACGACTCGGAAAATCTTGCGGACAAGTCTGTCATCATGGTTAAAGGTTTTCAATGACCAAAGACTGCTTAGGGAGTACGTGAAAACCACGTGATTCGTGGACTGGTCTTCTTGTATAAAATACAGGGCTTGCAGAATCGCATACAATTGGGCAGTAAAAGTCGATGTGTGTATTGGTAAACAAAAAGATCGAACACCGTGTCGACTGACGTAAGCACATCCAACACCAGAAACGGACTTTGAACCGTCGGTGTAAATCAGCGAGAAACGTGACATTCATGTATATTGTCTAATGCCAACGCGTGGAATTCCTCCGGTGTTACATGTCCTTTCTTTGAACAAGACAAAGTGACGTCAATTTGTACCGGGACATCCTGCCATGGGGGAGTGCTCAGCGTAATAGCACGTGCCACACAACCCGGCATAATATTACAGTTACGGAGGGTCGAAGCCATGCAAATGGGGAACGGTAATCTACGCTGATTATGGGTCATTTGCAAGGGCGGTCCGAGTCACCCAAATGAAGCGAGGCAGGAAAAAATCCCGACTGTACCCCCTCCCCTCCCCAGAACAAAATGATCTCGGATTTTCCACACTTTATTGCTTTGGTTCCGATAATTCACAACTGTTTCTCTCAGAGGGTGCCTCTGCCTGAACATTTTGAGGTAAGGACGCACTTGAGCCTTCCCGGAGCGGAGCCTTTTCCCGGCCGGAGGGGCACCACCTTCTATGAGGGGTACATGCCTCCAGATCCCTCTGTATCCGCCCCTACCTGGGCTTCCCAAAACAGCGCTGGCCTCCCTGGTCCATTCTTGATTACGTGTAATTTTTCCTTATATGATACATAAGAAAACTATGTTTCAAGTATTTATCAGTGAGATTTCGTATTCTTGATGATGGTCGATACTGGTGATCATGTGGTAAATAACAGATATTATGTATATATATATATATATATATATATATATATATATATATATATATATATATATATATACCTATCGAAATATATTTTTTGCTGTTGTTGTTTTGGAAAAGTTGTTAACAGTCCATACAATATATTTTGTGTGTGTGTGTGTGCCAAGAAGTAGTCATGCAAAGACCCAGTTGTTGCAAAATACCTTGCTTAATGTTTGCTTCAGTTTACCACAGTACATGCACAACATAACATGACTATATTAATTGTAGGTTTCTGATTAAAATTGTTTTTTTTAACTACAATTCATATAGTCATGTAAGCTGTGCAATGTGCATGTACTTTGGTAAACTGAAGCAAACGTTAAGCAAGGTATTTTACATCAAATGGGTCTTTGCATAACCACTTCTTCACACGCACACACACACGCAAATATATTGTATGGACTGTCAACAATTTTTCCTAATATAGGCATGACTACTTTTGTGCATTCTACACAATCATGGCACACCAAAGAGGTATTTAAGGAAAATCCAACCAGTTTTTCTTGCCACCCAAAAACTTCTTTTTGCTGATATAGAAGACTATGAGAGCAAATCACAAGCAAGAATGCACGGACTGGACTTGGTGAAGCTTACCCAGCAACTTCTTTAGGTGCCACTTCTTTCGGAAATAACATATAAGCAAGATATTCTTTCTTTGAAATCATGTCACCTAGCATTGATACTGCAGATGATACATTAATACATTGATGATACTCCAGTGATATAGTGATATTAGGTGATCCAACATTAGAAAAAAAAAAAAAACATTAGTAGGATTAGGTGATCCAATATCAGAAGGTTTAGGTGATCTACCATCAGTAGATTATGTTAGGTTAGGTCAGGTCAGGTTAGGTTAGCTTATATTTTTATTGTAATATTACATAATTTTTCAATATATGCTGCCCCACACAAAACACTTCTTTATGTATACCTCCCATATTTTGTTGAAGTGAGAATGGCCTTCATGAAGTGTTGAAATGGCTTTCATCTGCATTGTCACAAAAGATGTTTTTTTTCTGTGGTTGTTTAAAATGTCATTTGATTGATTTTGATGTTCTTTTTGGTAAATTTGTGCTTTAGGATGTTTTATGAATTCTTGGAATTTACCATTCCAATGCAATGTTTATGAAGGTGACTAAGATGAAGGGACCACTCATTTTCTGCGCAAATGCTTGCTTTTCAGGTTGTTCATGCTTGCTCTTGTGAGCAAAATAACACCAAAAAGGTGGCTTTGAGTTAGGTAACATCATAAAAAGAAATGTTTAAAAAAAAAAAAATGCAACACAACGTAACCTAACCTAGACTAACCTCACTTTTGAGAGAATAAAAAATCACAAAATAAAATTATACAAATTTAAAGCAGTTTATTTTCTGAAGACTTAAAAAATACAAATAAAAGCATAACCCAACCTAACCCAACCCAGCATCAGCTGCTTTGGAAGAAGAAAAAAATTCCCAAATAAAAAAAAGAAGTAAAACTATGCCCAAATTTTCCAACTGAAAAAAACTAACATCCTAAAAAAACCTAGCCCATTTGTTTGCTTTATGGAGTTTATAGTGATTGTGTGTAAAAACTTGTCTTGTTACTACCTTAAAGTACAATAATACCTTCTTTTCTTCATGAAATGACTCTTTATTGAGATATAAGTACAACTTGAAGCGCTTATGTCAAAAAAGGCTTCATTTCCCAAATATATGAATTTAATATTCTATCAAATAACATCAAGGCACTGGAAACACATTCTTGTTTAACCAAAAGTGCCCTGGGGGTTTCTTCTATATATTCACCCAAATTGCATGCACTCGAAAAGTTGGTTTTGAGTCGTTTGGTACGGCCAACTAAAAACAATTCTCACAAATTTTCAAATTCCTTGGATTTGGAGAGCTTGGTAGGTGCCTAACTAGGTAACTAAGCATGAGGTCAGAGCAACACTTTCATAAAATGTTACCAAGTTTTGCATAATTTGAGATTGAAGAACAATTTTGCTCAAAAGCAGGCTGTTTTTGTGTTGGCTTGACTGATATGTTCGTCCTGGAAACACTAGTGAATGCATGGAATTTACAGAGATGACTAAGCATCACATTAAAGCCCAGTAAGAGCCCACTGGTCACTAACAGACTTCCTCGTTGGGCTTTCGGTTCTAGTATTTGCCACTTGTACCTACCTAATTGGGTGGGTAGGTAACTTCTCCTGCCCCACAATTCCGCACATTCCCATATTTTCACGAATTAATGAGAACATTTTTGTGCAAAACATAGCCCGATGCATCTCAAAAGTGTGCCTCACACAGCGATCTCCATTAAGGGCAGAATGGACTTTAGTATTAGTATCCAGGACTGGACACAACTCCAAAAAGGCCGCATTCCCTGCGCTTGTTATGAAACGAAAGCGCAATATATGGCGGTATTTCCCAGAGGCATGCCTTTGCGGACCGGTGATAGAGCTGTTTTGAAGCAAAGATATAAATGTGAACTTCAATTTTCACTATAATTACGAGTCATCAATGCATATTTGTTTCCAGTTTTTCAACTTCGCTATTTTCCAGTGGTTAAAAGCATCATGTGTACGAAAATAGCATACAAAAGTACTTCCCAGCTCTTTTCAGGTGAGGCACTGCCTTAGTGCCATATATGGACCGACCGCCCCTGGTCATTTGACGTCAACATTACTTGTGCGAGACACCATTACCACACAACATTACTGCTGCATATCCTGCTGCTGCCAACGTTGCTTCTAAGCGATACCACTGCTGCATATCCTGCTGCTTCCAACATTACTTCTAAGCGACACCACCGCCACACAACATTACTGTTGCATATCCTGCTGGTTTCAACATTACTTATACGCGACATCACTGCGACACGTTACTCTGCATATCCTGCTGCTTCCAACAGTATTATAAGCGACACCACTGCGACACAACATTACTGCTGCATATCCTGCTGCTTCCAACATTACTGCTACGTGACATCACTGCCGCACAACATCACTGCTACGTGACATCACTGCTACATAATATTACTGCTGCATATCCTATTGCTCTCAATATTACTTCTGCACGTCACTGCCAAGCAACATTTCTACTGCTATCCTGCTGTTTCCAACATTACTTCTGCACGACATCACTGCCACACAACATCACTGCCACACAATATTACTGCTGCATATCATACTGCACCAAACATTACTTCTGCGCCACATTTCCGTTAAACCAGCGGCAATGTCGTGACGTCATGGGACGACACAAGCACCCTGGAGGCAGAAATTCACCGGAAGCCGCACAGGGTCAAAGAAGCGAGGCAGATGGCCCTGGTCACTAATCTCACCAGCGAGACAAGCAGAGGTAAGCTCGGTACTGCTCTCAGTGCTTGGGAAAACGTCAGGGGACCTGAATAGCACATGCTTTTGACGCAGGGTACTTGGTGATACGTGATACGTCGGAGTTCCGATCCAGAGACACAGGTTTTTATTCCGCCACGTCGAAAGGCTCAGCATACACCGTTCAGCAGCAATATTGACCAGCCCACGGCCTGAGGAAAATTACCCGAGTACAAGCTTAGAAAGTAACCGGTCAAAACGTTGGGTTCCGCCAACCATTCTGGACAAGGACAAACGTCCGAATATTACCAAAGGGGACGAGTGGTCTAGGGGTAAGATGCTCGTTTCACAATCGAAAGATTGTGGGTTCGAGTCTCACCTGTCGCTACTCTTCGCCCGCGACCAATCGGCGTGAGAGATTGGCGACGCTATATGACTCAACGGTCGACGTGTCGTAAAACCAATAACCAACCGAATATTACCAACATCGAAGAAAAAAACGAGCACCGAGATGAATCCTGTGCCAATTTTGTTCCGGCCATATCCACCACAACGGATCTGCACCGGGCGTCAGGAGGCATGACCTTCATGTGTTTGCAGAATCGACCACAACGGCATCTACACCAGTATCAGGAGGCATACTCTGCATGTATTTGTGGTTAGGGCATATTTTGGGCATTAGGGCGCTTCGACCAGAGTTGATCATTCGCGGGTTACGTACGGCATAATATGAACTTTGCAAAAAACAAATAAGCCTACTCATCAGATGACAAATGATTTACTTGTTGCATTGCCTAGGTCGGGGTATAAAATCAACATGCGTCCGTTATTTGTATTTGCTTGTCTCAGCTTCACCTCTTATTTCCTACGTCACCCGGGAAGCCAGCTTGTTTACCACAGCAAGACCACTGGGGATTCCAT
Organism: Ashinkailepas kermadecensis; assembly: GCA_034440615.1. Lineage (NCBI taxonomy): Eukaryota > Metazoa > Arthropoda > Thecostraca > Neolepadidae > Ashinkailepas > Ashinkailepas kermadecensis. The sequence continues at coordinate 84,204 of JAOTOM010003801.1, read as the reverse complement.
TACTAGTTAGTTATTTGGTTTCTTGGGCGCCTCGACCAAAAATTGTGATCATTTAGCGCCCATTACGTTCATTTAGCATGCCAAAGTTCTATCGTTTTACTGAGGTGAGTATATGGAATGAAATCCTATCGCTCTTAGGTACCTGAATATATTGCCAGAATGAATGATTTCCGAGTCATCTGCTAGAATGTCGCGATATGTTAAATGTCCGATCCTATTTCCGAAAAACAACCTTGGCTCCGTTGAAAAGTGTATGCACGATAAGAGCACGTGTCGCAACGTAAGAGCTTCCAGACAGCGAGGGCACTTGGGCCTCTCTTCCCCGCAGAGGAGGTATTGGTGAGTAGCGTGTGTGTGGCCAGTTCGCAATCTACATAGAGTCACCTCGTCATTCCTGTATCTGAGATAGCATGGTGACCAATCTCCAAGGCGCGGTTTTATTTAATGCAGTTTATTGTTCAACTGTGCGTTCCAACTCCCCTGCCACTTAGCATTCATATGCGATGTGATTCCAGAGATGTGATCCCTGGCGGGAAGTGGGAGAACGCGTGTTGGGGTCTCTGAGCTGCCAATTTCGCTGCGGAATCGGCTCGCTCATTTCCACAAATTCCGACATGGCTCGGAACCCAGCACAAACAGACACTTTTTCCGTCTCGTTCCAGAGTAGGGAGTCGTGTCAGAATGTCAATCAGTAGATTGTCGGTAGGGTACAATGCGGTAAGTGCCAAAAAGCTGCTAAGAGAGTCAGATAGTATGACATATGAAACATCTTGTGACACCTCGATGAAAGAAAGCGCTTTAATTATTGTGATCAGCTCGCAGGTATATACTGAAGCATACATAGGTAGGGTAAAAAATCGACCAGAAGTACCACACACGAAAGCACATCCCGCTCCGGTGCTGTTCTTGGACCCATCAGTACATATTTGTGTATATCCCTGATATGTATCTAAGTGCTCCAGTGCTTGCATGCGGAAGAGCTCCGATGTTACATCATCCTTGCGCATCGCTGTGAGCGATAGCTCAACTACAGGGGAGACTAGATTCCAGGGCGGCACGGCTGGTTTCTGCATACGCATCACCCGACGGGCTCTTGCACCACTCCCCTCGAATACACCGCTCTCCTCGTGAATCGGACAAATGTGGCCACCGTTTTACATGAACTAGTGACATAAAACGTAGCATAATATGCATGTATGTTTCGTTTCGGTGTTGCCCTGGTTACGTCGCATGCGTTGATGGCCTTCGCGGCATGTCATCTACCGCGCATATTAATTATCACAACCTTCTATCAGCTGATGCTTTTTTCACCCCACCCAGCGTTCGGAGCGATGGCTTGCTGGATGCATTATCAACAAAGCAATGCTTGTCGAAGTTCTCCGGATGGCACATCTCCACCGACAATAGTCTCGGAGACGCATTGTCTGAACTTGCGGCCCAGATTGGAGTTTACGGGCACATCGACCGCATCGAACATACAGCAACTAAGACATCGCTCCCACCCGAGGGTAGGTCAGGGCATTTAATCACTTCACATCATATCCCACACACTGGCAATCAATCTGCAGAGCACGGTTGGGGTTAAGATACACTTTGCACGTGGAGTATCAAATGAAAGTGCATGAGTCAAGAGCATTACCAGAAGGGTAAATTATAATGAATTGTGGTATATTGCTACCGGGTACAGCACGCGATCGGGAGGGCGGGGAGCTATGCCACCCCACCCATTTTGTGTGTTGAAATTTAGTTAAAGGCCTGACAAGACGCCAAGTGGCAGTGGACAGCCATACCTTTTCTCGTCCTGAAGCATGCAACCTAGTCGTTTGACCTTTAACGTGCAGGTCATGCTAAATTCCCTGACGATTATCGAAAGCCCTGAACTAATCGAGCTCGCGTAGAACCCATCGCCCGGCTGTAATATCCTGCCTTAATACACGGCCACGAAAGGACCGCGATGCAACTTGAATGTCAAAGGGATTCCAGCCCTAATAGCCTGCATTCCAGCCTTAATAGCCTGCAAAATGGATCGATGCATTACCTGACGTAACGCAGACAGCATGATGTCATATGTGCAATGTCATTATCAGTATGATGTCATATGTGCGATGTCACTGTACATTGTCGAATTAAAAACCGGTCAAGGCATACTAAAGCCCTCACATCATCCTTAGGCAAGTGTTCAAAGGTCGCATTTCTTGGGCACATCGGAGACACCTTTGGCTCTTCTACGACGTACTCCTAACCACAAGAAACAACAGGAGAAGCTCTTGCGCCGGTTGGGAGTTGGTCAGGATGACTGTGAAGTGCAACGCTCGTCACGTGACTCCGGTGTCGCTGTGGTGACCGTAAATGTGACATATTGCAAGACATATTGCAAGACATATTGCAAGACATATTGCAAGACATATTGCTACAAAACCCGGTGCGAATTAGCGGCCTGACGTGGAAGACGCATTGCATTATCGCGAGTCTGTCCCAGCAGTAGTCAGACAGCCACCGGCAATCTATGTGCCCTGACAACCGGGCAGCGTTCCGGAGCGGCAGCCGGAGCCCAGAGGCACCTGACTGGACGGGTGCGCTGTTGGTGCGGTGACAGGCAGACAGACAGACTGGCTGTGTCCCGGAGTAGCGCAGCCAGAGCCCAGAGGCACCTGACTGGACGGGTGCGCTGTTGGTGCGGTGACAGGCAGACAGACAGACTGGCTGTGTCCCGGAGTAGCGCAGCCAGAGCCCAGAGGCACCTGACTGGACGGGTGCGCTGTTGGTGCGGTGACAGGCAGACAGACAGACTGGCTGTGTCCCGGAGTAGCGCAGCCAGAGCCCAGAGGCACCTGACTGGACGGGTGCGCTGTTGGTGCGGTGACAGGCAGACAGACAGACTGGCTGTGTCCCGGAGTAGCGCAGCCAGAGCCCAGAGGCACCTGACTGGACGGGTGCGCTGTTGGTGCGGTGACAGGCAGACAGACAGACTGGCTGTGTCCCGGAGTAGCGCAGCCAGAGCCCAGAGGTGCCTGACTGGACGGGTGCGCTGTTGGTGCGGTGACAGGCAGACAGACAGACTGGCTGTGTCCCGGAGTAGCGCAGCCAGAGCACAGAGGCACCTGACTGGACGGGTACACTGTTGGTGAGGTGACACACGGTGTCCCGGGGTAGCGCAGCCAGAGCCCAGAGGTGCCGACTGGGCGGGTACACTGTTGATGAGGTGACGCACGGTGTCCCGGGGTAGCGCAGCCAGAGCCCAGAGGTGCCTGACTGGGCGGGTGTACTGTTGGTGAGATGACGCACGGTGTCCCGGGGTAGCGCAGCCAGAGCCCAGAGGTGCCTGACTGGGCGGGTGTACTGTTGGTGAGGTGATGCACGGTGTCCCGGGGTAGCGCAGCCAGAGCCCAGAGGTGCCTGACTGGGCGGGTACACTGTTGATGAGGTGACGCACGGTGTCCCGGGGTAGCGCAGCCAGAGCCCGGAGGCGCCTGACTGGACGGGTGTACTGTTGGTGAGATGACGCACGGTGTCCCGGGGTAGCGCAGCCAGAGCCCGGAGGTGCCTGACTGGGCGGGTACACTGTTGGTGAGGTGACGCACGGTGTCCCCGGAGCGACAGCCAGAGCCCAGAGGTGCCTGACTGGGCGGGTGTACTGTTGATGAGGTGACGCACGGTGTCCCGGGGTAGCGCAGCCAGAGCCCAGAGGTGCCTGACTGGGCGGGTGTACTGTTGATGAGGTGACGCACGGTGTCCCCGGAGCGACAGCCAGAGCCCAGAGGTGCCTGACTGGACGGGTGTACTGTTGATGAGGTGACGCACGGTGTCCCCGGAGCGACAGCCAGAGCCCAGAGGTGCCTGACTGGGCGGGTACACTGTTGATGAGGTGACGCACGGTGTCCCCGGAGCGACAGCCAGAGCCCAGAGGTGCCTGACTGGACGGGTGTACTGTTGATGAGGTGACGCACGGTGTCCCGGGGCAGCGCAGCCAGAGCCCGGAGGTGCCTGACTGGGCGGGTACACTGTTGATGAGGTGACGCACGGTGTCCCGGGGTAGCGCAGCCAGAGCCCGGAGGTGCCTGACTGGGCGGGTGTACTGTTGGTGAGGTGATGCACGGTGTCCCGGGGTAGCGCAGCCAGAGCCCAGAGGTGCCTGACTGGGCGGGTACACTGTTGATGAGGTGACGCACGGTGTCCCGGGGTAGCGCAGCCAGAGCCCAGAGGTGCCTGACTGGGCGGGTGTACTGTTGGTGAGGTGACGCACGGTGTCCCGGGGTAGCGCAGCCAGAGCCCAGAGGCACCTGACTGGACGGGTGTGCTGTTGGTGCGGTGACAGGCAGACAGACAGACTGGCTGTGTCCCGGAGTAGCGCAGCCGGAGCCCAGAGGCACCTGACTGGACGGGTGTACTGTTGGTGCGGTGACGCACGGTGTCCCGGGGTAGCGCAGCCAGAGCCCAGAGGCGCCTGACTGGACGGGTGTACTGTTGGTGAGGTGACGCACGGTGTCCCGGGGTAGCGCAGCCAGAGCCCAGAGGCGCCTGACTGGTGGTCGTGACATGTCAGGGGTGCAAACCCACCGGCAGGCCAATTCCCTTGTCACCTGTACGTAAAGTGGTACTATTTGACGCGCAAAAGGTGACGTCAGCGATGCTGGTTGGTTATTGGTTTTACGACACGTCGACCGTTGAGTCATGTAGCGTCGCCAATCTCTCACGCCGATTGGTCGCGGGCGAAGAGTAGCGACAGGTGAGACTCGAACCCACAACCTTTCGATTGTGAGACGAGCATCTTACCCCTAGACCACTCGTCCCCGACGTCAGCGATGCAACGCACAAAAGTGAGCCTCAGCACACACACACACCACTCGTGCCCACACCGTGGAGGAACAATGACGAGCATGTCTGTGCGAAACGGCAACGGAAAGCTTTCGGTAATCCTAAGCACACATGCACACACCACCCGTGTCCACATCGTCGAGGAACAATGCCGAGCATGTCTACGCAAAGCGGAAATACAAAGCCTTCGGCAAACATGCTCATGAATACTGGAAAGCGGCGACATTAGCGTAAACGTCGGTGCTTGCAGAAGATACCTGCCGAGCAGCGGTCGTGCTGCAGGGCCGCGAGCGCGAGCAGCCGGTTCGCAGGCACGCGGACGGAGTTTCGTCACAAGCCGCGTGGTGGCACTACTGAACACAGGAAAAGGCCGACGCCAGGGGCAACACGCTCCGAACGTACTAGACGGGACATGGCCGTCTGCGAGAAACACGAAGGCCAAGGTGGACTTGGAGGGAGAGGGAGAGGGAGAGGGAGAGGGAGAGGGAGAGGGAGAGGGAGAGGGAGAGGGAGGGAGAGGGAGAGGGAGAGGGAGAGGGAGAGGGAGAGGGAGGGAGAGGGAGAGGGAGGGAGAGGGAGAGGGAGAGGGAGGGAGGGAGAGGGAGAGGGAGAGGGAGAGGGAGAGGGAGAGGGAGAGGGAGAGGGAGAGGGAGAGGGAGAGGGAGAGGGAGAGGGAGAGGGAGAGGGAGAGGGAGAGGGAGAGGGAGAGGGAGAGGGAGAGGGAGAGGGAGGGAGAGGGAGGAGAGAGGGAGAGGGAGAGGGAGAGGGAGAGAGAGAGAGAGAGAGGAGAGAGAGAGAGAGAGAGAGAGAGAGAGAGAGAGAGAGAGAGAGAGAGAGAGAGAGAGAGAGAGAGAGAGAGAGAGAGAGAGAGAGAGAGAGAGAGAGAGAGAGAGAGAGAGAGAGAGAGAGAGAGAGAGAGAGAGAGGGTGGTGGATGTGAAGCTGGATATGTATGTGGAGGTAATGATGATAACGGTGGCGACTAGAAAGGTAGCTGGAAAAAATATGCTCTCGAGATAGTCCGCCCAAACCATTCGCCCGATGTCGGCCATGCTGACACGAGTGTCGAGTGGCAGTGTCAGGTGGTTAACAGGCAGCAGTGTAAGGTGGCGCTGTCAGGTGGTTAGTAGGCAGCAGTGCCAGGTGGCAGTGTCAGATGACAGCGTCAAACGGCAGTGCCATCCGGTTATGTCAGCCGATGGTGCCAGGTGGCGTTGTCAGGTGTAGGTATCCGAGGACAGTGTCGGGTGACAATGGTAGCAGGCGGTGTCAGCCGGTGGTGTCAGATTGGGTGTCAGGTGACAGTGTCGGGGACAATGGTAGCCGGCGGTGGTGTCAGCCAGTGGTGTCAGGTGGAGGTGTCAGGTGACAATGGCAGGGGACAATGGTAGCCGGTGGTGTCAAGGTGGATGTGTCAGGTTAAGGTGTCAGGTGGAGGTGTCAGGTGGGGGTGCCAAGTGGAGGTATCAGGTGGAAGTGTCAAGTGGAGGTGTCAGGTGTCAGTGTCAGGGGACCATGGTAACCGGTGGTGGTGTCAGGTGGAGGTGTCAGGTGGAGGTGTCAGGTGGAGGTACCAGGTGGAGGTACCAGGTAGAGGTGCCAGGTGGAGGTGTTAGGTGGATGTGTCAGGTGGATGTGTCAGGTGGGTGTGTCAGGTGGGTGTGTCAGGTGGATGTGTCAGGTGGATGTATCAGGTGGATGTGTCAGGTGGATGTGTCATGCTGGGGTGTCAGGTGGATGTTTCAGGTGTAGGTGTCAGGTGTAGGTGTCAGGTGGAGGTGTTAGATGGAGGTGTCATGTGGAGGTGTCAGTTGGAGGTATCAGTTGGAGGTGTCAGGTGGGAGTGTCAGGTGACAGTATCAGGGGACAATGGTAACCGGTGGTGGTGCTAGCCGGTAGTGTCAGCCGGTGGTGTCAGGTGGAGGCGTCAGGTGGAGGCGTCAGGTGACAGTGTCAGGGGACAATGGTAGCCGGCGGTGGTGTTAGGCGGCGGCCCACCTGTTCCGCTCCTTGCGCAGAGTGTCCACGTTCTGCTGGTCGTCCGGACTCGCAGCCAGGTGGTGGCGGCCGGCCGACGGCGACTCCGCCTTGGGGAGCGCAAGAGGCGGCGGAGGAGGCGGAGGCAGTGGAGGTGGCAGTGGCGGCGGCGGCGGCGGCGACGGTCTCTCCTGCCGCTGCAGGGTCCGCTTCAGCTTCTGTGAACGACGCACACAGACAGCCGCCGTCAACAGTGAGCCAGGCTGCAGTCGTCTGGCGGACATACGCTATGCTGCGTCGGGTGTAGGCAGAGTTGGGCTTACTGCTTGCCAATTCCAGTCCCGGGTTTGGAGAGAATGATTGTCAGCTGATTGATTCAAAAGAGCATTACAACCAGGGTTGGTAAAATACCGGCGACAGCTAGGTTTTGTTTTCCAATGGTATTAGCCGGCAAAAACCACTTGCGGGCAAAGACTGCTAACACTGCAGCGAACCACGATGGGCTCTCTGAAATCTGGAGAACATCCGGATCCAGAATCATAAACATGTCCTGGTCTCCTACACAATGGTGAGCAGTCTTGGCAGCAAAAGTTTTGTTAGGTCCCTGGTATTAACCAGTTCATGCCAGCATCTTGCCAACCCCGATTTCAAGTATTGGATTGTGCGAGCTTCATCTCCTTAGTTATGCTTGACAGTATTATAGAAGTGCACCAGCCAGAGCAGCCAGTTGTTGTTTTAGTTCACTAGTTCACATGTGGTACAAATGTACCACATGACAGAAACCCAGTACAAATGTTCTACATGACGGAAACCCAGTATAAATATTATACGTGACGGAAGCCCAGTAAAAGTGTTCTACATGACGGAAACCCAGTACAAATGTTCTACATGATGGATGTGGAGGTTATCAAGCGTCGCAGTCGATATCAACTGACTGAGCCACAGAAATTGATAATCACAACATAAAAGACCAAACCTCGTGCGTTCCTGACATTTTCATGTGGCTTAGCATTCTTCTTGCTCAAAAGCGACGTAAATGAACGGGCCCCCATCAAGGGCATGAACACGAACATGACGCTTCCTTTCGTTGTGCATAATGACGAACATATGTATGGTGGAACTTTTTTAAATTAAAAAACAAACTGCCCGCCCAAAAAAGATGGCAGCATAACAGCAGATTACAAGGGATATGACAGAAAACAAGGACAGTCAGTTTCCCGGATATATGTTAATCAGTGGTCAGTGGTCGGTTGTCGGTGGTCGGTGGTCGGTGGTCGGTGGTCGGTGGTCGGTGGTCGGTGGTCGGTGGTCGGTGGTCGGTGGTCGGTGGTCGGTGGTCGGTGGTCGGTGGTCGGTGGTCGGTGGTCGGTGGTCGGTGGTCGGTGGTCGGTGGTCGGTGGTCGGTGGTCGGTGGTCGATAGTCGTCACCAGTAGCATGTCGTCAGTAGTCAGTAGTCAGTAATCAGTGGTCAGTGGATAATGGCGATAACCAGTGGCCAGTGGCCAGTGGTCAGTGACCAGTGACCAGTGACCAGTGGTCAGTGACCAGTGGCCAGTGGTCAGTGACTAGTGGCCAGTGACCAGTGGCCAGTGGTCAGTGACCAGTGACCAGTGGTCAGTGACCAGTGACCAGTGGCCAGTGGTCAGTGACCAGTGACCAGTGGCCAGTGGTCAGTGACCAGTGGCCAGTGGTCAGTGACCAGTGACCAGTGGTCAGTGACCAGTGGCCAGTGGACAGTGGCCAGTGGTCAGTGACCAGTGTCAGTGACCAGTGGCACCCATGGTCAGTGACCAGTGGCACAGTGGCAGTGACCAGTGGAACCAGTGACCAGTGGTCAGTGACCAGTGGCCAGTGGCCAGTGGTCAGTGACCAGTGGCCAGTGGTCAGTGACCAGTGGCCAGTGGTCAGTGACCAGTGGCCAGTGGTCAGTGACCAGTGACCAGTGGTCAGTGACCAGTGGCCAGTGGACAGTGGCCAGTGACCAGTGTTCAGTGACCAGTGGCGATGACCGGTGGCCAGTGGTCAGTGACCAGTGGCATGTGGTCAGTGACCAGTGGCATGTGGCCAGTGACCAGTGCCATGTGGTCGGTGGTCAGTGGTCATGGCCAGCAGTATGTGATCAGTGATCAGTGGCATGGGTTCGGTGGCCAGTGACACGCGGCCACTGGTCTGTGGTGCGTGCATTAAGAGCCCGGCTATATATCTAAGGCTAGAATAAGGCTAATATAAGGCTTGCAAGTGTATCGTTCAATGCAGGCACCAGCGAACCAATACAGGAAATACCAGGATCCAGGCCGCCGAAACAACTGCCGTTTATCTACTGCCAGCCGGCACTTTCCCGGTGCCGGAGGAAATAAATGCCCAGCCTGTTCGTTATCCCGCCAACGTGTGCCTGTCGAATTGCCTTCTCATTATCGAAGTGTCGGCAGCGCTGTGCCTGCGTGCCGCCGGCACACAAAAGAAAAACAAACCCTCCACGTCGAGAGAAGATCGCCTCACTCCCGCTTTACGGTACCCATCGCGGCGCCGGCGAGCGAACGCAGCTAAGCAAACAGAAAAGAAAATGATGAGCGCCCGGACTGAGTGCCGGGAGAAAGTTGCTTCCCACTAACCATCTGAATACATCGATGAGCTGCCACTCGCAGCCCCCACTCTGTACACATGCCATTCGCTGCCAGTCTGTAATCCAGGTGGTGCGCCATTGGAGCCGTTGGGCGAGCGAGGGCGAGAGGCGGACTCCGTGGGGCTCCCGTTGGGCTCCCGTGGGGCTCCCGTGCTAGAGCCGAGCACCAAACTGAGAAAGGGAACTTGCGGACGGACAGAAAGTGCACCCTCGTGGCGAACTGTGAACACGTGTGTTCTGTTGTGTCCAACTATCACAGATATACGGGAACTCCATCAAAAGGTGAACCACATTTCGACAATGCAGACCGGTGCGTTCAAGTTTGGGACACTTGCTCTATATTCCGCGGCACTTGCGAAAACCTGCCTCCAATTTCAGCATGTGTGCCTTGAAAACCAATCTCATTCGGCCGAAATTGCCTGCACTCTTTTGTCAACAGCGGTCAGATCTGAAGTTCGCATGGCATACTTCCATGCCTCGAACTTAATGCACTATGTTCACCTTCCAGACAAGCACAGGGCCACTCTGAGTCACAGTCCTCACGTCACGGTCCTCACGTTACACAGCCATCAAGTCCAGCTGAGTCACGGTCCTCACGTCACACAACCATCCAGCTCAGCTGAGTCACGATCCTGACGTCACACAGCCATCAAGCCCAGCTGAGTCACGGTCCTCACGTCACACAACCATCCAGCTCAGCTGAGTCACAGTCCTCACGTCACACAGCCATCCAGCCCAGTTGAATCACGGTCCTCACGTCACACAACTATCCAGCTCAGCTGAGTCACAGTCCTCACGTCACACAGCCATCCAGCTGAGTTGAGTCACAGTCCTCACAGCACACAACCATTCAGCGCAATGACCGGCTGGCGACAGACTCTGCCCAGCTCCCGGGGGGGCGCACAGGTCACGTGGTGGCACATCCCGCCGGCGACAGACACTGTCAGGTTCCGGGGAGGGGGCGCTCAGGTCACATGGTGGCGTGACGCCGGCGGCAGTTATTGGTTATTTATTGGAGTTTTCAGGGCGCATCGACTACAGTGGTGATGCAGCGCCCAGACGCCGGCGGTAGCTGGCTGGGTCACCACGCTGGTCGGCCGGCGACCAAACGGCGCCATATGTTTATTCCAACACAAAAAGCGCGCAATTCAAATGTAACACTGAGCTGTGCCAAAAATTAAAATTAAAAACCAGGTCTTGTTCTATTGAAGAAAGCATGAGTTAAAACGCTGTGGCAAAGAAGTGATTACGGTATCAAACGTGTGGAGGTCCGGCTGGCCGAACCGGGTTGTTCAGATGAACTTCTGTACATGGGAGTAGAATGTGCATGGGAGTAGACTGTACATGACAGTAAACTGTGCATGGGAGTAGACTGTACATGGCAGTAAACTGTACATTAGAATAAACTCGCTCGCTCTTGGCCTCGCATGTAGCACAAAGTGCATAGGGTTTAACGGGCTAAGGTCACTCACTGGTTCCCCAGTCATGACACTCTCCGGGTCACGCACTGGCTGCATGGTGGTATATCACCGTGTCGCCAGTCCACACGGGGTGGTATATCACCGTGTCGCCAGTCTACACGGGGTGGTATATCACCGTGTCGCCAGTCCACACGGGGTGGTATATCACCGTGTCGCCAGTCCACACGGGGTGGTATATCACCGTGTCGCCAGTCCACACGGGGTGGTATATCACCGTGTCGCCAGTCCACACGGGGTGGTATATCACCGTGTCGCCAGTCCACACGCGGTGGTATGTCACCGTGTCGCCAGTCCACACGGGGTGGTATATCACCGTGTCGCCAGTCCACACGAGGTGGTATGTCACCGTGTCGCCAGTCCACACGGGGTGGTATATCACCGTGTCGCCAGTCCACACAGGGTGGTATATCACCGTGTCGCCAGTCCACACGAGGTGGTATGTCACCGTGTCGCCAGTCCACACGGGGTGGTATATCACCGTGTCGCCAGTCCACACGGGGTGGTATGTCACCGTGTCGCCAGTCCACACGGGGTGGTATGTCACCGTGTCGCCAGTCCACACGGGGTGGTATATCACCGTGTCGCCAGTCCACACGGGGTGCTATGTCACCGTGTCGCCAGTCCACACGGGGTGGTATATCACCGTGTCGCCAGTCCACACGGGGTGGTATATCACCGTGTCGCCAGTCCACACGGGGTGGTATATCACCGTGTCGCCAGTCCACACGGGGTGCTATGTCACCGTGTCGCCAGTCCACACGGGGTGGTATATCACCGTGTCGCCAGTCCACACGGGGTGGTATATCACCGTGTCGCCAGTCCACACAGGGTGGTATATCACCGTGTCGCCAGTCCACACGGGGTGGTATATCACCGTGTCGCCAGTCCACACGGGGTGGTATATCACCGTGTCGCCAGTCCACACGGGGTGGTATATCACCGTGTCGCCAGTCCACACGGGGTGGTATGTCACCGTGTCGCCAGTCCACACGGGGTGGTATGTCACCGTGTCGCCAGTCCACACGGGGTGGTATATCACCGTGTCGCCAGTCCACACGGGGTGGTATATCACCGTGTCGCCAGTCCACACGGGGTGGTATGTCACCGTGTCGCCAGTCCACACGGGGTGGTATGTCACCGTGTCGCCAGTCCACACGGGGTGGTATATCACCGTGTCGCCAGTCCACACGGGGTGGTATATCACCGTGTCGCCAGTCCACACGGGGTGCTATGTCACCGTGTCGCCAGTCCACACGGGGTGCTATGCCACCGTGTCGCCAGTCCACACGGGGTGGTATATCACCGTGTCGCCAGTCCACACGGGGGGTGGTATATCACCGTGTAGCCAGTCCACACGGGGTGCTATGTCACCGTGTCGCCAGTCCACACGGGGTGGTATATCACCGTGTCGCCAGTCCACACGGGGTGGTATGTCACCGTGTCGCCAGTCCACACGGGGTGGTATGTCACCGTGTCGCCAGTCCACACGGTGGTGGTATATCACCGTGTCGCCAGTCCACACGCGGTGGCATATCACCGTGTCGCCAGTCCACACGGGGTGGTATGTCACCGTGTCGCCAGTCCACACGGGGTGGTATATCACCGTGTCGCCAGTCCACACGGGGTGGTATGTCACCGTGTCGCCAGTCCACACGGGGTGGTATGTCACCGTGTCGCCAGTCCACACGGGGTGGTATATCACCGTGTCGCCAGTCCACACGGGGTGCTATGTCACCGTGTCGCCAGTCCACACGGGGTGGTATATCACCGTGTCGCCAGTCCACACGGGGTGGTATGTCACCGTGTCGCCAGTCCACACGGGGTGGTATATCACCGTGTCGCCAGTCCACACGGGGTGATATATCACCGTGTCGCCAGTCCACACGGGGTGGTATGTCACCGTGTCGCCAGTCCACACGGGGTGGTATATCACCGTGTCGCCAGTCCACACGGGGTGGTATATCACCGTGTCGCCAGTCCACACGGGGTGGCATATCACCGTGTCGCCAGTCCACACGGGGTGGTATGTCACCGTGTCGCCAGTCCACACGGGGTGGTATATCACCGTGTCGCCAGTCCACACGGGGTGGTATATCACCGTGTCGCCAGTCCACACGCGGTGGTATGTCACCGTGTCGCCAGTCCACACGGGGTGGTATATCACCGTGTCGCCAGTCCACACGGGGTGGTATGTCACCGTGTCGCCAGTCCACACGGGGTGGTATATCACCGTGTCGCCAGTCCACACGGGGTGGTATATCACCGTGTCGCCAGTCCACACGCGGTGGTATGTCACCGTGTCGCCAGTCCACACGGGGTGGTATATCACCGTGTCGCCAGTCCACACGGGGTGGTATGTCACCGTGTCGCCAGTCCACACGGGGTGGTATGTCACCGTGTCGCCAGTCCACACGGGGTGGTATATCACCGTGTCGCCAGTCCACACGCGGTGGCATATCACCGTGTCGCCAGTCCACACGGGGTGGTATGTCACCGTGTCGCCAGTCCACACGGGGTGGTATATCACCGTGTCGCCAGTCCACACGGGGTGGTATGTCACCGTGTCGCCAGTCCACACGGGGTGGTATGTCACCGTGTCGCCAGTCCACACGGGGTGGTATATCACCGTGTCGCCAGTCCACACGGGGTGCTATGTCACCGTGTCGCCAGTCCACACGGGGTGGTATATCACCGTGTCGCCAGTCCACACGGGGTGGTATGTCACCGTGTCGCCAGTCCACACGGGGTGGTATATCACCGTGTCGCCAGTCCACACGGGGTGATATATCACCGTGTCGCCAGTCCACACGGGGTGGTATGTCACCGTGTCGCCAGTCCACACGGGGTGGTATATCACCGTGTCGCCAGTCCACACGGGGTGGTATATCACCGTGTCGCCAGTCCACACGGGGTGGCATATCACCGTGTCGCCAGTCCACACGGGGTGGTATGTCACCGTGTCGCCAGTCCACACGGGGTGGTATATCACCGTGTCACCAGTCCACACGGGGTGGTATATCACCGTGTCGCCAGTCCACACGCGGTGGTATGTCACCGTGTCGCCAGTCCACACGGGGTGGTATATCACCGTGTCGCCAGTCCACACGGGGTGGTATGTCACCGTGTCGCCAGTCCACACGGGGTGGTATATCACCGTGTCGCCAGTCCACACGGGGTGGTATATCACCGTGTCGCCAGTCCACACGCGGTGGTATGTCACCGTGTCGCCAGTCCACACGGGGTGGTATATCACCGTGTCGCCAGTCCACACGGGGTGGTATATCACCGTGTCGCCAGTCCACACCGGGTGGTATGTCACCGTGTCGCCAGTCCACATGCGGTAGTATATCACCGTGTCGCCAGTCCACACGGGGTGGTATATCACCGTGTCGCCAGTCCACACAGGGTGGTATATCACCGTGTCGCCAGTCCACACGGGGTGGTATATCACCGTGTCGCCAGTCCACACCGGGTGGTATGTCACCGTGTCGCCAGTCCACATGCGGTGGTATATCACCGTGTCGCCAGTCCACACGGGGTGGTATATCACCGTGTCGCCAGTCCACACGGGGTGGTATGTCACCGTGTCGCCAGTCCACACGGGGTGGTATGTCACCGTGTCGCCAGTCCACACAGGGTGGTATATCACCGTGTCGCCAGTCCACATGCGGTGGTATGTCACCGTGTCGCCGGCACCCCTTCCGACGACCTTCCCCCTTACGACTGAACCACGTGTCAAGAAGTGACCATCTCAATCAGGACGCTTCAACTCTGGCCAGAAGACACGACTATCCATAATACTACACACAGATTGTTGCCACATAATACAATGATACTGATAGCACACACTGATGACACGAAAGAAGACAGTGATACTAGTAGCACATACCGATAACAAGCGCTGATAATACTACAAAAAAAAACATAGATACTGACATCACATGCTGATAACACTACATGGGACATTGATCCTGCTAGCACATTGATAATACTACATAATACTGCTGTAGCACTGCGCTGCTGGAGATAATCGCGAAAATGTGGGAAATGTGAGCAAGAAGGATCTGGTGAAACAATGTGCGGTCGAGTCGGCTTTGTTCCCGACATCAGTTGCGAGTCTGATGGAGATATTCGGTGTCCGCGATGAGGACCTAACCACGCGTGCAGAAGCTATTATGTGGCGGTGCTGGTTGAGTGCCAGTTCTGCCGACTTTGGCCCATCTTAACAGTGCCGACGATCGGGCCTGGCTCCTTGATTAGTTATTTGGGCTTAAGCGCACGCCGACTACGAGGTCATGTAGCGCCGATACGGCCGAAACTTTGGCTAGTCTTAACGCTGCGGACGACCGGGACCGGCTCCGACGGTCCGTAACCTTGGCTGGTCTTAACGCTGCCGACGGTCCGTAACTTTGGCCAGCCTTAACGCTGCCGACGGTCCGTAACTTTGGCCAGCCGTAACGCTGCCGACGACCGGGACCGACTCCAAACCAACGGTCCGGAGAGATTCCAGCGGTGTGGACAGGATCCAGCGGTGTGGATGGGATCCAACGGTCCGGAGGGAATCCAGCGGTGTGGGTGGGAATCCAGCGGTCGTGGTGAGATGCCTGCTGCCTTTTCACGTACTCCGGATAGATGCAGGCACAGACGCTGTTGTTGGTTGGCACAGACGCTGTTGTTGGTTGGCACAGACGAAAATAGCAATATTCAACCAGTGAGTCAAAATATCAACCACGCCAACCAAGGCACAATTTGCCCAGTGTTTAGTTAGTTAGTTATTCGGGCTTTAGGAGCACATCGACTGCGGTAACCGCGCAGCGCCCAAGTAATCCAGTATTTGTACAGCTTTAGCGCAGACAACGCGGGTCACATTTTGCCTTGTGTTTGCACAGCTTCACAATAGACGACTGGCACTGGCGTCTGGTACAATTGCATCCACAGCCACAGGTCAGCCAATGCGATGCACGAGTCCACTGACGGGTTGCAGAGGCTCGCGACGGCGATGTGGCACAGTTCGCACGGTCGCGTGCCGACCAGCCGCCCGTCGCGGCACGCGCTGGCCGGCGTGGTGGGACGGACGCGCCCATGTCCTGCGTAGGCGGCAGACGGCTGTCGGGCGCCACAGGCGAGCTGGCGCCCGGGGCCGTACCGCCGGCCCGGGCGGTGCAATTAATCACAGCCAATAGCACACCGGCGGACCGAGTCGGCGACACCGGCGACAGTCCCGACCACAGGTCACGTGACAGGTCAACACGACCCAGTCGGCGACAGTCTCGACCACAGGTCACGTGACAGGTCAACACGACCCAGTCGGCGACACCGGCGACAGTCTCGACCACAGGTCACGTGACAGGTCAACACAACCCAGTCGGCGACACCGGCGACAGTCCCGACCACAGGTCACGTGACGGGTCAACACGACCCAGTCGGCGACACCGGCGACAGTCCCGACCACAGGTCACGTGACGGGTCAACACGACCCAGTCGGCGACACCGGCGACAGTCTCACCACAGGTCACGCGACAGAACACAACCCATCGCGGCGACAGTCTCGACCACAGGCCACGTGACAGGTCAACACGACCCAGTCGGTGACACCGGCGACAGTCTCGACCACAGGCCACGTGACAGGTCAACACGACCCAGTCGGCGACACCGGCGACAGCCCCGACCACAGGTCACGTGACAGGTCAACACGACCCAGTCGGCGACACCGACGACAGCTGACGGCAGGTCACGTGATAGGTCAACACGACCCGGTCGGCGTCACCGGCAGTGCCCGGTCGGCCGCTTACCGCACACGGCCGACGCCGTGGCACAACTTCCCGATCGGAAGTGCACAGCATTCGGCTGCCCCATTGCTCGCGTCAGTCGAGAAACAAAACATGTTGGCACACTTGGCATACATTGGATTGGTGGGCTCCGCCTGCGATGAAGTCCTCCCGGGGCTGTAGTCGCACCGGGCAACCGTGGCCGCCGCCTCATGGCACAACCGTGGCCGCCGCCTCATGGCGCAACCGTGGCCGCCGCCTCATGGCGCAACCGTGGCCGCCGCCTCATGGCACAGCCGTGACCGCCGCCTCATGGCGCAACCGTGGCCGCCGCCTCATGGCACAGCCGTGACCGCCGCCTCATGGCGCAACCGTGACCGCCGCCTCATGGCACAACGCCGCTGCAACCGTGGCCGCCCCTCATGGCGCAACCGTGGCCGCCGCCTCATGGCACAGCCGTGACCGCCGCCTCATGGCGCAACCGTGACCGCCGCCTCATGGCACAACGCCCCTCATGGGCAACCGTGACCGCCGCCTCATGGCACAGCCGTGACCGCCGCCTCATGGCACAACCGTGACCGCCGCCTCATGGCACAACCGTGACCGCCGCCTCATGGCACAACCGTGACCGCCGCCTCATGGCACAACTGTGACCGCCGCCTCATGGCACAACCGTGACCGCCGCCTCATGGCACAACCGTGGCCGCCGCCTCATGGCGCAACCGTGACCGCCGCCTCATGGCACAACCGTGGCCGCCGCCTCATGGCACAGCCGTGACCGCCGCCTCATGGCGCAACCGTGACCGCCGCCTCATGGCACAACCGTGACCGCCGCCTCATGGCACAACCGTGACCGCCGCCTCATGGCACAACCGTGACCGCCGCCTCATGGCACAACCGTGACCGCCGCCTCATGGCACAACCGTGACCGCCGCCTCATGGCACAACCGTGACCGCCGCCTCATGGCACAACTGTGACCGCCGCCTCATGGCACAACCGTGACCGCCGCCTCATGGCACAGCGGTCACGACCAGAACAGATGGCCAAACAGACACCTCAAGATACGACAGTCACCGAGCAGATTAGTGCACCAATTCGTGATAAAAAAGGTCCGATCATCATCGCTGGCAATGGACGAAATCTTGAGGGTTGGTCCAAGTTATTTAGTTGGTTATTTGGGTTTTGGGGCGCATCGAGGCCCAAGTTATTGAAACACAAGACTTTTATCCGCAGACTTCAGCTTACATTGACATTGCAATTACATTACATCTGCGGCAATGCAAATTGTGGGCATTGTCATAAAGTCATAAAGTCATAAAGTGTTAAGGTTTAATAAGAGCTACAGGGGGTCATCTGGGTTAAGCCTATCTAGAAAAGATACTAGAAAAGTGCATGCTCTCACCCCAATCAATCCATTATCTCAAGTTCCTAGGGAGCTATATATCCCAGCCTATCTAGCATCATTCACCTGATATTGCATAACACATTCCTCAACAATTACAAACTCTTCCAATCATGCCCATTGTGCTACCATAGCCAATCTCATCAGTATCACATCCCGAAGGAAAGGTGCTGAATCCATTGCTAGGTACACCATATGCAAAGTTATAAAGTATGTAGACTTAATAAGAGACCCAAGGCCCATCCAGTTAAGTCTGTAAATGGAACATACTATAAGCCTGGTAAAAAGACCCACCTCAACCCTCACCACCTCATAAAGAAACCATCCACCAACATCCCACACACCTAACAATGCCTATCTACCCTAGCTATCCAGCCCTATTCCCTTGATCCCTCTTAACACATAAGGATTGAATGCCTTACCAATAATTTTCAAACTGCATCTATGCCTGCTTAAAGGGGGCTGTGCCGTGCACACTTACTTAGCATAAATCTCACCTCATCCATCACAAAATAGAACTCAAAGACAAGATTTTTCGGTCTAAAAATGTGTCCACCCTACAATTATATACATTTAATGAGGAACTCCCCACAACATCAGCAGGCAGCCTATTCCACTGATCAACAACCCTTTGACTGAATACCTGTTGTCCTACACCTCAACTTGTCTTACCTGAATTGATGACCCCTATGTTATCCTCTAAACTGAAGAGCACCACTCAAATTGACCTGATCTAGTCCTTTAACAATTGTGTACATTTAAATCATGTCCCCCCCCTTAATATCCTATACTTGAGTGAGCATATATATAATGCCACAAGCCTTTATCCATATTCTAAGTTACCTATTCCACTGATGAGTCTAGTTGCTTTGCGCTGCACTCTTTCTAAAATATCTATATCTTTTTCTAGGTAGGGGCTCCATGCTTGTACAGAACAATCCAAGTGGGGTCGCAAATATGCTAATTACAGTTTTGTCATGACTTCTTTGCTCTTATATATCACACTTCTATTAATGAGTCCCAGCATTCTAAGTGCCCTGTTCCTAGCTAAGATACATTGTTTTTTCTGCTTTAAGGTATTTTGTTGTTGTTTGTTGTTTGTTTACATTGCAAGTGTTGTTTGTTTACATTGCAATTGTTGTTTGTTTGCATTGTTATAGAATCCTCCGTGATATCACGAAGAAACTTGTGAATTGAAATTGACACATCCGAACTCTTCCTTTACAAGGGACTCTAACGTCTCCTTGCCCGCTTGGTAATTTGAGCCTTGACCACGAACAAGTGAATGCACTTTGTCTTCATCGAGTGGAATCGTTGGTGACTTGAAATTTAACACAAAGAAAAGTTAGTCGTTCATATCATCGGCTTCGGATGGGGGGGGGTGCGCTGAGCAGGCTGTCCGCTCCGTCTTCGCTCTTGGATAGCGACGTCAAAATTACTGCAGCCAGAGACATAGTTGAGTTTCTCAACAGAGTGTTCCCATCTAATTTGAGTGACATCCACGTCTCCGAATGCACAGCCACTGAATCGGCCAATGCCCCAATCCTTTCAGGCTGATCATCCCGGCGATCGCGTTGGTCCACTCATATGTGAGTAGTAAAGTGTGCGGTGCATAAGGGATTAGTCCACGTGATCACGAAGAAAATGTCCGTGAACCGTTTGTTCAGCCTGGATTCCGTCACGGGTCACGTCACGAACAATCTAGTCACGGAACAGTGGTCCTAAAATATCGGCGTACTTGGCGCGCACGTCGCATTCCCGACGCACGCAAGGATATGCAAAGAAATCAGTAAATTAGTGTAGGGAAATACACGGTTCGTACAGATATGATTGGTTCAACGGTCTCCGTAGTGGAGGTGCACCGGACTAAGTAGCATGGATAAAAAAGCTTGGGAAACGCGCAAGTGTCGCACAGAACAACTGAGTACATATTGCCGTTGCGAGCACATTGCACAATGCTTCCGCGTCAAGCGGCCACTACCGGCTACGTGAGCGTTAGCCACACCACTTGATTGGTTTCTACCAGAGCATGCCAGCGCCCAGATAACCTGATCGATCCAAGGTCTCGACCTTCTACTTTGTCTGCCAAGTTTAGACAGGCCATCTGTCGTGTGTGACTGCAGTAATACCCTGACGAGCCATAACTCAAAGCGCGTGACACGACCACGGACAATCGCTGGTATCGCCGGCGAAAAACTCATATGTATTCAACGGCGACCACGTAATTGAGTTCGCCCTGGTATTAGAACACTACTCGTAACTATTGGGATGAAATTAGAAATAAATTATCCTGACATCAGTATTATACCTAAACTTAGCAGACAATTCGTGCAAGGCCGCATCTATGTTGCGCACACATTGTGCAACACTACTCATGTTAACATTAGCATGTATGTGTGCATACAGGTGTGTATCTGAACATGCAAATCACACATGACTACATACCTAATTAGTCACGTTACCTGTCTACTGATCCCACCGAGCTCACCGACACTATATTAAATTTATATTGTCTGGTGTGTGGTGTGTGTATGCGTGTGTGACTTAGTCCTCTTCACTACAGTCCGAGTCGACAAGGCTCTCAGCTGAGTACGAGTGGGACGTCATCAGTAGCGTACCGAGGGTGGGCATATGGGGAGGCACCCCTTCCTCCTGAGCGGTTGTGGGGTCCCCAAGAATCGCGCCGGGTTTCGGAAAAAAATTGCACCAGACTTCATAAGAATCCCGCTGGGGCCCCCACAAAAACCGTTCGGGGGCGATCGCCGAGGTCAGCTTAGCGGTCGCGTTATCTTCGCATCTGTTGGTTGCAGTTCGGAGAACTCACGGACAGGACGTCTCCGCCCCGCTGAAGTGAACGGCCCACTCGTTGGCACTTATGATATGTCCATCAACGTGCCATTCAGCCGATCTTCGCGCTTGGGGACATATCGCTCCCTGTGCCGTCCAGCCTGATTCCAATCAGCTCGTGTCTTATGAAGTTATGCGGGCATCATTTGCACTATTTCAATTTGTCCCAGATAGTTGTGATCCTCTTTTACAGTCCAAAAACGGAATTAAGCTATCAACTGTCGTCTTGATAATACCCGCATGCTGTTCAATATGCTCAAAGAGTCCCTTCTCAACATGGTTCCTAAAGTTGCAGCCTCATATAACTTTTAATCACGCCTGAACCATCCACGATATTACTCAGATCAACACGATCGACACTCGTGTAGCGCCGCGCAGATAATGCTCTCTTTTCTACCCGTGGCTTCAAACTGACTAAGCTCACCGGTTTGCGTCAGTGACCCGGATACTCCACATGCGCAGGTCGGGTGACAAGGCTGTCACCGTCACCCGACCTATCCGTGTCATATTGATCAGAGCCTCGCTCTCCGCTAATTTGACACCCATCGCATGCACCAGGGCTACAGCGGACGGCCGCCGCGCAGGGCCGTCAGCTGACTGAGGTGCCGCGCCGCTCCAGCACATACACACTAAAACTGAAATTTATGGATTTAGCGAAAAATGCGCAACTTTGGACATTGGATCCACGATCTGAAGGCATTGGGTTATCGCTGTGTGCAAAAATATCCGTGGTACTCGGTGGAACTCACTTTATAACTCTACACTAGGGATCTAGGGAATTATCTAGGGAAGTTTTCCATAAATGATGGTATCACTCTCCCATGCTTAATTGTGCGAAACAGGTGCGAAATTTTCCGTTAACATTTTATTTGCGATGGCTTTCATAAGCAGATGAACCAAACAGTCCCGTGCTATGCTTACTTTTATGATGCCATGACTAAATCAGGACTTCATAAACATAGCTAGTTTACAGCGCCGCTCGGAAGCCGGCTTTAAACATGGCGGCATTGGCTGACTTTGACAGCATATTGCACCACCAAGATGATGTCGACGACAGTCAAAATGAATGCAACCATCGAATGCACCTTTCATTTTTACATAGGTATCCGTGATCAGGCGTAACAAAGTTGAAAGTTGATTTTTAAAATAAAAAGCCGTTTTTAAGGCGATCTGGCCCACTGTGCATTGGTGAGAACAGGATGATAATAGGTGATATTGGGCCGGCCAAACGTATCGATTGGGCCTCTAAGCCATACATTCCCCATATTCCATACATCATGCGCCATATTCATTGGCCCGCCTTTCACAACAGGCTTCTGAGCCATACGAATTAGTATTTCCATCATTTTATTTGAATTTACTATATATTTGATTATGTGCCTCACCAGAGCTCCAAAGCCGGACCGATGTGTTCCCAGCGACGTGTTCCAGTGGCAATCCTGGCTGTGAAGTTGATACGTTTTTGTACTCTGTAGCTGACCCTTGGATGCCCCTTCCCAGACCGAAATGCGATAAGTGATATGCGGAAAGACGTGAGTTTGAATCAGCAATTTGAGTGTCCTTGATGAAGTGGGGGCGGAGCCCGTAGAGGTAGATGAGGAAGCAGTTGTGGTTCCGGGCGACCTGTGCGAGGTGCCCCCCCCCCGGACTGGAGCTATTAACCCTCGCCCGTATAGGGGGGGGGGGTGCAACCCCCCCTAAGGTTTTTTTCTGTATTCCTTCCAAACCGATTAACGGATCGCTTTGAGATTTTCAGTACCCTCTGGGGCAACCTTTTGACGACTTTTGGTGAAATTTTTTTGGGAGGGCATGTCAGGTCACAGAGTTATGAGGTCATAAAAGGGAGCACCTCCGAGCAGTTTTCAACAAATACGTGAATATCGCACCTAAACATGACATTGTTGCCTACATCGACTGGTATTATGTGTTTTGCAATGCAATTTTGCAATGCCCAGATGGGTTCCCATTGGAAAAATAATGTTCCAAAAATCGGTGACCTCGGTTGACCTCGTTTGACCTTTCGACCTTTTTTAGCTGACCTACGGTAATTTTTCGTGCTGAATTCGAATTCAGCGTCCATTTTTACCCTGAGGAACTTTAAACTTCGAAATTGGAACCACTCTTAAAAAAGTTGGATATTTGGGGTCACGGCTTTGACCTCATTTGGTGCATGACATATTGGTCCGATCACATCGTGTCACATGTCGTTATGTTCGCAAGGTCCCAATAAACATGTTTCCGGCCATGTCGTGCATATTTAGACAGTAGTTTCGATATAACTGACGATTTTCTTCGGAAAATACCCCCAAAAATCAATTTTAGACCTTTGATCTGACCTGAAAGGTCAACCATTGACCTTAGAAGGTCATACTGAATTCCAACCGCGAGATCTCGGCCAAATCTATCACTTTCGTATTTGGTTCGTTTTCGTAACATGCACGGTTTCGAATCGCCAGGGGGGGTCGTACCCCCCCCCCCTATACGACCGAAGGTGGTAAAATGCCGAATACTGGCGAGGGTTAAGACACCCAGCAGCCTGAAGGCCTGTGTTGGTTTGACATTTGAAATTTTAAACTGTAAATCTACAGCTTTTCTCTTTCGCCGAGAGCCAGTGAGCATGAAGTCCGTTTTGTCAGTTTTCATCTGGAGCTAGTTGAACCTAAACCAAAACCATATATGAAGAATTTCGAGTGAGTGCGCTTAGCGGATTTTGTGATTCCGAAGATTGGCTTGATCCGAACGGCATGGTCAAGCAGTTGGATGTCGTCAACGTACGAGATAAGGTGATGTTCGGGAAAGTAACGGAAGGTCGTTGGTGAAGAGGCTGAAGAGCAAGCATGCTAAGAAATCCTGTGGGACACCATGGGTGACGGGACGGGTCTCCGAGCCCCCTCTCACCATCTGCCCCTGGCCACCCAGGTAACTGCGAATCCAGGTGGGGTCGAGACAGTACCAACGGAGTTAATGAGGACACCGTGGTCGATGCTGTCAAAGGCATTACTAAAATCTGCTGATATGATAGTTGAAAGTTCGCCCCTGTCCGTGTTGAAGCTGATTCGTTAGAGGCATGGAAGGACACATCGTCGAGCACGGCATCCTCCGTACAGTGGCTAGGCCTGTAGGCATATTGGTGAGGAGAGAGAATGTTGTTTGGTGAGAGGTACGCAGCGAGTTCGCCGCACAAAATGTTTCGATTTTTTAAAGTGTGGCAGACGCGAGATGGGCAGAAAGCTTGATGGGATTATCTCGATCACCCAATCACAAGTGCCGCACCGAGCGGGCACCACGGCTGCACCGAGCGGGCACCATGGCTGCACCAAGCAGGCACCACCGCGAAGCGGGGCGGCCGTACATGACGAATGTGGCCTGTCGTGTGTATTCACCAAGGTTGTGCCATGACTGTGTTGGAAATATACGAGTGAATATGACTCGAAAAGGAGACAAGTTAGCCCAGGGGTAGAGCGCTGGTCTTTCAACCGAAAGACTGTGTGTCGTTCTGTCGCTTCTCACTGCCGCTAAACATCCAGGTGAGCAATTGCCCGTATAACCCGCAATGAGTTTGTGCGTCGTGAAAGCTCCAATAAAAAACGACACGAAATAGTAACTAGTGTTTTGAATAGCTACGTGTCGTTTTCTAAATCGATGTTACGTGGCGCGCACGTCAAGAGTTCGATTATATATAATTTCAGTTGTAAAGATGATGCATGACGAACGTGCAAATTACCTGGATCATAGCGAGCTCATTTAAGTCATCTACATAAGAATACATTTAAGCTTAAAATGTAATACTGGAGGACATAGGTAGAGAGCTCTCGAGATTCCCGGGTGGGGGGGGGGCAGCAGCAAGAATTGCCCTCCCACAGGCAACAAATCCAACTTATAATGAAAAAGACATCGGTTCGGGCGTTGTCTCAGCCCCTCCTCTTGATTGCATTGCATTTAGGTTCATTCTTCTTGTAGAGCAAAATTTTCCACGGAGGGACCAATGAGGGTCCAACGAACCCAGGGAGGGTCCTGACGCTTCTCCCCGGGATCCCAACCTCTACTGGAGGGCTACGCGCTCTGGTTTAATTTCAGTGTCCAATAATGTCGGAATCACGGGACGGCTGTGGCCAGCTCCCGATCTTGGCCACCATATGTGATGTTTAAGCAAAAGGTAAATTTAATTCAGTTTTCTTTTTTTAAACTGACAAGTTATTATTTTGCAATGCTTTACTGCAATATATGAAAACTGGCCCCGCATATGTGACAATGTAAACCAGATAATATAATATAATTTCTGCATTTTTTCCTAGCCTGCATCTCAGGCAGGTTTTTGGGATCGCCTTTGCTATCCTCTCACCCAAATTAAAATGACGTGTCGGAGTGACTGTGTGCACGCACTATTTTACCGCAATCCACCCTTAACAAACTTTCCCTGAGCTGTCGCACCATGTTTAAAGCTATCTAGCGTCCATGCGTAAGCTTGTCTACGATTATTACCCTGCTACATGAAAACCGAAACATCGAAGATTATGATCGGAATATAACCCTATGTGTAGTGCCATGTTACTGGATTATGTCAAATTCTTACCGAACTACACAAATAAGCTCCGACACTATAACTACAAGACAAAATTAAGACAGGAAAAATCTGAACTTCAGCTCCAATTTCCAACCACAAAATGAAATGATACTATACGAAAATAGCTCGGAGCTTTTAACTTTGTCGCAAAAGTGTAGGAAGACATAAAGCGTGGCTGCATTCTGCAAAACTTCACCATTGCTGAACTGATTAATCCGAGGTGGTTTAGATGTAAGCAAATATAATCGTACATAATGGGTAATGCATGAGTAATTATTTCCTTCAGAGTTCGGAAAGGTGGTCTAGCCTGGTGGTCGCCGAACTATAAAAAGCAGTTACTTCGTCCAGCAAGCGCTATCGCAAGATAAAAAGATCCCAACACCGTGCTAATAAAAGAGTGCCAACTCGTAATGCACGCGAACTGCACTCTGGTGTGCAACTCTGGTGGACAAGAGGCAGGTTATAATTGAACTATGGGTAACCAGTTCTCGCAGGTTAAATGTACATTTTCATCAGCGGCACCGTCAGGGTTTCGCGACGCAAACCGTCCACTTTCGCGCCACAGACGCTGCGCTTTTTCCGTCCCTTCCCCAGACAGCTGATCAATGGCGTCACAAGGGTATGACTAGCCGGCATATTCCGGGCGAAAAAAGTAAATATTGCGCGAGAATCGCAATGCAATAAACATTTTAAGCTAACCATGACATCGGATGCAAAGAAGTCTGAGCAGTGTGTTCGTGCTCTGCATCCGCCACTGCGCCGCATATCAGCTTCTCACAGGACGACAGCTGGTTGCTGAGCTCTGGAAAGCTAACAATGCCGGTACACAACAAACGCGTATTCAATGACACATCCTGCCATCTAGCGATAAATATTGTGACCTATACTTCGGCGTTCAATCGCATGACATTCATGCAATATTCGTTGCTATAATACCTAGGTCATGCTGCTACCTAGCGATAGGTATCTGTAGTGATGCTTCTAGAAAATTATGGAGTTCTTGAATCTGTGGAGGTTGTGAGCTGTGGAGGTTATGAGCGCTTCGGAGTTGTGGAGGTTATGACCTGTGGAGGTTACGACCGCTTCGGGTGTGTTGAATTTGTGGAGGTTATGAACTGTGGATGTTATGAGCTGTGGAGTTTATGATACGCTGTCGTCACGTTCACATCCACCTTCATGACTCCAATGCAAGTTCGGACATGTGCATGTTCCTGTTCTCATAATTACATACGACACTACGGTGCTGCCGATTTCGGTACGGTTGGACACCCACATATTTTTGCAGTATTTCCAAATGACCGTCTTGTGCAGCCAGCCAGCCTGTGTTAGGTCAGGTTCCCGATAGCTCTGCGACTGACATATCGCTTCGACAGCCATACGACTCTTCTTGCCTTGCAAGGCTTCAAACTGAACCGTCCGCCGATATTTGCCGCTTAAATGGGTTGAAACTGATTCGAGAAGCATCGATGTTTGTACAAATCCACATTTGTGAACAGTTCATCACTTGAGTAGTTTGCTACACAGAAAAGAAATTGGATTGCATGCAAATTGCCCGCGGTAAGTTGGCCTTCATCGGTGGAAATATGTACCAAGTTTCTGGGTAGATTCTTCATGCGGCCAGCCAAATAGCGACGGGCCATATGATAACATCCAAGGTTTATTTACTTCCAAAGTTCATAACCTCCCAAGCCCACAACCTCGAGGTATCTTAATCTCCAAAATTCGAAGTAAACTCCAAAACTGCCTGGATAGGGTGCGATCACAAACTCCAGGGTTCATCACCTCCAACGATAACAACCTCCAAAATTGCCATCAAAGGGAGAGTTCATAGCATCCAATAATCATAACCTCAAAAATTGTTCCAGAATTGACCGCTAGAACGGTTGGCAACCCCCTGGCGGTGAAATATTGCAGCTGTATCTGTTTTCTGCCAAGAGGTGGAAGTAAAGTGCCGTTATTTCCGCATTGAAACCCTTGAATGTGCTGCCAAATGTGGTCTGGTAGTTTCTTCAGGTTTGTCCTCTGAAATGTCCTCTAGTTTAGAGATAATTAAACCACCAGACCATGTTTAGCAGCACATTCAAGAGGGCAATGCAACAATAACCACAAACCCCTGCCGCCTGTTGACAGAAAGTAGCGGGCACAGTTGCAAGATTTCACCGACAGGAGTTGTACCGAATCATCTGGCGGACAATTGTGGAATAATTTTGGAAGTTATGATTCTTGGAAGTTATGGACTTTAGAGGTTATGAAGGAAGTTTTGGAGGTTATGATCGTTGGAGACTCTGAATCTTGGAACTTGCGATCGAAGCCTATCTTAGGCTGTTTTGGAGTTATTTGCATTGTTGACGGTTATGATCCCTGGAGGTTGCGGGCTTTGAAGGTTATGATCTTTGGGAATAAATGAACCTTGGTTGTGCTCCCCACAATTGGGAATGCTCCCCTTAGCGACCAGGGTTCTGAGCAGCAAT
This sequence comes from Ashinkailepas kermadecensis, assembly GCA_034440615.1. NCBI lineage: Eukaryota > Metazoa > Arthropoda > Thecostraca > Neolepadidae > Ashinkailepas > Ashinkailepas kermadecensis. Next base: position 56,255 of record JAOTOM010003801.1, on the reverse strand, counting down.
GGCGACCAGTGTTGCTACGTATTGGGAAATTTCCCAGAATCTCGTGAAATAGACAACCGATCTTGGGATCCGTGTACAAATCGTGCGAAATTTTGGTGATTTTGGTCGAGAACCTTTTTATTATTTTTGACAGAAACGCATGCTAACCGAGCTCTCGGATAGGCAAGTTCGCGTATTAAGCGTTTTTTTGTTTGTTTTTGCATATAGTAAATTCATATGTTACGTCATATGTTCGACATATTTATTGAATACAACTAGTGGTTGGTTATTGGTTTTACGACACGTCGACCGTTGAGTCATATAGCGTCGCCAATCTCTCACGCCGATTGGTCGCGAGCGAAGAGTATCGACAGGTGAGACTCGAACCCACAATCTTTCGATTGTGAGACGAGCATCTTACCCCTAGACCACTCGTCCCCAGATACAACTAGTGATTCTACCTGATTTTACCCTTGGTTCCAACAACCTTGAACGGAAGGCATGTTCACGGCAAAACAATGTAAGAATCCATTTTTAATAATACGCTATGTACAAACGAAACGTACAGCTTGCTATATAAGAACATGTTAGTTATAATAAAGCATCATTTGCCCTAAACCCTGCGGCATTGCCCAGCAAACTCACACACGCACACAGGCGTCGTTATTTATAATGTTTTGTGAAGCCGCGTTTCCGCGGCTTCAGAAGGTTCTGGGACGTCCTAACCGAGCATAGCAGAAGCGCATGGATGAATCGTGGGGGAGGGGGCAGCGCCGCCGCCCACCCCTATCTTTGAATGAGCTCAGCATTGATCCAGCGGTCGTGCATTTATCTTCGGCTTTTCACTGGGAAAACTTCGACAAAAGTGCACCCCAAACTCTGAAAATGGCACCTGTTGCAGACTATTGGGCAGAACTGGTCACATAAGTTTGGTTCGGGAAAGACGCTCGAGCGTGCATCGCCGATCGTCGCCGAACACTGTCTGTCGTCAATATGCCAGCGGTGTGTGGGTGTCAGTGACGTCACGGGTTTGCCCGCAACCCCGCAAAGTTACGCCACCGTACCTCGATACGCATCGTGTCGGTCGCATTCGCAGCAGGTCGGGAGGAACGCGACCCACGTGCACAGACATGTGGCACAGTTTGCGATGTGGTGACGTTTTGGACCGGTTGTGCGGCCTATTGAACGTCTCCGCAAAAGACGGATACGCAATGACTATTGGTGTCCCGGTAATGTGTTACACCCAGCCATGTGAGAAGTGGCAGGGCAGGTGTAGCAATGAAGCGCAACCAACGAATCAAGACCAACCAACGCATTTGTGCAGACCAAAATATATGGATGCGAAACCTGGACACACAGTGCGTCATAGGTGAATGCGAGCCCCCTTTTCAAAAACTGGGGGGTCTTCTTAAAAGGAAATTTTTCGGGGGGGGGGGGGGGAAAGGGCGCCTGCAGCGTCATCAAAACTAAGGGTCCGAAACCCTAAAAAAAAAGCCCCTTATGCCGGCATGGAGGGAGAGGGACATTGCCCGTTGGCATTCCTTCTGGATCAGTCAGTGAAGGGGATGACATTTTGACCTAGTTTGGGGGCATAACCCCATCTAGGCTGTTCTTCGCCCATGTCTTCCAAATTTAACATGGGAGCCTATGGAGATTCCCATGCTTGTGTCACCCATGTATAGGTACAACATGTATTACATTGATGCACGCATTCCCCCACACCTCCAGTTGATTGCGAAATATGTCACCTGTGTTTAGGCCTTCGAATATGCAGTGTGCATTCAAATCCGAAATATCACGTCATTTTGTAATATTCCTGTGAAAATCTACGGAGCTTCAAAGGTTCGCAAAGCGCAACTGTAATTTTATTGAAAACTGTGGTTCATTATTTATTTGTGCTATTGGCTAAGCAAAGAAGCTGTACTTTGCAATTTTCCCAACGAATGGACGGATTTCTAACATACCAATGTGCTTCCTAGATTCGCAGTTCGCTTATGGAACTGGAACATACGACTGTACGGAAAATTCGCCATGCAGCCGCATGTTCGGAGGCTTTCTTAGCTTCGTGAAAGTGAGTCTTGGCTGTCCGTTCGGATCATAAAAGCGTGTCGGTTATCGTGATAACGTACCACCCGAACCGAGCTAGCTGGACACGAAAGACAGACAGATGGAAAACTGTCAGGAATTCAGACTGTGCTGTCTGACTGCATTGTCTGACCGTGCTGTCCGACCGTGTTGTCCGACCGTGTTGTCCGACTGTGTCCTTCCACCGTCTTCTCCGAATGTACTGTTCCGACTGCACCAGCGGACCGAGTGTAGTTCTGCACAGCCTAACAGGTCGGCGGAGCGGTCAGCATAATAGGTGTGTCGCCACGTGGTGCCGCAAGCGGAGCGAAGGATCGGCTCCGGGAGACCGAGCGTCGGTCCAGATAACGTTTGTCATCAATCGTGAAGGCCCAGCCAAGTGTGTTAGCTGCCATCGGCGCACAATCCAGAGCGTGTTCACCGGAAATTTGAAGGTGTGATGCTGACGCGATGTTGTCGTGATTCTTCCGCTGCTCCAGTCGCTGCTGCATCAATGGCAGGAACGACCGACGAGAGATCGATGGTGGTGACGGCTGACGGGAAATTAATGGTGGTGACGGCTGACGAGATATCAGTGGTGGTGACGGCTGACGGGAAATTAATTGTGGTGACGGCTGACGAGAAATTAATGGTGGGGACGGCTGACGGGAAATTAATGGTGGTGACGGCTGACGGGAAGTCAATGGTGGTGGCTACTGACGAGAAATCAATGGTGGTGACGGCTGACGAGAAATCAATGGTGGTGGCTACTGACAGGAAATCAATGGTGGTGACGGCTGACGGGAAATTAATGGTGGTGACGGCTGACGAGAAATTAATGGTGGCGACGACTGACGAGAAATCAATCGGAATGCAGGACACCTGGACTTCGTCACGCCTTTCCCATCTTGACGCGAACATGCAAATAATTGCTTACCTGTCTATCTAATCGGTCAGAAACCAGAATCGAATTAATCCATGTCATATGCCTATGGGAAGGTTCCTTAGCCGTGTTTGGGAACCCTTCCCCGCCCCTCATTCAAGAGCATATCAAACACTCCTGCCAAAACACACAGAATGCAACACTCAGCACATTAATTCTTGTTCATCAGCTCCGTCCCCCTTGTTAAGACGCTTTCGGCCATCGGCAAGTTGCTGTCTCCCCACGCACCGTTGACCTTCCCGGAGGGACCACAACCAGCAATGGCGCGCAGTCCCATTGCTGGCTCGCAGTCCCATCGGGGCCGTACCTCGCAAACGCTGCCGCCTCCTCCCCGAGCCGTACCTCGCACACACTGCCGTCCTCTCCACGGGTCGCAACTCACATACGCTGTCGCATCTCCCAGGACCATACCTGTCACACGCTGCCGCCCCCGCCCCGGACCGTACCTCACACACGCTGCCGCCCCCGCCCCGGGCCGTACCTCACACACGCTGCCGCTCCCGCCCCGGGCCGTACCTCACACACGCTGCCGCCCCCTCCCCGGGCCGTACCTAACACACGCTGCCGCCCCCGCCCCGGGCCGTACCTCACACACGCTGCCGCCCCCTCCCCGGGCCGTACCTAACACACGCTGCCGCCCCCTCCCCGGGCTGTACCTCACACACGCTGCCGCTCCCGCCCTGGGCTGTACCTCACGTCAAACACGCTGCCGCCCCCTCCCCGGGCCGTACCTCACACACGCTGCCGCCCCTCCCCGGGCCGTACCTCACGTCAAACACGCTGCCGCCCCCTCCCCGGGCCGTACCTCACACACGCTGCCGCCCCTCCCCGGGCCGTACCTCACGTCAAACACGCTGCCGCCCCCTCCCCGGGCCGTACCTCACGTCCAACACGCTGCCGCCCCTCCCCAGGCCGTACCTCACACACGCTGCCGCCCCCTCCCCGGGCCGTACCTCACGTCAAACACGCTGCCGCCCCCTCCCCGGGCTGTACCTCACACACGCTGCCGCCCCCTCCCCGGGCGTACCTCACGTCACACACGCTGCCGCCCCCTCCCCGGGCTGTACCTCACGTCACACACGCTGCCGCCCCCTCCCCGGGCTGTACCTCACGTCACACACGCTGCCGCCCCCTCCCCGGGCTGTACCTCACGTCACACACGCTGCCGCCCCCTCCCCGGGCCATACCTCACACACGCTGCCGCCCCTCCCCGGGCCGTACCTCACGTCAAACACGCTGCCGCCCCTCCCCGGGCCGTACCTCACACACGCTGCCGCCCCCTCCCCGGGCCGTACCTCACACACGCTGCCGCCCCCTCCCCGGGCTGTACCTCACACACGCTGCCGCCCCCTCTCCGGGCCGTACCGTACCTCACACACGCTGCCGCCCCCTCCCCGGGCTGTACCTCACGTCACACACGCTGCCGCCCCCTCCCCGGGCTGTACCTCACGTCACACACGCTGCCGCCCCCTCCCCGGGCCGTACCTCACACACGCTGCCGCCCCCTCCCCGGGCCGTACCTCACGTCAAACACGCTGCCGCCCCTCCCCGGGCTGTACCTCACACACGCTGCCGCCCCCTCCCCGGGCCGTACCGTACCTCACACACGCTGCCGCCCCCTCCCCGGGCCGTACCTCACACACGCTGCCGCCCCCGCCCCGGGCCGTACCTCACACACGCTGCCGCCCCCTCCCCGGGCCGTACCTCACACACGCTGCCGCCCCCTCCCCGGGCCGTACCTCACACACGCTGCCGCCCCCTCCCCGGGCCGTACCTCACACACGCTGCCGCCCCCGCCCCGGGCCGTACCTCACACACGCTGCCGCCCCCTCCCCGGGCCGTACCGCACCCACGCTGCCGCCCCCTCCCCGGGCCGTACCTCACACACGCTGCCGCCCCTCCCCGGGCCGTACCTACCACACACGCTGCCGCCCCTCCCCCGGGCCGTACCTCACACACGCTGCCGCCCCCTCCCCGGGCCGTACCTCACACACGCTGCCGCCCCCGCCCCGGGCCGTACCTCACACACGCTGCCGCCCCCTCCCCGGGCCGTACCTCACACACGCTGCCGCCCCCTCCCCGGGCCGTACCTCACACACGCTGCCGCCCCCTCCCCGGGCCGTACCGTACCTCACGCACGCTGACGGCGCTGTGCGCGGCGGACGCGGCCGGCTCGACGCTCGAGACGATCCGCGCCGGCGGCTGCATGGTGAGCGGGATCACCTGGCCGTCCGACAGTCGGATCTGCAGCTCCACGGCGCTGGCCGGCACCGGCACTACCTGCTGGCAGGCGGCGGAGGCGGAGGCGGAGGCGGAGGCGGCGGGCCGCGGCCGCAGCGGCGGCGGCGGCACCACCGCCAGCCAGGCGTTGGCCACCGTTGAGCTCACCGTCGACGACTGCCTGCCGACGGAGAGGGCGGTGTTCGGTGAGTGGCGGCCGACAGCCGTACGCTGCTCGGCGCCGGGCTCGGGCTGCAGGCCGTGCCGCTGCCCGGCCGGCCTCCGCTACAACTGGCAGCGGTCGGTGATCGGGACGACACCGGTCATCCCGTCCCGCTCACCAGTTACGGCGCCACAAATGGTGCGTACAATCCAACAGTGGCGAACACCAACACTCGACGGTTTCCCGTGGGGGGCTTTCGGGCGCTTCGACTGCTCTGGTCATATTGCGGTTTCCCGTGAGAATCGTACTCATCAGTCGAATCCGTGCGCGAAACGAACCGGGGGAGATCACCGCCAACGGTGGCGCCAAGAACAATTGGCAATACAATTAATAATTTAATGAATTGGCGACGCAAGTAATGAGTATTGTTCACCCACAACAACTTCAACTTCACCAACCAACTAAGCCCTGCAAAGTTATGTGCACAGTGCAATTTGCTATCAAAGCGTACGGCACGATAGGCCTGGCTATTGTGGACTGTGAGACCCGCAAGGTTTGAGTCATTCAGTAAGTTGGGATAACAATGCTCTCTAAAGACGTGCTTAAACACATGCGGCTGTGGCAGCGCAGCTGAGGTGGGACCGCTCGCGCCGCTGCTCGGCAGGTCCGCGTCACGTGTCCGCAGCGTGACCTTGAGCCACCTGACCGAGCGTCGGCTGATGCCTTCTGGGCCGGTCGCCGGTCGGATTGCAGCGTCTTCAAGCCGAACGCCCCCCCCCCCCCTGACCATTCCCAGACAATCGGATCAGGCTGACGGAGAAAATAGAGCCGATATAAGGATAACTGGAACGGGCCGCGGGCAAGGTGATACGATGTGGTTCATCGCCGCTGTAACCGGGCGCCAGCCGAGCCGCATGCACCGCACGGTGGCGCCATCTAGACTGCACCTGCGCTACTGGAGTTTCGGAGGCCCGCCGTAGCCCTCCAGGGGACAGAGTGCGGACTGAGTCGCGGTGTCACAGTCCATGAGGGCGCCGCCACCGGGCAGTTTCAGCGGGGCCGACATCACAGCCACTGCCGGCTGGCACATCACAACACCGACTGGGAAAATCAGTGCGCATCATGTGCCGCCAGGGGCCGCATTTCGCCGAAAACGACCTCGCTTTATCTCATCACATTATTATCTATGATCATATATCATATAATATTATCTAATCATACGGGTTTGCCGTTTTGCTGACTGCATTTCGACGGCGGCTCGTGCCGGGTTAAGATGAGCAATACGATTCACGAGACGGGGCACTCGAAGCCACAGGTCGACTTCCGAGTCGACATGCTGTTCAACAGAGAAGTCGAGAAGTACTGGACAGAGGGACGTTCAACAGAGAAGTCGAGAAGTACTGGACGTTCAACAGATAGGTCGAGAAGTACTGGACAGAGGGACGTTCAAGAGAGAAGCACTGGAACATGGAGGCCCTTAACAGGCTAATACGTTCGTTCTTCTCATCTGGTATCTAAAGATCTCGCGGTTTTTTGTCAAGTTCCTGGGATAATTTGAGAACTCTGGTCGAGGTGTGGCTAAACTAGGCGCGGTAATTCGCTCAGTGGGCAGAGTTCGGCAACACACACCCCCGTGGGTTGTCATTTCAAACGAGGCGCCATCATTCTGCTATCGGCTACGCGCACACCGCAGCCCGGGTGTCCGACGATGGCCGCTGGCGCAGGCTATCAGTCTGGCCATCTGTAAACGACAGCATCGCCATAGACCGTCACAGCCGTACATCCGCCTCCGCCCCGGACCTGCCCGCCTTCCCGATGTCTGCCGGCGATGTCGCCATAGACCCTCACAGCCGTGCACCCGCCTCCGCCCTGAACCTGCCCGCCTTCCCACCGTCCGCCGGCGATGTCGCCATAGACCGTCACAGCCGTACACCCGCCTCCGCCCCGGGCCTGCCTGCCTTCTCACTGTCTGCCGACGATGTCGCCATAGACCGTCACAGCCCTACACCCGCCTCCGCCCCGGACCTGCCCGCCTTCCCGATGTCTGCCGGCGATGTCGTCACAGACCGTCACAGCCCTACACCCGCCTCCGCCCCGGACCTGCCTGCCTCCTCACTGTCTGCCGGCGATGTCGCCATAGACCGTCACAGCCCTACACCCGCCTCCGCCCCGAACCTGCCTGCCTCCTCACTGTCTGCCGGCGATGTCGCCATAGACCGTCACAGCCCTACACCCGCCTCCGCCCCGAACCTGCCCGCCTTCCCACCGTCTGCCGGCGATGTCGCCATAGACCGTCACAGCCCTACACCCGCCTCCGCCCCGGACCTACCCGCCTTCTCGCTGTCTGCCGGCGATGTCGCCACAGCCCGTCACAGCCCTACACCCGCCTCCGCCCCGGACCTACCCGCCTTCCCGCTGTCCGTCGGCGGCCACCGCCCGCCACCAGCCACACTACCAGCTGCGAGCGTCTCGGCTGAGGCGGCCATCGCTCGCGAGAGGCGCCGCCCGGTCGAGCCGAGCCGACGACCGACGGCCGACGCTCGTCGGCTGTCAGCGGCGCAACAAGCATCGCAAACACTGAACCCAGCGACGCGCCGGTCCGGCCGTCATGTTCCATTATCCGCCGGCACGGCCGTCCGGGCCGGCTGCGCACGTCCGCCGACAGACGTCCGACAGACGTCCGACAGACGGCGACGTCGGCCGTCCGACAGACGGCGACGTCGGCCGTCCAGCACGCGACGCTCGGCTGCGTCAAATCAGCCGGCGCCGCCGGCGAGGCCATTGTGTCGCAGCGACAGCGTGCTCGCTCTGTCGTCGCGGCGACAGTTGCCGACGTGAGCGCGGTGCGTCCCTCGCCGAGGCCATTGTGTCGCAGCGACAGCGTGCTCGCTCTGTCGTCGCGGCGACAGTTGCCGACGTGAGCGCGGTGCGTCCCTCGCCGCCGTGTTGCCGCCGCCGCCGGCAACGCCACCGCGCCAGAAAACCCCGCGTCAACGCAGTCGAGAGCACCACGCACGGCCCCTTCTCTGTGCAGTGTGCCACCCTGTACCGGTGTCGACAGACCCCCCCCCCCCCTCTCCACACACATGGGTAGATAACGGCATCAAACCGCAAATAGAGGCGTCCCTGACTTGAGACCGCGTGGACATGCGTTGAATCTTGCGTGGCATTGGTATGATGTACGCTTCCGAGATACTAATGAATTGTCACTGTGTTCATGCCAGTGGCGTAGCCAGGATTTGGTCTAAGGGGGGTCGAACATCTGAAGAATGCTCCCCAACCTATCGAGCCCCCCCCCAACACCCACACTTTTCCGAAATTCCTCGAATTTCGGTCACTTTGATGATTAATTGGAGTTTAGGGGCGCGTCGACTGCCAAGGTCATTTTGCGCCCAGATTTCGGTCACTTTATTTTCCAAGGGCTACACACAATTTATATCAATATTTGGTGGTGGATTGGGTTTAGGGGCGGACGACGCAAGGTCATTTCGCCCATTTATATCAATATTTATATATATATATGTATGTATGTATATGTATGTATGTATGTATGTATGGATGTATGTATGTATATACAGTCGGAAATCCTTGGTAGGCGGGCATAAAACAGATGCATTGCAAACTTGTCTGGTATAATTCGTGTTACAAAAACTGCAATTACAATGTGCTTGTAGCTATGCACCTCTGCACGTTCTTAGAAGTGAAGGAAATATGACTTATAACCACGGATATGTAAACAGGAGCCACGCGTAGCGCGCGTCGCTGGCAGCCAATTAACTTTGTTTTCCAGTGTGTGCCGCGAAAGTAGCTGACATCGAACAAAACTAACTGAGAATCCCCAAAGTCCATAAATTATGTGTCGTAACCGCTGGCGTCATGACGTCAGGCTCTGCCGTGCAGACGTCGTCGACGCTGTGGAAGCGAGGGGGCGCCAGAACTCGCCAACATCATGCTGCGTGTGGACGGCCCATCGCTCAGTGTCCTGTTGACTCGCGTTGGTCCGAGTGTGCATGCTGTGCCGCAACGCAGCCCGCATCGGCGGCACAGGCTACCAATCAGATCTGTGTGTGCCTGTGAGTGCCTCCGCCACTCACAGCTTCAGACACGCGTGCTCGAAGAAGATCTCTCGACTCGAAACGTCCGCCTGGGTGAGAGACCGATGCGCAAATCGCGGTGCGTTGCGGCGCAGCCTACACTCCCCGATCCCCGCAGCTCCGCGACACACGAGTGCGAATGCAGCACTGCTTCCGACTGTCCTGACCGACGACACGACTGCGCGTGCAAACACTGCGACGCGACACTGCTGTCACGCGACAAAACTGCGACAAAACTGCGACAAAACTGCGACTGCAAGTGTGACGCCACGTGACTACAACAGCAAAACTTGGACCGACTTTACTGCGACACGGCACGGCTACCAATGCAAATACTGCGACGCTGCAACAACCTTGGGTTCTTTTACGACGCATTCAGCCGCTAGGTTATATAGCGTCGCCAACCTCTCACGCCGATTGGTCGCGGGTGGACTCGGTAAATTCCGTCGGTTGTGAGATTCGAACCCACAATCTTGCGATCAAGAGTCCGACGCTCTACCAAACTGAGCTACGGCGGCCCCCAACGGCGACGCTGCAACAGCTGACTGCGAATGCAGACATGCAATAACTGCATGTCTGCATTCGCAGTCAGCTGTTGCGGCTCTGCATTCGCGACATGCTGTTGCATTGAGCCACCTACTGATCCACCGGCCATACTTTACAGAACATCTCATATTCTTCATTGCCAGCACCCATCGCATAGAACGCAGCGCCGCCAATACCTTGGCAGCACACATCACATAGAACGCAGCGCCGCCAATACTTTAGCAGCACACATCACATAGAACGCAGCGCCGCCAATACCTTGGCAGCACACATCACATAGAACGCAGCGCCGCCAATACTTTAGCAGCACACATCACATAGAACGCAGCGCCACCAATACCTTGGCAACACACATCACATAGAACGCAGCGGTGTGCTACGTGGCCAGGGTGCCAATGCTGCGTGTCGCAGGCGAAAGTCGCGACCCGATCCAGCCTTTTCAACAGCTTAATGGCGCTTCGCCAAACACAAGTGGCAACCGCCTTCGAATACACAATCCGTGTGTTGCCCATAAAATGGCCGACATGGCGCTAACCAACCACGAACTACGACAAATCACAGAAACGAGTTGGTTGGTTATTGGTTTTACGACACGTCGACCGTTGAGTCATGTAGCGTCGCCAATCTCTCACGCCGATTGGTCGCGGGCGAAGAGTAGCGACAGGTGAGACTCGAACCCACAACCTTTCGATTGTGAGACGAACATCTTACCCCTAGACCACTCGTCCCCCTCACAGAAACGAAGCGACACAGCTGTCACGCCTCGGGCGTTCCAGCCGACCGCCCAGTCGGCAGCCGCGGCGCCAGTGAAGCGCATGAACTGTCTCGCGCTGTGAAACTCGACCAGTGGTATAACATTCGATATTTCAATGGAAGCCAGCACCTAATGGAAGATTGCTTTGATCCGTTAAAACAGAATATTTACTTGGAGAACTAGCTTCCGTGAATCGCGATAGCACTCGGTTTCAATGACACGGCACACAAAATACCCGCTAATTTATGGCGCGCTTTTCGAGGTACCAAAGAAACTTCAAGTTCCCACATCATCGTACGTATCTCGCATCATTTTTTATCTGACGTCATAGTCGATTTTGATGTATTTGCTCAATATGATCATTCTATTACATAAAACATCGAAACATGCCAGGCACGATGCACGCGCTCCAGTGACACCAAGGGAGTTGTCACTGGCAGATGGGCTACCACATCCGTCTGGAACTAACGTGGCGCAGAGCCCAACAGCCGTGTTCCTCGAACTCAGACGTCCCACTGGCTCGCTGACAAAAAGACATTCACAGCGGAGGGAGTGCAGAAGAAGAGCCTTGGTTCTGCTGCGACGCACTCGATTGCCAGGCCACACAGCGTCGTCAGCCACTCCGAGCCGGCTGGTCTCGAGTGGACTCGATAAGCCCGCCGGTTGTGGGATTCGAACCCACGACCTTACGAGATCGAGAGTCGAATGCCCGACGACTGAGCTACCGCGCTACCAGCGGAGGAGCACGGAAGGTAACTTGGGATTCATGTGGGTCTGCTCAGCTGATGAGCGGAGTTGGCATTTCCTGGCAATGCAGCCGGAGCCAAAGGAGCAGTGGTGATTAGGGCGGCACGGTATTGCAGGTATTGCAACCGGGGCGCCAGCTGAGCCAAGCATCGCAACACTGAAGTATGCCAGCAAATATGCAAGTGAAAGAGGGCTCAAATACACCGCAAATATTTACCTTCGGTGTCTGTCTCTAAAAGTTGCTGGGACTAGCAGTGACTTGATGAGCCTAAGTATGGCTCCAAACCACAATGAGAGGTGAAACCACCAACCAGCCTTCTACCCTTTTCCCTCCTGTTCTTGCAACTACTCTTCCCTCCTGTTTTTGCACCTACTTTTCCATTCTGCTCTTGCACCTAATCTTCCATCCTGCTCTTGTACCTACTCTTCCCTCTTGATCTTGTACCTACTCTTCCATCCTGCTCTTGCACCTACTTCTCCCTCGTGTGTTCAGCGCAGTGGTTACTTCCCTCATGTATCGGTGCAATAGCGGGGTCCGTGTTGTGTTCGCAACGCTGTACTCTCCATCACCGCTCAGGAGCCATCCGTCTTCCATCCTCCAGGAATGATGGGCGACTTCTCAACCGAACGGTGAAACAGCATGATGTGCGAAACAGTGAAACAACGAATTCACCCTTCGAATTCAACCTCATGCATACAGCTGACCACCGAAGATCTGGAAATCATGATGTTCCTCATAGGAGAAACTCAGGCCACAGACTAAGAAAATTTACATTACTTGTATGACTACCCAGCACAACGAATCATCATGCACCTCATCGGAGAAATCCAGGTCACAGGCTTTAATCCAAGTTATATTACCGTTCTGGCTACCCAGCACAACGAGTCATGATGTTCCTCATCGTAGAAATAAAGGCCACAACATTTAATTAAATTTATATTAATTGTATGGCTACCCAGCACAGCGACTCATGATGTTCCTCATCTGAGAAATACAGACCACAGGCTTTAATCCTATTTATATTACTGTTATGGCTACCAAACACAGCGAATTTTGATGAGTAATACGTGGCCATTTGTGGAGCTAACTGCATCAGCTAATCCTGTGCATCGCCTACAACAATATAAACAAATATTAATCTAAACAATTTCTTCCAGGTTCCCTGAAACAATCCCCGCGTGCGAAAATGGCGCACAGAAATTGCAATCCGTCCAAACTTTCAAAACTTGAACTTACAAAACGGGAATCAGCGTCGCACAAAGTGAACTTCGAGGACGACGTGGCCGAGGAGAGATGTGTCAGCTCGTCCGAGCGTCGTGCTGTGCGAGGCATGTTGGCAGAGCTCTCCGTAACTTTATCATCCGCCGACACCCCACTAGAGCCGACTTCCGATCCTCCCCGTGTCACTCTTCACGGCGCACGGGGCCGCCGCTAACTTTGGCGACACCACGCAAAAGGCACAACAAAATAACAACAGGCCGGGGAAATACCGGCGGCAGATGGCAAGCTGGCCGCCTGTGTGTAAGCATCCAGGCAGATGGGGCCCAGAAAGCCGTGCAGCGATTTTTCCAGCGATACGTCAGCAGGTGGTGTCGCGGAAAAAAAAGATGTCAGCGTGCGGACGAAGACAATGTGAAGAACACCGCCATCAAAGGCTACCGATTCTGGCTGATCTCACGGCGCACAATCAATATGAAAACAGAGCACGGGCGCCGAAAGGATCACTGACTTGGCCCCAGCATCTACGGCGTGCATCAGCACTGCTGGCGGCACATACTCCACTTGTCTGCATTCGCAATGAAAATCCGAAACTCACAAAACCAGTACCTATCTAACGGCAGCCGATTCCATCACAGCACAGAGCAGCCCCACCACATACTAGTTTGATGTAGAAAAGCTGTCTGGAACAAATACAATGGAACGCATGCGGTAGGTGAGCAGTGACAGGACAATTGTGTCATCGATGCGTCAAAGAGCGCCGCAGTTCATCGATGCTCTAACTGATTCCATTGGAGAGCTGCGCGACCACCACCACATTTCGTAGGTGCCAAACAGCATCCTAAAGACCATACCAACACATCTTTCGCCAGACGAAGCGGTGGTGATCGGATTCTTTTCAGAGAACTGCTCCTGTCTATTTCAGGTATATCAATAGAAAAAAAACACCTTGGCAACCGTTCACTCGTCTGTCGCATACACTACCGCTCTAAAGCTACCTGCTAAAGTTGCAGCCGTTGTGATAAGTGGCAACATTCAGCATAATACCGAACCTGCATATGTATTTCAGACACAAGTAGTGCAAGCCTTGAAAGCCAAAAATAAAGTAACTGAAAGAATATTACAGAGTTGTCGCGATGCTCCATAACACAAACGCATGAGATACGTTGCACAAGGGAGGCTTAAGCCTGCACTGTGAATGACGTTCCTTCACTGCATGCCATAGAAAATGTCCTATCATTTATGAACTAATTAGTGTCTCACAAAAAGGATATGGTTTGATTAGAGAGTAGGGCACCTTCAGATCACAACAATTGGTGTTGGTATTTGGAGATGTGGCGCCTTTCCGTGTGCCCTTTATCACGCAGCATCCTGTCTTGGTGTCACCGTCAACGGCGATTGGCCGACGGACAAGGCTATCAAGGCTATCAACGGACAAGGCTATCAACGTCAGCATCGTGCTCAGGGACTGGGCCAGCCCATGGACATCATTTCACCAAATTATGATATCACGGTGCGTCCTCGACAGGCTGAGCAGGCTGACAGGCTGAGCCTACGTGAGGGAAATGTCCACAAGGGAAATACAGCATCCAGAACACCGAGGAGAAAGCTTAATGCATCTCAACCAAATACAATATCATAATGTTGCAGAGTCCTTGGCACGTAAGAGCGCAATGGAACTCTACGCACATAATTGTGCGAGCATTTGGTTGGTTATTGGCTTTACGACACATCGATCGTTGAGTCATGTAGCGTCGCCAATCTCTCACGCCGATTGGCCGCGGGCGAAGAATAGCGACAGGTGAGACTCGAACCCACAACCTTTCGATTGTGAGACAGGCAACTTACCGCTAGACTACTCTTCCCCTGTGCGAGCATTTACCACTCATCTCAGCATTCAGCATATGATTACATTTCAGTCATCTATATCAAATATCACAACGGAAAAGGCTTCGTTCCGTTCCGAGAGGCCACCGCACCGGTGCAAACCATGCATGCAGTACGTTCAGTAGCCACACCGAACAACCACTTCCGGTTCTTCACCCGCACCGCGAACACCGCCTCAGCGGTGACGGATATTCTCGCAACAAAAGACGCGCCCAGTCGCCGCCAGGTGGCCACATCTCGGCATCTCACACGGCCGACTGTGTGCCTAGGGCGCACAGCGGGCTGCCGCGTTACCTAGCAGCGGCAGCGGGCCCCCGTTACCTAGCAGCGGCAGCGGGCCGCCGCGTTGCCTAGGGCGCACAGCGACTGCCGCGTTACCTAGCAGCGGCAGCGGGCCGCCGCGTTGCCTAGCAGCGGCAGCGGGGGCCGCCGCGTTGCCTAGCAGCGGCAGCGGGCCGCCGCGTTGCCTAGCAGCGACAGTGGGCCACCGCGTTACCTAGCAGCGGCAGCGGCCGCCGCGTGCCTAGCAACGGCAGCGGGACGCCGCGTTGCCTAGCAGCGGCAGTGGGCCGCCGCGTTGCCTAGCAGCGGCAGTGGGCCGCCGCATTGCGTAGTAGCGGCAGCGGCACATCGTCGCGGAAACACTCACAGCGTGGTGGGCGTGCGGATGTCGTGCTGTGGCGACGGCACGGTCTCTGCGCCGGCCACGGCCGGCAGCACCGACGGCGAGCTCAACACCGACGGCGAGCCCAGCACTGACGGTGACCGCATGTCCAGCGGCCCCTCCACCTCCATCTGCACAGGGACGGCATAGGTCACGGCTCAGGGGTCATAGGTCAGATGTCACTACACGGCGGCCTCTCCACCTCTATCTGCACAGGGACAACATATGTCAGGGATCAGGGGACTGAGGTCAGATGTCACCACACGGTGGCCCCTTCACCTCCATCTGCACAGGGACGACATGGGTAATGGCTCAGAGGTCATAGGTCAGAAGTTAGATGTCACTAAACGATGGTACTCCACCTCCATCTCAACAGGAACTACATCGGTCAAGGGTCACAGGGTCACAGGTCACACCTCACAGGTCACTACACGGCGGCCTCTCCACCCCCAGCTGCAGAGGGACGACATATGTCAGGGGTGACAGTGCAGAACAGCCGACAGATAGGTGGTCCGCTCTGGGTCTGTACTGACGCTCCTGGTTCACAAAGTTTGGCTCTGAGTAAGCATGCAGAACACACTGCAGAAGGCGACCGATGCCATCACACAATTA
Source organism: Ashinkailepas kermadecensis (assembly GCA_034440615.1). NCBI lineage: Eukaryota > Metazoa > Arthropoda > Thecostraca > Neolepadidae > Ashinkailepas > Ashinkailepas kermadecensis. The sequence continues at coordinate 40,363 of JAOTOM010003801.1, read as the reverse complement.
TCTCCCTGGATGGACATGCAAATGTACACAGTTGAAAGAAAATGAGTGATAAATAAAGAGAGAGATATATATATATATATATATATATATATATATATATATGCATGATTGCAATCCGCAATGATTGATCATGCGGTACATGACAGATACAAAAGGAGCCTCCGCCACGTCAGTACTCTAGCTCCACCGAGATCGTCTGACACGCAGCCAGACACCGGAGCGACAGCAGCTCCGCCTCTGATGTCCCCGGCTCACGAGCCGGCCGGAAACGGCGTCTACAGAGCCGGCCGCCGCCGGCCGCCAGCTCGACACGTCGAGCCGGCATATGTATTCAGAATCACACTGAACGCCGAGCGGCACCACTCGGCCGGCATCGTCAGACGTGTGACGTCACCGTCACGAGCAGACGTCATCCGTCGTGCCGGTCGGAGGCGGCCTTGGACCCCGGCCGGTCGCGGCGGCGCCCAAGCAGAGGACGTGCCGCCGAGCGGCGCCTCGGGCGACACGCGCGCGCCACGGTCTGGCGGGCCGCCGGCGCCGGCCGACAGGATGGCGCGACGGCCGCCGGCGCTGCGCACAAACGGCGCCACTAGCTGTCGCAACACACCGCACGTGTGCACTGCGACGGCGCCACTGGACATCGTAACACGCTGCACGTGTGCACTGCGACGGCACTACTAGTCACCACAACACACCGCACGTGTGCACTGCGACGGCACTACTAGCCACCACAACACACCGCACGTGTGCACTGCGACGGCACCACTAGCAACCACAACACACCGCACGTGTGCACTGCGACGGCGCCACTAGACATCACTTTCAATATCTGCCCAATGCAACAAAAGTAATGTGTTGTTATAAAGTCAACATTTGACTTGGGACTTCGTGGCGTTACATTCACCTCGTGACCTTTCAAAACGGTTATATTTTGATATTTTCCGTTTTTAGCTGATGGGAACGCAATCAATTGTCTGTCTGATGACGTATTGTTTTTCTTGCAAAGCCGAATCAGTAATTGATCACGGAGATCAAATGTCATGGCCTGACATGAGCTTCAGATAATGGTGTTTTATCTCCCTTGGAGCATAGCTTATATGGATGTAATTTAAAAAGCTACTGGCCCATAGATCACGATGGTGATATTGTCAAGTACGCCAGATGTCGTTAGTTCGTTATCGGTTTTACGACACGTCGACCGTTGAGTCATGTAGCGTCGCCAATCTCTCACGCCGATTGGTCGCGGGCGAAGAGTAGCGCCAGGTGAGACTCGAACCCACAACCTTTCGATTGTGAGACGAGCATCTTACCCCTAGACCACTCGTCCCCTTACGCCAGATGTCAAAAAGTAACATATGGGCCGGTGATCTGACCTCTATATAATGGATTTGTTCGTATTGCAGAAGTGGTCGCTATGGTCTCATTTTGAAGCCCTTTGATGATAGATCACGATTGTAACAGAAGTAATTGCATGAGAAGTGACGGTGTTTAGACATGAGTCAGCGACTTGCCCTTAAGCTGAAGCTTCCGGTGTGCATTATAGAAGGTATTCGATATGGGTGCGTTTTGAAGCGCCTTGTTCGGGGAAAACAACACGACCATAAACGTGTCATGAAGGTCACATAGGTCACATCTAGGTCATTTTTATCGAAATCACGGTTTACGGTGTCTTGTAGGATTTGGTCACGGTCTGGTATTCTCGTGTCGCTGAGGCCTGTTGCCGCGTGGGCCACGGGTTATCGTCCCTCTGGCATCACCATCTGATGACGTCATTTGGAGGTGTTGGTGGAAGCCGCCGCGGCCACGCACGTCCCTGGACAGAAGTTGAACAGGAAAGTGATTTAATTGTACGAGTCCGACGATATTTGTTTTCCGGTTTGTTCCTTGGTTGTTCCCTGGCAAGGGGATGCGAAAACCCGCTCGAGATGCGGAGGGCACGAAATGTGCAGAAAAAAGCGATTACTTATGGGCAATCTTCGCGAATTGTGCACCCATTTATCGGAATGAAATGCTGGCCCTGCCATCGGGTTTTCAACCTTTGCGAGTCTGAGGCCTCACCATGCGCGCTGTCCGACGGCGGGGCACTCTTCACGTCTGTGTCTGAGCTGTTGATGATCGTTACACGTTGATTGACGTTGTGCTTCTGGCCGACGAGCATGCTTCTACGCTTAGTGATACAGCATTGCTGCTGACGCGTCACCACTTCATCGTCCAGGCGCAATCGCAGTCCTTTAGGCAGCTTCGTGACTATCTCTGACAGTGGGCCGGTCGTGGTCAGCGCTATTTTCGAATTGTTTCAGTCGTCGTCCACGGCACGGCACAAAGTTTTCGATGGGATATCTCCCAATGCACTCTTCATCTGCTAGCGCTACGCACCAGCGATTCATACAAAAGCTTTTGCCTGGTCTAACTCCCCAACACAAAACACGGCTGCAGTGGCAGCGTCCCAGTCTGTGCTGATTCTTTACATACGGCAGATGCATTTGGAACTGGAGAAAGTCCACTTCTTCTCGGATGGTTGCGCTGGGAAATATAAAAACAGCCATAACTTTGTAAGTATTTGTATCCACCAGAAATATTTGAGCATCAGATGCGAGTTTATTTTGTATTGGCAACCGAGCAAGGTAAAAATGCGCATGGTGGCATTGGTGGGTCGGGTACACGTGCGGTTTACCGTGTGAACCTCCAACGGCCACTAGATGAGTAAATTGTAACCCTTCAGCGTTCCTTGAAAGCTGTGAGTCACGCCTCAGCAATACGACTAAGTTTTATTTCGCTCGGCCTACGAAATAACCTGTGGTGTGGCCGATGAATCGCTTATCTTGAAGAGCATAAAGAAACTTCAACGCATAAAAGAAGAATAAGAGAGTTCGATGGAGAAGAGCATGATAGTACAGATATATGATAGTCGACATCTGCGAATGTCTACCACTCTGTACACCTCGTCCGTAACTGATATGCATGGCCCTGTAGTGCTGTATTGAACATTTGAGGATCATGTACATGGTGTACATGTTTGCCTGCATGTTCATGATTCGCCTTTAGCTAAATGTGCGTGTAACTGAAATGCACGGTGTTATCAAGTAATTCCATAAGAAATGGAAGGATTTCATTTCAATAATTTCTTAGAAGGCGAACGTGGTTTTTCATCGGGCGCAAGTGTTCATTTCAAGGTTAGGTCAGCGTACAGCGTACCAATGTCACCTCTGCAACATACATGACGGACTTTGGCACCGTCGTGCTAGCTGAACAAACTGCTTTCAGTGACACCCATACCAAATACCTTCTATAATGCACGCACAATTTACATTTGGAAGTTAGGTCACTGACTCATGTGTGACCTTTGTGACCTCTGATACACTCGCATGTGTGACTGCCTTGGTTTATGAGAAGAATGCTTTAAAATCAGTCCCATATCTGTCACATTCTGCAATGCACATAAAGCCACTATTTCGAGGCCGGGTCCCCGATCCAGATGTGATCTCTCTGACATCTGACGTACTTAAGAATAACATCATCGTGTTCTGTGAATGAACAACCTTCAAATAATACCCATATCGACCATGTTCATGGTCAGACACATTAACATTATCTGGAGGTTAGGTCAGGCCTCGACATTTCACCTCGGTGACCCATTATGGAGTCAGCTTTACACAACAAAATTGACGCCGGCAGTTAGGTTGGCGGTTAACAGGTAGGCAATTGCCAGGTGGTAGGCATTAACGGTTAAGCAATTGATCGGGCAATGTTCGGTGAAGAAAAAACAAAATCAAAACAGGACTTCTTCGAAAGGTAACAAGATCGGCAAAAGCTCACGAGCAAACACATAAGTTTCGCCTCAGCAAATCACGACTATCTGTATTGCATTGGATAGGTGGTCCTCTTTCAAATGATGCATGAGCTGGGTACGCTGATTGCTACCATTAGACAGATATAACTTTTTAAATTCTGCACTTTCTCGGTGACCTTAAAAACTGATGACATCTTAGTCGTTAGCCTTGAGACCTAGAAACTTGAAACTCTCAGAACCGTAATCTGGGCCATCGATAATCGCATCGACTCATTTTAGCCTGAATCGGAGGGGCCGTAGTGGGCACGGTGCCTTGGTGATTTGTCCTGGAATCGCCCAGAGATGGAAGCAGGTCAACATCGTACCAATATTCAAACAGGAGACAAAACAGATCGTAATCACTACTGGTAAATGCATTTGCTGCAACACTTTGGGAAGAACCATCACTCCAGGAAATAACTGTTTACAGCGAACTATTTTCAGCTTAGTGACCGTAGCAGTTATGGTATATTCTCCAACGGACTCAAGGTATTCCGCGACAGCTCCCTTGTCCGTGTGCCTCTACACAGCCATGTCCCAGGCAATACCCCTGCCCCTGACCGGGGGCTTGACACAGCCATGTCCCTGCCCCTGCCCGGGGCTTTACACAACCACGTCCCAGGCAGTGCCCTTGTCCCTGCCCGGGGACATGACACAGCCATGTCCCTGCCCCCGTCCCTTCCCCTGTCCCTGCCCGGGGCTTTACACAGCCATGTCCCAGGCAGTGCCCCTGTCCCTGCCCGGGGACATGACACAGCCATGTCCCTGCCCCCGTCCCTTCCCCTGTCCCTGCCCGGGGCTTTACACAGCCATGTCCCAGGCAGTGCCCCTGTCCCTGCCCGGGGACATGACACAGCCATGTCCCTGCCCCCGTCCCTTCCCCTGTCCCTGCCCTGGGCTTTACACAGCGCTGTTCCAGACAGTGGCCCTGCCCGGAGGCCGGGTACGGCGGTATCCAGCAGCCGACTCACGTCGTGCCCGATGACCATCAGCTCGCCGTTGTCCGCCGACCCGTCGCCATGTGCCGGCGGTGCGCGAGTCGCCACCACGGGACTGCACGGCGTCACCATCACGTGGGCCGGCGGCGGACTGCCCAGTCTGCCGGTGACAGTCGCCAGTCAGACACCACGGGACTGCACGGCGTCACCATCACGTGGGCCGGCGGCGGACTGCCCAGTCTGCCGGTGACAGTCGCCAGTCAGACACCACGGGACTGCACGGCGTCACCATCACGTGGGCCGGCGGCGGACTGCCCAGTCTGCCGGTGACAGTCGCCAGTCAGACACCACGGGACTGCAGGCGTCACCATCACGTGGGCCGGCGGCGGACTGCCTAGTCTGCCGGTGACAGTCGCCAGTCAGACACCACGGGACTGCACGGCGTCACCATCACGTGGGCTGGCGGCGGACTGCCCAGTCTGCCGGTGACAGTCGCCAGTCAGACACCACGGGACTGCACGGCGTCACCATCACGTGGGCTGGCGGCGGACTGCCCAGTCTGCCGGTGACAGTCGCCAGTCAGACACCACGGGACTGCACGGCGTCACCATCACGTGGGCTGGCGGCGGACTGCCCAGTCTGCCGGTCACAGTCGTCAGCCAGACGCCACTGACCACACCACTCTCAGTCCGACGGTAACACAGCCTCAGTGTCAGCGAGACGCCACTGACACACCACTCTCAGTTCAAAGGAAACACAGCCTCAGCGGTCACAGTCGTCAGCCAGACGCCACTGATCGCATCGTTCTCAGTCCAAAAGTAACACAGCCTCAGCGTCAGTGAGACGCCACTGACACACCACTCTCATTACAGCGGTAACACAGCCTCAGCGTCAGTCAGAAGCCACTGACACATCAGTCTCAGTCCAAAGGTAACACAGCCTCAGCACACACCTGCAAGACGACGTGAAACGCGTCCAACGATTGAACAGCAGTCGATACTAGTTATTGTCATCTTTATACGCCAGAGAGGTGAGCCGCGTTGGCGGCTGGTGGTTAGCCATCGGCCGCGCCCAGAAAATGAACGTCCTGCCTGAGACTTGAACCCACGCTCCGACAAGGTCAAATGAAAAAAAAGGTACAAACTTAACTAAAATAAAGCGTTCTTAATAGAGCATTCATCAATACTCTCATTAATACGGTGCTATCCTAGGCCATATCCTATTCACCGCCAATCAGACCATGAGCCACTGAAGTAACCCAACAAACCACCACTACCACCAAAAATAGGAAATGGTATCATATTCACACATTCGCCCACACCCGATACCGCCTCCGAATGTGGTTGGCATTTACATGAACGGATTATACGACTTGCAGACGCTCTGAACGAACGCAGTACACTGGTGAAATTTTATCTGATCTCAATTCGACTTTGCTTTCTTTTCCCATGTAAATTGGGTTTACATGGGCAAACAAATATTGTATATTTCTTTCAAATTTGTATTCAAGAATTTCTTGTAAACGCGCAGTATTTCAGGCCAAGAATATAAGCATCTCACGTGGTGCTTACCGTCGATTCCTCGGGCATTAAATACTATGTGATACTAGCGTGATACCATGCGATATTAACATGATAACATGTGATACTCGCGTAATACCGTGTGACATTAACATGATACAATGTGATACTAACGTGATGCCACGTAATACTGACGGGAATGCATGTCGTACTCCCGTGAGGTCGTGTGATACTAACGTGATACCATGTGACACTACCGTGGCATGATGTGATACTAATGTGGAAATTGCCCCTGTATCCGTCTGAAGCATGTACTGTATCATGCATCATGCCACTGCGCTTTATTGCCGAATACAATTATCCTCGAGTTTTGACTTTGACTTGATTTCCAACAAACTCGGCAGCATTTGGCTGCACTAGCATTGACTATATTCACCATGCTTGACTCCCATGGCGACTGTCCCATCGCAACCTTGTCAGCAGATGCGATGGTAACAGTTGATGGTTGGTTGGTTATTGGCTTTGCGACACGTCGACCGTTGAGTCATGTAGCGTCGCCAATCCCTCACGCCGATTGGTCGCGGGCGAAGAGTAGCGACAGGTGAGACTCGAACCCACAACCTTTCGATTGTGAGACGAGCATCTTACCCCTAGACCACTCCTCCCCATGGTAACAGTTGAACCGACAACAATATTTCCTGTAATGGTGACGGATTGTTTCGACGAGCACGAAATTTCGACGTCTTCGCCGGCCACCGTCGACACCACAAGAAATTAATTCTAGACCACTGCAGCAATGGTATGCAACTTAGTACGTCTCGCCTTCGATTCGCCCCCGAAGGAGCCTTGTTGGCTGTTGCAAAAACAAAACAGGCATCCATGACTGCTGGTGTGGCAGAGGGGCATCCATGGTTTACTTGGTGGGAATGGGGCAGCCATGGGTTACCTCGTGGTACTGGGGGCTGCCATGGGTTACCTGGTGGGACTGGGGGCAGCCATGGGTTACCTCGTGGTACTGGGGGCAGCCATGGGTTACCTGGTGGGACTGGAGGCAGTCATGGGTTACCTGATGGGGCTGGGGGCTGCCATGGGTTACCTGGTGGGACTGGGGGTAGCCATGGGTTACCTGGCGGGGCTGTGCAGTAGTCGGGGCTGAGGAGTGTCGATTGCCGGTGTAGACGCATTCTTGGCAGGCGGGTGCTCGCCCTCGGCAGGGTGCACCACGTGGGGTGTGTTGAGCGGCTCATCGCTGCTGCCGCTGAACGGCTGCCGGAGAAAGCTCAAGTTCACAAAGATGACGCAGTGTGGCGCACTAAGCGGGCACCGACCTGAAGCAGTGCAATGAATGGTTAACGAACACGAGAATAGACACCCTTCTTGTATGAACATCTGGAAAAGATCTGCAATACATATTTTTGGGTATTTGATGATGTAAGCTGAACAAAATATATCATAAATGCATAAACCGTCTGCCCTGCCCCCTCCAACCGGTAAGACGAGACGTTTAATGTACGTTTAATCCGGGAATGAAATAAAGTTACAAGAGAGAAGCCAGTAAGTAGCGTTGGAAGATTTATGCCACGCTGAAAGGCGTACATTATCAAAGTGAAATGGAAAACATTTGTAAGAAGCATAGAAGTTGAGCGAGGTAGCTGAGTAAGATACCCCAGTGCGTCAGGCCGTTAGGATAGCTAAGGCCTTTAAACCGGTTTAGTAACAAGACCATGTTTCAAATTCCCCTTCCCATGCAATGGAAGTCACGATGGACATTGAAGCGTTGTTCACCTACTAGTGAGGACATAGGTAATTCATGCTTGGCTTGAGCCCAGCCCCCCCCCCAGCCCGTCCAATTCCCTATCAAAATATTCCCTCTAGATCCGTACTTCGAAATAGTTTGAGCACAAGGACGTGAGCAAACGTAACTTGGGAATACAACAATTACCGGCGAATTCCGCCAGTCTCGCCATCCAAAGATGGTTGCCACCCCTTCCCCGAAATTTCGCCCTTAATTCACATAGAGATGCGAGACAAAAGTCAGATGGTGGCGTAAGATAAACTCCTAATTATTTGTGACGGAAGTTTGTAGCAGGCAAAGAGCGAGGCCAGACAAAAACTACTACTTCAGTTTTAATAATGCACCGAACATGCCTCCAGAAATGACATCAAATCGGTCTGACATGCTGTGACCAAACCAATTTTGCCAAAATTTCCACCAATGGCATAACACGAAACGTGTCACGAAAGGGGGTAGGGTGGCTGTCGCGTGTCGTTTTCCGGTGGCGGCGAGAAAACCAGGTAGGGATGGTCCCCACTTCTCCCAGCTGCGCTGCATCGCCATCCACAGGATTCCCATCAATCGGCTGGGGATGTTTAGATACTTGAACACGATAACTGTTTCCATGCCACGCCTGCTGGAATGCTGCTTGGAGCGAGGCAACGTCACACACACCGCTTACAACACGTCTTCGGCAGCGCAACCCGAAGAAGAAGAACCTCGGGTTCTTTTACTACGCATTCAGCCGCTAGGTCTTACAGCGTCGCCAACCTCTCACGCCGGTTGGTCGTGGGTGGACTCGGAAATGCCGCCGGTTGCGAGATTCGAACCCACAATCTTGCGGTCAAGAGTCCGGACACTCTACCGACTGAGCTACCGCGGCCCCGCAGCGCAACCCGTAAAACGCCAACGTACACACCGCACACAGCCCGACATGCCAAACGTGACACTCGAGGACAGTTTCATGAAGAAAACACCAGCACGGCCACGCCACCAGCGTCACCAGGATGCCAGCCACATCCGGCCGAGGCACGCACCAGCGGCAGCTGCACCAGGGCGGCAGCCTTGTTCTGCTCGGCCGCTTTCCGGAACTGCTCGTCGAACGGGTTGGCCTTGAGCAGGTCCTGGAACAGGCCCACCTCCTCGCCGATGCGTATGAAGCGGGTGGGCGTGGGCGTCAGATCGGCTGGAGACAAACGGCGACGGCTGTCACTGCAGTGTTAAAATAACGGTTCTTCGTTAGGTGCGAGATGTCGAAACGCGTACAGCAGGATGTCGAAATTAGCCATTGAAACGATGTCGCTTAACGTAACTGATAAGTTCCTTAAACACAACTTCGATCCAACAGCGTACTCATATGTGAGTCTTTTTCTTTGTTTTGAAGTATCGAAGTTAGGGACAACTATTTTAGTAATAATCATACAAAATACCAATGCTCATCAACTGATATTGTATAACAGACCACATTATAGGTGATTCTCTTACTTGGAATTGTGCTAAGAGACGCTCGTGCATCACATTCCGCAATGGTAATCATCAGCATGACACTTATCAACATGATACTGTTAAAAATTAGATATGAAGGCTCATCACGAAACACGATGTCGATACTTCGTTAGGAGGGATGCAGATTCAGCGTTCATAAAGTGGTATATTCGATCCTATTTCACGAATAATTTATCGCTGTAGGCGTCCGTCACCCTCGACCGTCGTGCGTCTGTCGTCCTGGGACCGCCACACGCGTGTCGGCCCCGGGTGTTGGGAGTGCTGTGAGACCCACCACACTGTGCCCAGCCACACAAAGCCGCCGCCACATCTCACCGGCTGCGACGATCAGCGTCACAAATTGTCCGGATTGCCGTGCGCGACGATACCCAGAATGAAACAAGCTACGACTCTGATATATGTTGCGTTGCATTAATAACTTCACATGTCTCCCTCCTGTCTTATAATTTACTTGTTATAAAGACAGCATCTCTGTATTTACATTAATGCATGGCGCACGGATGCGTGGACATACAAAGTACATCAAGTATTCAACCTTGTGAATAAACGGCACCACTTTCAGGTGACGATTATGACGAAGCGATGATGAACGGCTATGGTATATACTGTGAAGCGCGTGCGCACTTAGTCTCCGCCACATTTCGCTCCAGACATCCCACTCTTTCATTATCCATTGACTAACCACCCGCCCTGGCACCCCGATGTAGAAGGCACTTTGTGACCCAGACTCGCGTCACCACCTTTCCGTGGGACAGTCGTGTCGTCCTGTCTGTCGGCGACTCTCTGTAGCCAGCGGTTTGCCAAGGTCACACGCAATGGCCTCATGGCGGTATCGGTATCGGGTAGCCAGCACCATCGCAGTGGACACAACACTGATCACCAGGCGAAGATATCGCGGGGTGTATTTCACTGCTGACCCATCCACTTGCACATTCGCAGCGTGCTGATCTCCCTGATCATTCGCAGCGCTCCACAGCAGGATCGGGTCCCGTCGCTGTTAGCCATGCTCGTACAGTTCGTCAAGCAATATAAAGCACACGCATACAGCACAGTAAATGGATCCTCATCATCATACCATTCTCATTCCATCCTCATGTCATTTCATGTCATGTCATGTCATGTCATGTCATGTCATGTCATGTCATGTCATGCCATATCATGTCATCTCGTGTTTTGTTCTCGTTCTCGTTCTCGTTCTCGTTCTCGTTCTCGTTCTCGTTCTCGTTCTCGTTCTCGATCTCGATCTCGATCTCGATCTCGTTCTCGATCTCGATCTCGATCTCGATCTCGTTCTCGTTCTCGTTCTCGTTCTCGTTCTCGTCCTCGTCCCCTCCAAACCATCACACATGTATGACGGGCACTGTCCGGACGACACCCGGATATTATCCAGATGACACCCAGCACTGCCCAGACGACACCCGGTACTTTCTAGACGACACCCGGTGTTGTCCAGACGACACCCAGTACTGTCCAGACGACACCCGGTACTGTCCAGACGACACCCGGTACTGTCCAGACGACACCCGGTGTTGTCCAGACGACACCCAGCACTGCCCAGACGACACCCGGTACTGTCCAGACGACACCCGGTGTTGTCCAGATGACACCCGGGGTGTTGTCCAGATGACACCCGGGGCGTTCTTCAGATGACACCCGGGGTGTAATCCAGATGACACCCGTATTGTCCAGATGACACCCGGGGTGTTGTCCAGATGACGCCCGGGGTGTTGTTCAGATGACACCCGGGGTGTTGTCCAGATGACACCCGGGGTGTTGTCCAGATGACACCCGGGGTGTTGTCCAGATGACACTCGGGGTGTTGTCCAGATGACACCCGGCATTGTCCAGTGGCAGCCAGCACGGCTTGACACAGATGCGCCCACTCCTTCTCACAGTCGGACCTTTGAGATTGCCAAACAGATGACTGAGGGCGTCGTACAAGATTTCAAAGGCATCGCCAGCTGAACCCAATTAAACGCACGCAACGCCACTGACTATGTCACTTCAAAGTCATTCAACAACAGCGCCAGCAACTTCAAACACGCGCAACACCGCGCGCCGCAACATTCTGCAGCTTCCTTGACGTCTGACCTCTTAAAATGTAAGATACAAATTAATCGGTCAAAGGTCAGACAGTCAAAGGCCAGACGGTCAAAGGCCAGATGGTCAAAGGCCAGACGCCAGTGCTAAACATCAGCTGAGGTCCGGTGTTTTGCACGAGATCAAACTGTGGTCAGGGGTACCCGACATCACACTGTGGTCAGAAGTATTAGACATAAAACTGTGGTCAGGGGTACCCGACATCAGACCGTGGTGAGGGGTACCCGACATCAGACCGTGGTGAGGGGTACTCGACATTAGACCGTGGTGAGGGGTACCCGGCATCAGACCGTGGTCAGGGGTACCCGACATCAGACGGTGGTCAGAGGTATGAGACATCAGACCGTGGTCAGGGGTACCCGACATCAGACGGTGGTCAGAGGTATGAGACATCAGACCGTGGTCAGGGGTACCCGACATCAGACCGTGGTCAGGGGTACTCGACATTAGACCGTGGTGAGGGGTACCCGACATCAGACCGTGGTCAGGGGTACCCGACATCAGACCGTGGTCAGAGGTATTAGACATCAGACCGTGGTCAGGGGTACCCGACATCAGACCGTGGTGAGGGGTACCCGGCATCAGACCGTGGTGAGGGGTACCCGACATCAGACCGTGGTCAGGGGTACCCGACATCAGACCGTGGTCAGGGGTACCCGACATCAGACCGTGGTCAGGGGTACCCGACATCAGACCGTGGTCAGGGGTACCCGACATCAGACCGTGGTCAGGGGTACCCGACATCAGACCGTGGTCAGGGGTACCCGACATCAGACCGTGGTGAGGGTACCCGACATCAGACCGTGGTCAGGGGTACCCGACATCAGACCGTGGTCAGGGGTACTCGACATTAGACCGTGATCATTGACTGATTGATTGATTATTTGGGCTTAGGGGAGCATCAACTGTTACTGGTTATGTGGCGCCCATATCTCTCTTTTCACAGCATTCCGCTTAGCGGCATAGGTCTATTTTTGGAATGGATATACTACGTGTAACTAAGCAGCCGGTATATATCGATATAGTTGACCTGTTTGGACGAGCTCCGAATTGTCACCTAAAACATCGCAGTACGACAATTTATCGAAATTGGAACCGAAGTGACGCCTTCGTTCCACCGTGAAGTTGGAGCAAGAACACAGTATGTGGCGAACCGTCATAGGTGAACCCCATCGGGAACAGTGTGGCTTCGCCTCCCTTCTCAGAAGGTAACTGTGCGTTGCATATGTATGCCCTATTCGCAGGCGTGCCAGAATCACCTCTTCTCGCCTACATTTGTTCAGCGATGACGTCCATGGTGCCAGAACTGGTTTTGCGGATCGAAGTTTGTTTAAAACCTGACAATCCCAGCTTTCTTGCCACTTTCCTTGGAGGAAAGCATTTACTTTTGAGTAGCAATCTATGGCGGGGAGGTGCAAAGCTCGAGTCCTACGTGACTGCGCGGCACGCTTGGCAGCAGCGTCGACCAGCTCATTTCCGGTGATACCGGTATGGCTCGGTACCCAACAGAGGATAATCCTCTTACCTGTTTTGCCCAATTCTGTCAATCGTACTAGGATATCTTGAGCAAACTGGTTTGATGGGTGAATGGACTGAAGAGCCCTAAGGCTACTCAACGAGTCCGTTATAATAAGATGTAGGGCTTCGTCTCCGACCTCAATAAAACATAAGGCTTTAATAATCGCAACCAACTCAGCAGTGTACACAGAGGCATGTGGTGGTAGGCTAAAAGATCTCGCTGCTGTCCGACATACGAATGCACACCCAGTTCCATTGATTGTCTTGGACTCCTCAGTGTATGTATGATAGTAGGAGCGATACAATTCTAGTAGCTCTAGAGCTTCTGCTCTGAAAAGCTCTGGGACAGTATGCCTTTCTTGGCAGTCACGAGTGACACATCAATTTCGGGTGAGATGAGTTTCCATGGTGGAATATGCATGCGTTTTATCCTCGCCACACTCGCAGTGGAATTTGGGCCTCTTGAAGTAGCGATCGGATTCTGATGCAAAATGGTCGTAATCGTTGACCTCTTTGCCCATGGAAAATGGACAGCATACGGTGTGAAGAAAAACTGATTCGTAGGTGGGATACGCTGGGAATTTCCTCAGCTTTATTGCGTATCGGAGTCCTAGCCTCTCGCGTCTCCTTGCCAACGATGGCTCATGGGTCTCTGCCAAAATACTCGCAACTGGCGACGTTCGAAATGTCCCTGTGGCGATCCTCAATGCGGTGTGGTGCACTGTATCGAGTTTACGCTTCACGGAGCTACTAGCACAGTCATATATAAATGATGCATAATCAAGCTTCGTGCGGATTAGAGCTCGATATAATATTAAAAGCGTTGCTCTGTCAGCTCCGTAGTCAGTTCGTGAAACACACTTCATTATATTAATTGCTCGGAAGCATCTATCTCGCAGTGTGTTCAGATGGTCGCTGTAGGATAGCCGGTTGTCCAGAAAGACGCCGAAAAAGCGAGCCGCTGGCTTCACGGGTATTTTCTGGTCACACAACTTAACTACCATCTCTGGACAGTGACGGCGAAGTCGGCAGAAGTGAACAGCCACCGTTTTGGAAGTAGAGAATCGAACGCCGTTTAGAATTGTCCACCTTTCAAGACAGGCTACGGCCATCTGTAGCTGTCTCTCCATGGATGGTGATCGCGCCGCACATGACAAAATAGTTAGATCATCAACAAAGAGTGACCTTCCAATACTCGGTTATAGTCCGTTTGCGCTATGTAATTGATTAAAATTGTAAACAACGCAAAGCTAAGAATGCTCCCTTGTGGGACGCCGTTCACCTGGACAAAACGTGGAGACAGATTGTTTCCCACGCGGACACGGAAAATACGGTCGCACAGGAAGTCTTTAAAAAAAAATTCCCATCGGTTCGCGTATCCCATGATTCCACGCTTTCTTGAGTATTCCGTGAGGCCACACTGTATCATAGGCGGCCTCTATGTCTGAAAAACATTGCTCCCACGTGCCTATTTTGCATGAAGTTTTGTTATATTACTGTGTCTAATCGTAAAACGTTATCAATAGCGCTACAATTCTTCCTGAACCCACATTGAGAGCTTGTGAGAATGGCTTCTTTTTCGAGAAACCAGCTGAGGAAAACATTTACCATTCGTTCCATGAGCTTACAAAGGCATGTCAGTGATGGTTAGTTATTGGTTTTACGACACGTCGACGGTTGAGTCATGTAGCGTCGCCAATCTCTCACGCCGATTGGTCGCGGGCGAAGAGTAGCGACAGGTGAGACTCGAACCCACAACCTTTCGATTGTGAGACGAGCATCTTACCCCTAGACCACTCGTCCCCGGCATGTCAGTGAGATAGGACGATAGTGTAAGGGGTCACTGCCAGTTTTTCCTGGTTTTAAAATTGGGATTACAATGGCTTCCCGCTAAGAGGAAGGAAAATGACCACCTAGCCACAATTAATTAAAAGAGCAGACCGTGGTCAGGGGTACTCGACATCAGACCGTGGTCAAGGGTACCTGACATCAAACCGTGGTCAGGGGTACCCAACATCAAACCGTGGTCAGGGGTACCCAACATCAAACCGTGGTCAGGGGTACCCAACATCAAACCGTGGTCAGGGGTACCCGACATCACACTGTGGTCAGAAGTATTAGACATCAAACCGTGGTCAGGGGTACCCAACATCAAACCGTGGTCAGGGTACCCGACATCAGACCGTGGTCAGGGATACTGGACATCAGACTGTGGTGAGGGGTACCCGGCATCAGACCGTCGTCAGAAGTATTATACATCAGACCGTGGTCAGGGATACCTGACATCGAATCGTGGTCAGGTGTACCCGACATCAGACCGTGGTCAGGGGTACCCGACATCATACCGTGGTTAGGGGTACATGCATTAGAATATGATCGAGGGTGCCAGTAGTAGGACATAGAGTTAATGGTACCAGAAGGACCCCGCCCCCTGCGCGGCCAAGACTCGTCACTGAGGTGCAAAGAAGAGGGCACTGGTGGAGAAAATTGCGGTCCACCTTAATGGACCTCTTTGCGGATGGCATTGAAGGAAAGGAACGTTTTTTATGTTAATCTACGAGAACACGGATGTTCGCACGATCAGATAATTTTGCATTAATACGACAAGCAATATTTAGAAACAAGACGAAAAATTTCGCACGTTTTGACGTGCTTCGCCTCAGTCTTGGGTATGTTCTATTGCCAAACACTGTCTTCATCTCTTCACCATATTAAATGAATACTAAGCAGTTGATACATAAGTTTCCGTTCACCAAATATGAAAATGTCGCACTACCTTATGTTGGCGCCATACCACATTAGCATACTTGGCTTCATCAAGTTCCTCACAAGTTTCCAGATCACATTTAGGCTCCACACAACTGCTGAATTGTGATATTGCAAGCCAGTGGCTGTGTTCGCGGCATACCTGAACCGAGCAGGCACACTTGTAGTGCACCAAGCAGTCACCGAGTGAATAAGGCGCGAGGAGCTATTATGTGACAAGTGCGCCACCGTACGCCACCAAACTAGCATTGCATCCGGACGTGACTTGTTCGGCTTCATAGTTATACTTGTCGTGGTGTGGAAACCGCGGTGTTAACCAAATTACACAGATGTCCGCAGATATATCTTCTGCTAGCAGAAGGGCGACTGGTTTGCATTTATATCGTAGAAGAACACATGATCTAGCTCATACCTTGTCCATGTCGTTCCGAAGTTGTCTGGTGAACAGCTGGTTTTCCGAAACCTAGTTAGTCTAGTTAGCCATTGCGGCAGGGGGTATTTCGGTCCCCCTCTATGGTTCTTCGTCTGCCCTTCCCTAACCCTTCGTGATGGGAGCGTGAAATGCGGTTACTTTTCATAACCTTCTATTTTCTACTACGAACCAAAATTTAATTTTGCAACTATATTCAAGGTGGCATTTAAAGATACCTGCGACATATTGGGACGTACCTGCGACATATTGGGAGGCACATGCGACATATCGGGGGGGGGGTATCTGCAACATATTAGGAGGTACCTGCGACATCGACATATTGGGTGATACCTGTCACATATTGAGAGGCACCTGCCACATATTGAGAGGCACCTGCGACATATCGGGAGGTGCCTGCGACATATTGGGAGGCGCTTGCGACAAATAGGGATGTACCTGCGACATTCCGGAAAGAACCTGCGACATATTTCTGCAAAAACTTAGGAGCAGCGCATGCCTCTGAATATCTTCATTGCCTTGATGTTCAAGTGACTATAGTTTTGAATTCAGCTGCTCATACTACATGGCTTATCTGCGAAAATGCATATTTTGAAGCTAATTATGTCAGAGCCGGATCCAGGGGGCAAAAAATGGGCAACACATGACCGGTTTTCTGAAAGCAGTGCCATTAACATTGCCATCGGAACGCTGGGAGCGTGGGGTGAATTCAGGACAAAGGGTAGTAGGTCACGCATTGCAAGCGATGGCGGAGCCAGAAGGTTTTCCCAGTAGCGGATCAAGGAGGTGACGGGGGTACTTCAGAACATACCCTGTCCAAACCACTACAAGCAATGATGCGGCGAGGGTGACACTTCAGCAGATGGCGCATCAAGGAGGGGGAGCGATGCATTCAGGAAAAACTAGTATAATAACGGGCAAGTGGCGGAGGAGACAGTAAATTCCCACGTGGCCAATAATTGCAGCAGCCTTCACACCCAGGCGTCCCGAGATCATCCCTAGTGTAATTCCCCTGCCACGCTCTGCCCGAAACCTCACGGT
Organism: Ashinkailepas kermadecensis; assembly: GCA_034440615.1. Lineage (NCBI taxonomy): Eukaryota > Metazoa > Arthropoda > Thecostraca > Neolepadidae > Ashinkailepas > Ashinkailepas kermadecensis. The sequence continues at coordinate 22,941 of JAOTOM010003801.1, read as the reverse complement.
AAGAATATATGTGATGTAAGAATGACATAACATCAAGTATTTGAGATTTGTGACACTGACCGCGAAGGACCAGCCATAAAGAGCAAATGATACCCACACCTTCCACGGGGTCCTGACATAGACATTGGCTTTTCTACATGCGCATGCATGGACATCAAATGGTGTTTTGGACCACTAAGAATGATTTATGCCCATCTATGCGTACTTCTGCCGGTATAAAATATAAACAGTCCTGAATCGTTTTGGACAATAACCCGCTCACCCCAACCCCCATCCCCTATGCTTCCTCCTGACTTGACTACTGCGACCATTTTGAAACTAGTAGAATTCGCTTGAGCCATCCAGGTTTGAAATCGGTCCAATAGATTCCGAGACCTGAGAGGGCGAAATCCACCGCGACCCACCTACCGATTCAGGTATAAGACCGGAAGCCCATTGCCATACCGAAATATGGTTAAGACTGCATTCAGAGGAACTATCATCGCGGTGAGAATGCAACTGGCGTGAAGAACACATTGTGCATATTGCATACACTTGCTAGCGAAACAAGCAAACGTTCACACATTCGCCGACGGTACCGCTCGAGCTCCAGCTGACCGTGAGGGTCAGCTGGCTGGAGACGGGACACACGGCCGCAGTTGGAGCGGCTGATGGTGATGGTGAAGAACACATTGTGCATATTGCATACACTTGCCAGCGAAACAAGCAAACGTTCACACATTCGCCGACGGTACCACTCGAGCTCCAGCTGACCGTGAGGGTCAGCTGGCTGGAGACGGGACACACGGCCGCAGTTGGAGCGGCTGATGGTGATGGTGAAGAACACATTGTGCATATTGCATACACTTGCTAGCGAAACAAGCAAACGTTCGCACATTCGCCGACGGTGCCGCTCGAGCTCCAGCTGACCGTGAGGGTCAGCTGGCTGGAACGGACACACGGCCGCAGTTGGAGCGGCTGATGGTGATGGTGAAGAACACATTGTGCATATTGCATACACTTGCTAGCGAAACAAGCAAACGTTCGCACATTCGCCGACGGTACCGCTCGAGCTCCAGCTGACCGTGAGGGTCAGCTGGCTGGAGACGGGACACACGGCCGCAGTTGGAGCGGCTGATGGTGATGGTGAAGAACACATTGTGCATATTGCATACACTTGCTAGCGAAACAAGCAAACGTTCGCACATTCGCCGACGGTACCACTCGAGCTCCAGCTGACCGTGAGGGTCAGCTGGCTGGAGACGGGACACACGGCCGCAGTTGGAGCGGCTGATGGTGATGGTGAAGAACACATTGTGCATATTGCATACACTTGCTAGCGAAACAAGCAAACGTTCACACATTCGCCGACGGTGCCGCTCGAGCTCCAGCTGACCGTGAGGGTCAGCTGGCTGGAGACGGGACACACGGCCGCAGAACGGCCGCCAGACGGCGACACCTCACCTCCGAGCGTGAGGCTGTTGGCTGGAGACGGGACACACGGCCGCAGAACGGCCGCCAGACGGCGACACCTCACCTCCGAGCGTGAGGCTGTTGGCTGGAGACGGGACACACGGCCGCAGAACGGCCGCCAGACGGCGACACCTCACCTCCGAGCGTGAGGCTGTTGGCTGGAGACGGAACACGGCCGCAGAACGGCCGCCAGACGGCGACACCTCACCTCCGGGTGAGGCTGTTGGCTGGAGACGGGAACACGGCCGCAGAACGGCCGCCAGACGGCGACACCTCACCTCCGAGCGTGAGGCTGTTGGCTGGAGACGGGACACACGGCCGCAGAACGGCCGCCAGACGGCGACACCTCACCTCCGAGCGTGAGGCTGTTGGAGCGGCTGATGGTGATTCCTCCGGGCAGCAGCAGCGACATCTCGTGCCGCTTCGTGTGCGAGCTCAGGTGGTCCTCGTTGGTGAAGGTCTGCGGCAGACGTCACGTGACAGAGCCACCGGCCGTGGTTGGTGAATGGGAGGGGTGCCAGCTGCTGCGATGGGCGCACATATGAAATACATAACTTATTGTTGTTGCTCTTAACATCGCTATGATTATGATTGCTATGACTGTTTGCGGTGGTCACTCATCACTACTAATTGCTACTGCTTGATACTGCTTACTACTGATTGTTACTAATTAATAATGATTGTTACTGACTCTCTTGCTGATTACTAATACTAATTGCTACAGGTCATGGCTGATTATTACTGGTTGTTATTGGCTGTTAATTGGTGTTCCGGATCGTGACGAATGTGTTCTTATTGATGTTAGTCTAAGTGTAGCTATTATTGAGAATATTAGTGCCATTATTATTGTTTTGTTATCTTTACTATTGCTATTACTGTTCTTCTTATTGTTAGTATTTTTGTTAGTATTAATATTAGTTATATTCATCGTATTATTGCTTTTAATATTGATCTTAGCCTTGTTATTAGCATTGTAAGTGTTATTATTGTTAGCATTATTCTTCTTTATATTATCACTAGTATTCCCATTCGTAGTGTTAGTATTGTTATTATTGACTGTACTAATATGAAATGAAGAACTTCCGTCCGTATTGAGACCGGGAGCATCATTGTTAGTATTAGTATTGTATTCATTTTCACCCTAAGCAACATCGCGCTGGCAGTTGACACCTTGAGCGTTACCGAAGTGGACCAGGTCAGCAGCATCAGCATCTACCACGTCAGCAGCAGCAGCACCTACCGCCTTGCAGCCGGGTGACGCGCACTCGAAGGGCTTGTTGACAACGTGCTCCGACATGGCGTCTTCACTCGCATTCTGTGCGGCCGAGCATGACGCCGAGCTGCAGCAGAGGAGGGAATGACAGCGTCAGAACAGGTTGAGCGACGCCGTCAGTACCGGCCAGGCGCAGAGCGACGCCGCTAGTACCGGCCAGGCGCAGAGCGACGCCGCCAGTACCGGCCAGGCGCAGAGCGGCGCCGCCAGTACCGGCCAGGCGCAGAGCGGCGCCGCCAGTACCGGCCAGGCGCAGAGCGGCGCCGCCAGTACCGGCCAGGCGCAGAGCGGCGCCGCCAGTACCGGTCAGGCGCAGAGCGACGCCGCCAGTACCGGTCAGGCGCAGAGCGACGCCGCCAGTACCGGTCAGGCGCAGAGCGACGCCGCCAGTACCGGCCAGACGCAGAGCGGCGCCGCCAGTACCGCCGGCGCAACCGCCAGTACCGGCCAGGCGCAGAGCGGCGCCGCCAGTACCGGTCAGGCGCAGAGCGACGCCGCCAGTACCGGCCAGGCGCAGAGCGACGCCGCCAGTACCGGTCAGGCGCAGAGCGACGACGCCAGTACCGGCCAGGCGCAGAGCGGCGCCGCCAGTACCGGCCAGGCGCAGAGCGGCGCCGCCAGTACCGGCCAGGCGCAGAGCGGCGCCGCCAGTACCGGCCAGGCGCAGAGCGACGAGAACACCACGGCGGTACGGTCGGGATCACGGCGTGTGGACCACTGAAGTGATGGCGACTGCTGCCGACAATGATGCACTGGCACGCACGGCAACAGGGCAGCAGAGACACACACGGTCGCCACCTCCCATCATCGCCGTGCCACCGAGCGTCTCATTCCACCACTTCGTCGAGTCATTACTATCCGTCATCTGTCCGCCCTCCATACCCGCCCACTACCATCGCTCTCCATTGTCCACAGCTTTATCCACACGTCACACACGCACACTCACAAACACACTTACTCACAACGAACTCGCACGCCACTGGAGAATGAATGCCTATGCGCACGAGTCCGTCGGGGGCGCACGTGGCAGTTGTGGCAGACATTGCCATCGACACGGCCACCACGGGGCGCACACGCAGCCGGCCAATACCTGCGCGCACGCGCCCATCAGCGGCGCACGTGGCAGCTGCGGCAGACACCCACATCGACACGGGCACCGTGAGGCGCACACGACAGCCCATCGGGGTAGGCACGGCCGCCGGCGACGCCGGAGCGTGGCCGCGTCCGCCGGCCGGCCGCCGGCCCACTTACATGTCTGCAGCGAGGCGCGCGCGCACACACACGTGGTGGGACGGCCAACGCGGCGGACCGCTGCGGCCACTGCTGCCGTACCGCCCGCCCGGCCGGCCGGCCGCCCACCGTCGCGGCCGCCCGGCCGGGGGTCGGGGAGGGGGCGATGCTGCTGTCGCAGCGGCGGGCCGATCGATGCTGTGCCGCGCCGACGGCCGGCGGTGGCGGTGCCTGGCCAGGGTGGCGGCCGACGGCAGCGGCGCACGCAGTCGCCGGCCGACACAACGTGGGCGCCGGTCCACCGCGCTGGCGGCAACTTGACCCGCCCACGGCACCGCTCCGGATCACCGGACCGGACAGTAGACGGCGCCGGCCCTGACATTAGACGTCACCGGCCCGGACATTAGACGGCGCCGGCCCTGACATTAGACGGCGCCGGCCCTGACATTAGACGTCACCGGCCCTGACATTAGACGTCACCGGCCCTGACATTAGACGGCGCCGGCCCTGACATTAGACGGCGCCGGCCCTGACATTAGACGTCATCGGCCCGGACATTAGACGGCGCCGGCCCGGACATTAGACGGCGCCGGCACGGACATTAGACGTAATCGGCATGAACATTAGACGTCACGGCCGACATTAGACGTCACCGGCCCTGACATTAGACGTCGCCGGCCCGGACATTAGACGTCACCGGCCCTGACATTAGGCGTGACCGGCCCGAACGCAAGGGACGGCCTTGACCTTGACCTTGACACGCTCCGGGACCGGGTGGAGGGGCCACGCGATGTGCGAGACGTGGGCGGTGCCAGCTTCCACCGGTTTCATCGAGTTCCAGTCCGTCAATTCGCCAGGCTGGGCCAAACGTGAGCGCTTCACCCACAATTTGTATCCTGGAATTTTGCTATTTGAGCAGCAACCAACGCCACTCTCTCGAATGTCTAACGCAGCCCTGTATTACACGCAAAGGAAAAATCCTGCAATGCAAAAGTAGCTTGCGTACTAGCTTAGCATACAAGTTGAGTGCTCGTAGGATTTGGCGAGCTGGGACTAGCATGGATATATCGATTCAATGATTATTACAATCAGCGTTGGATACCCCAGTCGTGTTACTAGGTAAAGGGGTCGTGAACAAGCTTACATATGCGTAAACCTGCCTTAAACATGGTAGTGTGAACAAGTTCTGTATGCAACGGAACGGAATATGGTGAGTACTTGTAGTATGGTAGTGCGTATGGTAGTGAGTATGGTAGTGAGTATGGTAGTGAGTATGGTAGTGAGTATGGTAGTGCGTATGGTAGTGAGTATGGTGAGTACATCGCTAACCTATTATTGAATTTTCAATGAAACAAGAAACAAGATGGAAGAACGCTAAAAAATCCACATACGAGAATGCTGAAGGAAAAACTTCAAGGCCGGACGAATTGCAACCAAATTTACCATGACGGGATCCAACGAAGCATGTCATGTCACGCCCCGGGGCTGCTAGGCACAGGTATCGCGTATAAATTGTGTGACACGAATAAGCAGCGCCGTTAGAAATCAGGCTGGGTGATCTTCCAGAGCGGAGCAAAATGCTGAACAGATGAAAATGCAACGAGTTTTCGTAATGATACAATTTCATAATATGATCACCGCTACTGGCATATAAATCATGAAGTAAAACTTGAGATGTTTTCCCGATATGTTTAAAGGGCTGTTTCCATTGGGATAGCTGTATCTATCTATTGGACCCATTTCTAAAAGCACATTCGAGGGTATATTCAACGCTGGAAAGAATGCATGACGGCAAAGAAAGTGCATTTGGGTTCCTCAAGAGCAGTATTTTACGTACAAAATTAATCTATGGTGAGTCCACCTGGCGTCGATACAAGAAAACATGAATATTCATCCGACTGCAATGGAAAGGACTGCTGCGGCATGTTCCCACGATGCTGCTCTTGTAATAGGACAAATTTTCCTGCTTATTGACTGATGCGAACGATATCAGAGCTGGGAGGGGAACAGTGTGCTAGCCCAGGTTATCACATTGAGGTAACCCGAAGAAAGTCTGCCTGCCAACCGAAGTAGCTGGGACAAGCAAATTGCAAGTCAACTAGATCGAGCTGGCTGATAATAAGTATGCCGTCCGATAGACATCCACTACCTCTAGTATCACACGCGTTCAGTTCGAAATCGACACTATGCTATAGACAGTCTCCTTCAGTTTGCACTAGGTTTTAATTTTGAGGACAAGGTTTGTGAAAGAGTTGAGTGTCAATACGGTCATTCAAAAGCAACGTCATTGAAACCTCAATAGGAAAGGAGAGAATAACCTCCTCTCCAGAATGTATACTTCCCTGGATGTCAACGTCTGCGCAAGACTGTTATTCCGACATTGTTTGTGTGGCACGATAAAAGTCCTGGCGACGCATGGTTTTGTACACATGACACGGAGCTCGCTGCCGTCTGTAGGTTAATGACCGGCAGATCATGCGGCCAATCGATCACAAACGGCACGGCCTGCCACAGGGTGAGACGAAACGACCAGTCGACGCGAACCAGTATTTCACGAGCCGGTAATATGTCGTCATCCAGCGAACGGCCCGTGGCCATTAGATACTGCTCAACGCTGATGAATATTGTGCCGGGAAATTCCCCATGTGGTGGCTTGGTTAAAACTAACCGTGAACTATGTATTTTAATTGGCGGTATATCGTCAACCAGTTACTTCGTTTGTATTTATATTGATTGTTGCACATATGTATCTCCTAGCTATCCAAGCCGGGTAATAACCTCTGAGAGGCATGCCATTGAACAATAGGTCGTCAGTCATAGGACATGACACCGAGGTGTCATAGGACATGACACCGAGGTGTCATAGGACATGACACCGAGGTGTCGGCAGCTCGGCGCAGTGTCGCGCCCCACCATAGGACATGACGCCGAGGTGTCGGCAGGTCGGCGCAGTGTCGCGCCCCACCATAGGACATGACGCCGAGGTGTCGGCAGGTCGGCGCAGTGTCGCGCCCCACCATAGGACATGACGCCGAGGTGTCGGCAGGTCGGCGCAGTGTCGCGCCCCACCATAGGACATGACACCGAGGTGTCATAGGACATGACACCGAGGTGTCGGCAGCTCGGCGCAGTGTCGCGCCCCACCAGTGTGGCGAGGACTCCCAGCAGAGGACAGAGCGGGCAGTGTCGCGCCCCACCATAGGACATGACGCCGAGGTGTCGGCAGCTCGGCGCAGTGTCGCGCCCCACCATAGGACATGACACCGAGGTGTCGGCAGCTCGGCGCAGTGTCGCGCCCCACCATAGGACATGACACCGAGGTGTCGGCAGCTCGGCGCAGTGTCGCGCCCCACCATAGGACATGACGCCGAGGTGTCGGCAGGTCGGCGCAGTGTCGCGCCCCACCAGTGTGGCGAGGACTCCCAGCAGAGGACAGAGCGGGCAGTGTCGCGCCCCACCAGTGTGGCGATGACTCCCAGCAGAGGACAGAGCGGGCAGTGTCGCGCCCCACCAGTGTGGCGATGACTCCCAGCAGAGGACAGAGCGGGCAGTGTCGCGCCCCACCAGTGTGGCGATGACTCCCAGCAGAGGACAGAGCGGGCAGTGTCGCGCCCCACCAGTGTGGCGAGGACTCCCAGCAGAGGACAGAGCGGGCAGTGCCGCGCCCCACCATAGGACATGACACCGAGGTGTCGGCAGGTCGGCGCAGAGTCGCGCCCCACCATAGGACATGACACCGAGGTGTCGGCAGGTCGGCAGGTCGGCAGGTCGGCAGGTCGGCAGGTCGGCAGCTCGGCGCAGTGTCGCGCCCCACCATAGGACATGACGCCGAGCTGTCGGCAGCTCGGCGCAGTGTCGCGCCCCACCAGTGTGGCGAGGACTGTCAGCAGAGGACAGAGCGGGCAGTGTCGCGCCCCATCAATGTGGCGAGGACTCTCAGCAGAGGGCACAGCGGGCAGTGTCGCGCCCCACCATAGGACATGACGCCGAGGTGTCGGCAGCTCGGCGCAGTGTCGCGCCCCACCATAGGACATGACGCCGAGGTGTCGGCAGCTCGGCGCAGTGTCGCGCCCCACCAGTGTGGCGAGGACTGTCAGCAGAGGACAGAGCGGGCAGTGTCGCGCCCCACCAGTGTGGCGAGGACTCCCAGCAGAGGACAGAGCGGGCAGTGCCGCGCCCCACCAGTGTGGCGAGGACTCTCAGCAGAGGACAGAGCGGGCAGTTTCGCGCCCCACCAGTGTGGCGAGGACTGTCAGCAGAGGACAGAGCGGGCAGTGTCGCGCCCCACCAGTGTGGCGAGGACTCCCAGCAGAGGACAGAGCGGGCAGTGTCGCGCCCCACCAGTGTGGCGAGGACTCTCAGCAGAGGACAGAGCGGGCAGTGTCGCGCCCCACCAGTGTGGCGAGGACTGTCAGCAGAGGACAGAGCGGGCAGTGTCGCGCCCCACCAGTGTGGCGAGGACTCCCAGCAAAGGACAGAGCGGGCAGTGTCGCGCCCCACCAGTGTGGCGAGGACTCCCAGCAGAGGACAGAGCGGGCAGTGTCGCGCCCCACCAGTGTGGCGAGGACTCCCAGCAAAGGACAGAGCGGGCAGTGCCGCGCATGGCAGAGGACTCCCAGTGAAGGACAGAGCGGGCAGTGCAGCGCATGGCAGAGGACTCCCAGTGAAGGACAGAGCGGGCAGTGCAGCGTATGGCAGGGACTTCCAGGGAAGGACAGAGCGGGCAGTGCCGCGCATGGCAGAGGACTCCCAGTGAAGGACAGAGCGGGCAGTGCAGCGTATGGCAGAGGACTCCCAGTGAAGGACAGAGCAGGCAGTGCAGCGCATGGCAGAGGACTCCCAGTGAAGGACAGAGCAGGCGGCTGCGCATGGCAGAGGACTCCCAGTGAAGGACAGAGCGGGCAGTGCCGCGTATGGCAGGACTTCCAGGGAAGGACAGAGCGGGCAGTGCCGCGCATGGCAGAGGACTCCCAGCGAAGGACAGAGCAGGCAGTGCCGCGCATGGCAGTGGACTCCCAGCGAAGGACAGAGCAGGCAGTGCCCGACCACAGTGCGGCGGCCGCGTCCCAGGCCGAGCTGGCCCAGCTGGCGCTCACCACCGGCCAGGACTGTCGGCACCTGTCCCGGTCAGGGCCGACTGGCCGCTGGAGCGGCCGCCTCCCAGCCGCCACCGCCGCCGTCGCTGCGGGCGCGGCGAAAACACGCGCCGCCACGTGGGCGGCGCGGCGAGCACACACGAGCAGAAGACGACAGTGGCCGAGCAGATCGATGGAATAACGCGCCGGGCGTTCCCAGTTTCTGCCCGGACTCGTCCAGCAGCTGACCCGCGCTCGACGGTCGGTCGCTCCCGGCTCAAGGCCGCCGCGATGCGATGCATCGCCGGAATGGCACAATATACTGGCACACCTGGCACCGTCATCTGCGGCTCGCCGGACGCGCGTCCGACGCGACTAAACGCAACAAAAAACGGCGCGGCTGACGGCCGCTGCGACACCGCGGTCCGCTGGCCCGGCGACGTCCGTCGGCGGCGACGAGCCGACCGCTGCCGCCGTCGCTGCGGCCGTCGGCGGCGGTCTCCCATCAGCCGACCCCGGCCCTGCTGCCGGGTGTGGGTGCGGCCCGGCCCGGCCCGGCGCCCACCATCGGCCACGCCTGTCTCTGACCTCCGCGCCCGGCCGGCTGTCTCTGGCCGTCGGCCTACAGACCCACCCCGGCCCTCCCCCTCCCCACCGTCGGCCTACAGACCCACCCCGGCCCTCCCCCTCCCCACCGTCGGCCTACAGACCCACCCCGGCCCTCCCCCTCCCCACCGTCGGCCTACAGAACCAACCCGGCCAATCCCCTCCCCACCGTCGGTCTACAGACCCAGCCCCAGCCCCGCCCCCGCCGCACCGTCGGGCTACAGACCCACCCAGCCCCGCCCCTCCCCACCGTCGGTTTACAGACCCAGTTCGGCCCCTACTCCCTCCCCCCTCATCGTCGGTCTACAGACCCAGCCCCAGCCCCGCCCTCTCCCCACCGTCGGGCTACAGACCCACCCAGTCCCAGCCCCTGCCCACCGTCGCCCCTTGCTCTGTCTCAGGGGTCCGGTGCGGCCGCCACAGCTGCGCGGTCGGCGATGCCGCTGGCGCCGTAATTGGGCACAGTCGGCTGGTCGACGACCATCGGCAGCTACTGGGTAAACGGCCGCGGCGTCCACACAGATGTGTTAGTTATGTGAGCTTTAGGGCGCCTCGACCAGATTTGATCATCATCGGCGCCCATTCCACACAGATGTGATGCTGCTTCCCCTCGGCTGCTTATCGAGCGCACGCCATCCACCGACGGTCCGGCCACAGCACAGCTCTAACCGGGTACACAGCCACAGCACAGCTCTGACTGGGTACACAACCACAGGACAGCTCTGACTGGGTACACAGCCACAGCACAGTTCTGACCCAGTACGTAGCCACAGCACAGCTCTAACCGGGTACACAGCCACAGCACAGCTGACTGTGGACACAGCCATAGCACAGCTCTGACCGAGTATATAGCCACAACACAGCTCTGACCGAGTACATAGCCACAACACAGCTCTGACTGGGTACACAGCCACAGCACAGCTCTGACAGAGTACATAGCCACAGCACGGCTCTAACCGGGTGCACAGCCACAGCACGGCTCTGACTGGGAACACAGCCACAGCACATATATGACCGGAGGACCGGAGGCACATCACAGCTCCATCTCAGGGACAGTCGGCGCCAGCCCTGACTGAGGTACGTCTCAGCTGCGTCAGCTGTGGCCGAGCTCGCTCGCGCGCCAGCCCAGACCGCTACATATCTGGGGTGCGGATTTGACGAACGGCCGACTGCGGCCAGCCGCGGGGCCGGCCGGATCTGGCTGGCATTACAGCATCGACAGCGCCGCACCCGGCTGACGACTCAGCATCAGCTGGGACTGGACACACCGAGCACGGCCCTGACCAGCCGACTCTGGCTGGCATTACAGCATGGACAGCGCCGCACCCGGCTGACGACTCAGCATCAGCTGGGACTGGACACACCGAGCACGGCCCTGACCAGCCGACTCTGGCTGGCATTACACCATCGACAGCGCCGCACCCGGCTGACGACTCAGCATCAGCTGGGACTGGACACACCGAGCAGGCCGACAGCCGACTCTGGCTGGCATTACACCATCGACAGCGCCGCACCCGGCTGACGACTCAGCATCAGCTGGGACTGGACACACCGAGCACGGCCCTGACCAGCCGACTCTGGCTGGCATTACACCATCGACAGCGCCGCACCCGGCTGACGACTCAGCATCAGCTGGGACTGGACACACCGAGCACGGCCCTGACCAGACTTGATCGCCATCTACCCGGCGCTGGACGCTGACTCTTCTGGTGTCCGCTCCATACGAGACTCATCTGGTGTGCCATGTGTGACCAGACCATTCCCAGTGGCGGGCTATTATGTTCTCTGTCGCCTCGGCAACGGCTCGGTGTCATACCAGCACCCAACAATGTTACAAACCATTTCGATATTGCTTTCATACTCAGGCAGATGACTCACGGCCGTGAAACGCCACGCAAGCTACCGATTGTTGAGTGTCCCAAGTCTTGCGACGGCACACACACAGGCAGCAGCAGCATTGTCCACTACGTCTCTGCCCAGACAGTTCAGGCAGCAGCGGCTTTGTCCACTGTGTCCCGACCCCGGACAGTTCAGGCAGCAGCAGCATTGTCCAGTGCGTCCCGACAGTTCAGGCAGCAGCAGCATTGTCCACTGTGTCCCGGACAGTTCAGGCAGCAGCAGGATTGTCCACTATGTCCCCGACAGTTCAGGCAGCAGCAGCATTGTCCACTATGTCCCGGACAGTTCAGGCAGCAGCAGCATTGTCCACTATGTCCCGGACAGTTCAGGCGGTAGCAGCATTGCCCTTGGCATCCCGTCGGTAGACTGTCACAGCTACCGTCTGTGGCAGTGGCCTGCATATCGAAACAACCTGCGCTGGGCCATGTTCGCACCGCACGCCGGCAGATCCCGGGGGGCCGCTGACCTCTCCGCTGGCCCCCGGCCAACCATCACGCCATGCTGCGTCCGCCACATGTCGATGTGCGGCCCATCCCAGTCGGTGGCGACGCCCAGCCGCGCCAGTCCGCCAGACCAGCGCCATGGCACGTGAGATCGACGGAGCGGGGCTAGTTGTGTCGGGGTGGATAGTTCTTTAAAATTCAGGATATAGTGTTGATTAGGTTGCTTCAGGATCTTCTTCATAGTCATATAATACGCTCCCTTTATAGGCTTAACCCAAATGGGCCCCTGTGGCTCTTGTTCATCTTGAACACTTGATGTGACCTGGCGGGTCAGGGACAGATATGGCAGCCCGCCAGACAAGGGCCTGACACCAGATACTGATACTGGAATCAGGCACTTGACACTGATGCCAGGCACCTGACACGGGTGCCAGGCATCTGACACTGGTACCAGGCACTTGTCATTGGTATCAGGCGCCTGACACTGGTACCAGACACCCCACACCAATGTCAGGCCAGGCGCCTGGTACCAGTGTCAGGTGTCTGGTACCAGTAGCAGGTGCCTGGTACCAGTGTCAGGTGCCTGACACCAATGGCAGGTGCCTGGTACCAGTGTCAGGTGCCTGACGCTAGTGTGAGGTGCCTGGTACCAGTGGCAGGTGCCTGGTACCAGTGTCAGTTGCTTGACGCTAGTGTGGGGTGCCTGGTACCAGTGGCAGTTGCTTGACGCTAGTGTGGGGTGCCTGGTACCAATGTCAGTTGCTTGACGCTAGTGTGGGGTGCCTGGTACCAGTGTCAGGTTGCTTGACGCTAGTGTGGGGTGCCTGGTACCAGTATCAGTTGCTTGACGCTAGTGGCGGGTGCTTGGTACCAGTGTCAGTTGCTTGACGCTAGTGTGGGGTGCCTGGTACCAGTGTCAGTTGCTTGACGCTAGTGTGGGGTGCCTGGTACCAGTGTCAGTTGCTTGACGCTAGTGTGGGGTGCCTGGTACCAGTGTCAGTTGCTTGACGCTAGTGTGGGGTGCCTGGTACCAGGGTCAGTTGCTTGACGCTAGTGTGGGGTGCTTGGTACCAGGGTCAGTTGCCTGACGCTAGTGTGGGGTGCCTGGTACCAGTGGCAGTTGCTTGACGCTAGTGTGGGGTGCTTGGTACCAGTGTCAGTTACCTGACGCTAGTGTGGGGTGCCTGGTACCAGTGTCAGTTGCTTGACGCTAGTGTGGGGTGCCTGGTACCAGGGTCAGTTGCTTGACGCTAGTGTGGGGTGCCTGGTACCAGGGTCAGTTGCTTGACGCTAGTGTGGGGTGCCTGGTACCAGTGTCAGTTGCTTGACGCTAGTGTGGGGTGCCTGGTACCAGTGTCAGTTGCTTGACGCTAGTGTGGGGTGCCTGGTACCAGGGTCAGTTGCTTGACGCTAGTGTGGGGTGCCTGGTGGGCCTCATCGGATCATAATTCGGCGCGGCCAGTTCTGGCGGCGGCCCGCTCGAACGGCTCGGACGCCGCCTGGCTGCGGCGACCCGGGGTGGCGGCGGACGTTCAGCACGGCCTTCGGCACGCCAGCGAGGCCGCTGCGCCGTGCGCCGCCGCCGCACCGCTTCACGCGTCCGCCCACACCGTCCGCCAACTGTGACGTCATCGCGCCGCGGCGTGATGACGTCACGTGGCGACCGTCGGCGGCGGCAATCATCTCGGAGATTCAGAACGGTCGGCCGGGCAGGTGGCGAGCTAAATTTAGCCGGCCGTCTACAGTTCACTAATGAGATTACAGCGAGGAACTATGAGCAGCTGCGTGGCCCCGTGGTGGTGTATTCTGTCCACGGACCACACCCTTAGACAATGCCAGCAGGAGAGAAAATATAAACAACCGGGAAGACAGCTGACGTTGCTGACACCATTCGAACACGATCGCCTCCTCGCAAACAAGCAGAACAGGCCGCAGCGAAGTGCCGTGCAAAGCATGATTCATGAAAGTCAATTCAGCAAGCCGAAACTTTATCATTCGAGGTCAAGGCCAATACCTATTGTGTGTAGGTTTTCAGACAATTGTCGAGACTTCCGGACACCGACCGTTCATGCTGTAGACGAGGTCAAACTGGTGCCGAACTTGCGCATTAACCGGACAGCTGCTGGTGTCTTCTCCAACACACCAGTCACTGGGTAGTCTGTCTATGATTAGGGTTTCAGGGCGCATTGACCATGGTAGATCATTTAGCGCCCACAACAGAACAGGGAACTACTCAGTCAGAGCCATGTCGTAGTGTTGTGGTTGGGTGACTGGTTTTTATTGACCTGAATATATTATCAAAAATCACATTTTATAAAGTATCGACAAGCCTTTCCTAAGCAGTCCGAGTCGCCTCGAGGGACGCTGGGGAATGTCCTGTTGGTTCCAAGGCTCTCTCGCACTGGGTAGTCATGCCCCCCCCCCCTTCCGATAACTCAGAAACTTGTCCCATCCACCAGTCACTGGGGTTCAGCCCCCCGACAACTCCAGGACTAATGGACGGATCGAAATAAAGCCACGTGCAATGGGCAGCCCAACGACATCGATCAGTTCAGATTTAGGTTGCTTGACCTCGTCTGATAACGCCGCAGATCGCGTCAAGTAAAAGGATTTGTAACTGAACTGAACTGAACCGCATGGAACCATTGGTCAGCTTTGAAAAATGTCTGCCACAACGGTTCGCAAAAGTGGATACCAGTACAAAGTTAGAAGAACTGTCATTTGCGTGCATGCCATATGCACGCAGTCAAAACAGGTTCGGCTCAAACGAGGCCATGTGATGTCACTGAATTTGCACAGTACTGCTGCACGTGACACATGTTTGTCGGTCACGCTGTCGGTCACGCGTTGGATAAGAAGATCGAGATTGCATAGTTGTATGCACAGCCAAGGAGAACTCAAACTCTCATACCAGTTCTGCCACACTACCCGCCACGCTACCTGTGCAACGCTAAATGTGTTTAATTTGGCTCCTGTGTCCCAGGGAAATAGTCGAAAATTACTCCCGGGGAAGTCTTGCGTGCTGAATTCGAATTCGGCGTCCATTTTTGCACTGGGAAGCGAGAACAAAAACAAATTGTCAACATTTTCAACATTTTGAAAGCCGCCCAGGTCACCCAGAGCCCTCAGGGACGATGCTTGGTCGCACCCTGGGTCATTGATAGGTGTACGATCACAAACAAGCACCTTCTCGTAGTCAGTGCACCAGAGCACTTAGGAAATACGAGAAAATTACGCATGCAAAGCACACACAGTTGACCTAGCATGACATTTAATCAATTCATGGGCATGTCAGATTGATTTGCCACACTTGATGGCATGCTAATCATATCCAGATGTGTTCTAAGTAGCGCGCATTTATTCGGTTAGTCTTCCATTCATCGGGAAATTGATGCTCAGATGTCAGAAAGAATCAATGAATGTATGTTTGCGTAATCTTAGCCAGATCTGAAATGGCCGATGACTCAGATTTGCTTCGCGTAGCGTAGGTCGTTCATTTGAAGGTACCCAAAGTTGGAGCTCGCTAGCGACATCGGTTCAGACGGTAACCAAGATAAACTAAGTCAAAAGGGGCTGCAATCCTCCCCCATGACTGGCGGGTGAAACCTAGCAGGTCGTCAAGCTATATATTTTCAAGTCTGCATATACAAAACCAGGGTCTTTTTACTTCAGTTTGCAAGTATTTATATTTGGTTGTATAATGTTCACCTCCGTCTTTGGAGGCCACCTCACAAAACAAAATACCTTCTAATTGACCTATAAGAAATATATTGCGAATAACTATTCTACCATCCAGCTCCCTTTTACCACCAAAAGGTCGATTAGACCTAGAGTACATTATGCATTTTACATTATGCATTTAGAGTACATTATACATTACATTAGAGTACATATTACGCTTAAGTTCGGCACAGAAACATACTTTAGCCAAAATTCGCTAAAGATATGCCTAATTTACCAAACCTCTCGTAATAAATTACGCATCGCAACAAAAATTTTGTGAAGAAAATGTCAATGAGATGAGGCTGAAGGTTCAACATCCGGTAGAGCTACCAGAAATTGAACCAGCAGGCCACTTATATTGCAGGCCAGCGCTCTAACCAATAGCTCTGTTGGTTAGAGCGCTGGCTTGCACTGGTTCCCAATGGCCTGGCAAGACAAAGGTCGAGTCGCTTCACGCGTTCGCATTTAGCCCCAGACTGGGAAGGTCAGTTGGCAACTGGCCCAATAAGGCCGGGGACGCGCGACCGGAGTGACCGTGTCGGTGCATTGACGGCACGGACAGGGAGTTCATGGGCGCATCGACTGCGTCGGTCATAACGCATTGACGGCACGGAGAGGGAGTTTATGGGCGCATCGACTGCGTCGGTCATGCAACGCATTGACGGCACGTTAAACTCTCGGTCAAAAACATGCCGTTGAACTGGAATTCATGAATCGGGTGGTCGGGCTCTGCTCATACAAGCTCTGCTTCGCAATATAATCCTAGTCCATAAAGTGACCCTAGCAATAATTCGGACTAAATTTATTTGAAAATTAACAATTGAAGAAAAAAACTGAAAATAAAGAACGCCTTTTTCATAACGCCAGACAACTTCACTCCTTACTGTCGTGTCTCGAGTATCAACAAAGCTAAGTTGTGCCAATGGACAACGTGGCTTTGTTGTCCATCAGTGTATCCAGTAATGCATGCATCCAGTCATCCAGTCCAGTCACATCTGGCGTGACGCGAGGGTGGGTCGTCTTCCTCGCGCCACACTGGACCCATGATAGACAGGTGCAGGGTCACGCTGGACCCATGATAGACAGGTGCAGGGTCACGCTGGACCCATGATAGACAGGTGCAGGGTCACACTGAACCCATGATAGACAGGTGCAGGGTCACACTGAACCCATGATAGACAGGTGCAGGGTCACGCTGGACCCATGATAGACAGGTGCAGGGTCACGCTGGACCCATGATAGACAGGTGCAGGGTCACGCTGGACCCATGATAGACAGGTGCAGGGTCACACTGGACCCATGATAGACAGGTGCAGGGTCACGCTGGACCCATGATAGACAGGTGCAGGGTCACACTGGACCCATGATAGACCGGTGCAGGGTCACACTGGACCCATGATAGACAGGTGCAGGGTCACGCTGGACCCATGATAGACAGGTGCAGGGTCACGCTGGACCCATGATAGACAGGTGCAGGGTCAAGCTGGACCCATGATAGACAGACCTGTCTATCATGGGTCCAGCTATTCTATCATGGGTCCTCTCCAACTATTAACTCCATGAACAATGGAAACAAGGCAGACGACTACAAGTAGTGGCAAAAACTTTAGGAAATACAACATGCACGCCAAATGTTAAGGTACAGTCATCAGTCATGGGCTCACCTGCATCGACTGACGTTTTCTAATTGGCCAACCTTCCCCAACCATTGGAGGAGGCAAGCTCCCAACCATAAAGCATGTATTATAACACTTGTTTTTCATGGACACTAAAGCATCAAGCAAGAAAGAAGCAGTAGAAGCGATTGTACGGAACGTTTTACGTTTCTGGGGCATGACCCGTATCAAGACTGTGACACGGCGGTACTGTGAAGAAGCTCGATATGTTGTGGAATGAATCGAAGATGAATGAATCAAGAACTGTGATGTAGTTAACTTCGCTCTCATCTTGATCGACGCATAAATAGCATTGTGCCTTTTAGTATATTAGTCGTCATAGTATAGCTACAACACGTCAAATCGCAATGCTGATCGAAAACCGTGCTCAGTTTGCCGTAATTATCCGAATTGGAAACATGACTATCTCGTTCATATCGTATTTCCTTCGCCATCTTGCATGTTTATCACAACGCCGGCTGCCCGCGCAGTCCATGCAAGACTAACTTGTCATATGCGCTCCTCTGTGATCTTTGCTGAAGGGACGCAACTTGTCAATGCTTATAGGCTAGAAAGGCCAGAAAATATAGTTTGAAAATGAACATAAATCTCAAATCACGGATCACACCTTCCTGAATTTTGATTGTGAACGACTTTTTCTCCGAAATGATTCATAAGAGGAGAAGGTTGAAACAGCTATATTCATAAGTTGTAGAGATCCTGCACCTGTGCAGGATCACGCTGGACACATGATAGACAGGTGCAGGGTCACATCGTCGCCGTCCCCAAACAGGCATTCATGACGCCTGTCGAGTCCAACTCGTCTCAGCAACGGCCAGAATTTCACTCACCGCATAGCATCGCCTAACCGCGAGCAGTTTAACTCTTTGCATCACCGACTTCAGGTGCTCAGATGTTCCGATTTATCAGTACACTGATTAAGGTACTCAAGGACGTCGCCCGAAACACAGAAACGGAATGATGCCAGAGTCATCAACTATTTCCTCAGGCAATTTAAGCAACTACCTTCTTATCATCATTGATTGATTCTTCTTAAAGCACCTTCTCACCTTATTGGTAGATTCTTTTTGTCCCGGTCTCGTAACTGCCCTGGTGGTGGCGTTGTAGAGCGGAGCGTAAGCCCGCAAGCCACCCAGACCTTGTATCCGAGGACCTGAACCAGCCGACCGATTGGCCAATTCAAGTCGACGACACGAGTTGGGCGGGCAGCTTGGCGTGCCGCCAGCGCTTCGGCACGGACACGACGTGGCGCGTACCGACCTCGGTGGACCAGCTGCCAGCCGAACTAGTCGGCGCGGCCAAGTAAGGCTGAATGAAACCAGGAAAAGACCCGACGAGGCACAGTACCAGCTCACGCGACAAGTGGTGCGGTCGAGTTCGCCTGTGACGCCGAAACAGCACAGAAGACATGGCTGCATTATGTGGTATGAGATACTGGCACAGAAGATATGGAGCGATGCATGATGTGGTAGGACACACGAGCATGGTTTTTCGCGACCATCGCCTACACAGCCGATATCTTTCTGTATGGCATACCTTGAAATGACGCAGAATCGGGTTTAAGGGCGCTTCGACCAAAGCGTGATCATTTAGCGAAATGACGCAGAATCGGAACTGATGGCCATCTCCTCCATTAATTACCACAGCTGCATCAACAAGCACACTGCCCAAGCTCCCGGAATGCGCCCTAGTCTGCTTTTCGGCCACAGACCGGCACCGTGGCCATTTTCCTCCTCCAGCGGCCTCAGACCGGCACCGTGGCCATTTTCCTCCTCCAGCGGCCTCAGACCGGCACCGTGGCCATTTTCCTCCTCCAGCGGCCTCAGACCGGCACCGTGGCCATTTTCCTCCTCCAGCGGCCTCAGACCGGCACCGTGGCCATTTTTCTCCTCCAGCGGCCTCAGACCGGCACCGTGGCCATTTTCCTCCTCCAGCGGCCTCAGACCGGCACCGTGGCCATTTTCCTCCTCCAGCGGCCTCAGACCGGCACCGTGGCCATTTTCCTCCTCCAGCGGCCACAGACCGGCACCGTGGCCATTTTCCTCCTCCAGCGGCCTCAGACCGGCACCGTGGCCATTTTCCTCCTCCAGCGGCCTCAGACCGGCACCGTGGCCATTTTCCTCCTCCAGCGGCCTCAGACCGGCACCGTGGCCATTTTCCTCCTCCAGCGGCCTCAGCCGGCACCGTGGCCATTTTCCTCCTCCAGCGGCCTCAGACCGGCACCGTGGCCATTTTCCTCCTCCAGCGGCCTCAGACCGGCTGAGAAGCGAACAAATAGAATGCAGGCATTCACACTGGCAAGCATGACATGTAGAAACAAAACCCGAGAGGTGAATAACGATCAGCAGTCTGGTGTAAACAGCTGGCGGGCTGGGCGACGGTGTCGAAGGTGCGGGTTCAATGCCGCAGTGATACATTTTCCCTGAAATACGGTGGAGTATGCCACTTTCTGAACACTGAATCGACATCCTTCCCAACGAGGTATCAACATCGTGCTTTGTAACGAGTCTCCATGAAGTCTTCATATCTAACTTCTAACAGTATCTTGCTGATAAGTATTATGCTTATACTCATCATCGCGGAGTGTGATGCATTGGCATCTCCGAGCGCAATTCCAGGTAAAAGGATTACCTGTGATGTGGTCTGTTATATAATATCAGTTGATAAGGACAGGTGTTTTGCATCTGAATTGCTCAAATAGTTATCCTACGTTAGATATATCAAATAAAAGGCAAACCGTGCACGTATGAGTACGCTGTTAGATCAAAATTATGCTTGAAGAACTTATCAGTTAAGCTAAGCAACATCGTTTCCAGGGCGAATTTCGACATCTTACTGTACTCATTTCAACATCTCACACCTAACGAAAAACCATTATTTTAACAGTGCTGTGCCGGCCGCGGCTTTCCACAGCGGCGGCGGCGACGGCGGCGGCGGCGACGTGAGCTCGGCTGCACCGAACCGGCCCAGCCGGCGGAGATACGTCGGCGTGGCGTGACGGGGCGTGTCCGGCGCGAGATAAGACGCGTGTCCGGCGGCGGGGGACGGCGGCCACCGCGGCCGTGTTGTCCGGCGGTGGACTGGCCGCGGCCGTGTTGTCTGACGGTGGGCTGGCCGCGGCCGTGTTGTCTGACGGTAGGCTGGCCGCGGCCGTGTTGTCTGACGGCGGCCACCGCGGCCGTGTTGTCCGGCGGTGGGCTGGCCGCGGCCGTGTTGTCCGGCGGTGGGCTGGCCGCGGCCGTGTTGTCTGGCGGTGGGCTGGCCGCGGCCGTGTTGTCTGACGGTGGGCTGGCCGCGGCCGTGTTGTCCGGCGGTGGGCTGGCCGCGGCCGTGTTGTCTGACGGCGGCCACCGCGGCCGTGTTGTCCGGCGGTGGGCTGGCCGCGGCCGTGTTGTCTGACGGTAGGCTGGCCGCGGCCGTGTTGTCCGGCGGTGGGCTGGCCGCGGCCGTGTTGTCCGGCGGTGGGCTGGCCGCGGCCGTGTTGTCTGACGGCGGCCACCGCGGCCGTGTTGTCCGACGGTGGACTGGCCGCGGCCGTGTTGTCCGACGGTGGACTGGCCGCGGCCGTATTGTCCGGCGGTGGGCTGGCCGCGGCCGTGTTGTCCGGCGGTGGACTGGCCGCGGCCGTGTTGTTCGGCGGTGGGCTGGCCGCGGCCGTGTTGTCCGGCGGTGGGCTGGCCGCGGCCGTGTTATCTGGCGGTGGACTGGCCGCGGCCGTGTTGTCTGACGGCGGCCACCGCGGCCGTGTTGTCCGGCGGTGGGCTGGCCGCGGCCGTGTTGTCCGGCGGTGGGCTGGCCGCGGCCGTGTTGTCCGGCGGTGGGCTGGCCGCGGCCGTGTTGTCCGGCGGTGGGCTGGCCGCGGCCGTGTTGTCCGGCGGTGGGCTGGCCGCGGCCGTGTTGTCTGACGGTGGGCTGGCCGCGGCCGTGTTGTCCGGCGGTGGGCTGGCCGCGGCCGTGTTGTCTGACGGTGGGCTGGCCGCGGCCGTGTTGTCCGGCGGTGGGCTGGCCGCGGCCGTGTTGTCTGGCGGTGGGCTGGCCGCGGCCGTGCTGTCCGGCGGTGGGCTGGCCGCGGCCGTGTTATCTGGCGGTGGGCTGACCGCTGCCGTGTTGTCTGGCGGTGGGCTGGCCGCGGCCGTGTTGTCCGGCAGTGGGCTGACCGCTGCCGTGTTGTCCGGCGGTGGGCTGGCCGCGGCCGTGTTATCTGGCGGTGGGCTGACCGCGGCCGTGTTGTCCGGCGGTGGGCTGGCCGCGGCCGTGTTGTCTGGCCGGTGTCCTCAGATTCCCACAGTTTGGTGTAAATTGACACCTAACATGGCCTTTTCTTACCTGACGCCGTGTACTCTTGTCTGGGCCGACCCAGACAAGAAAGGCTTGACCGACCCGACGTCTTTCCGGTCATATCCTCACACCACGTCCCGATGGGGGTTGATACCCCACCCCCATCCCTCTAATCTCCAAACTAAGCGTCGCACGGAAACGAAAGAGGTGTCATCGGAAAGCGCTCGACGAGTTGGGCCAGACACCACCCCTGAAATTTCATCCCCACCCCCAAAGTGACGTCACTAGGGGGCCTAGATTTTCACGATTTACTTCATGTTTTTGGCGCTGGGGAGTTTATTTTGGGGGAGATTTGAATAAAAAATATTTGGAATCAGAAAAGGAAGACGAAATCCACCATGGCCATAACATTGTTTGCCCATCCAAAAATCAAAATATTACTTTTTTTTAATTTCAAAATTTCAGTTTTTCAATTTTCTTTAATTTTTATTTTTCTAATGGATAGAACGGACCGAAAAACGTCGTTCGAAGTCCACTTGCTCCCATAGAAAATGCTTACATTAGCCAGAATCTCCAATTTTAGCCCTAATATGCGAAACTAATAAGTAATCAAAAACGGAAAAAATAAAGCATTCCTCTGGTGCGTTTTGTTTCATCCTTAAAGATAAGCAAACGCTGAAAGTTTCACTAAAATATCTTCATCCGCTAAAGCGGACGACTCGTTGACCTTTTCTGGAAGTGACCTCACTTGACCTTGACTAACTCGATGACCCTAGATGACCTGACCTCAAAATGTTGATACAACATGCCAAATTGATGTGGGAAAAGGCATGCCAAATTTCGGCACGCTACCGCGCGCCGTTTTTTCACAATCCGCGGAAAACGTTAGGGGGGCGCCTATCAACCCCCGAGACGGCGCGGGTTAATGGTCATGCTTTAATACATTTTTTCTTACGTCATTTCCGGTCAGCATTCACATGCAACACTTGAAGATGAAACATGCAACATCCACATGTTTATTAGGTAACATCACCAGAACGAATCATGGCAGAATACAATTCCGTAAAATACATCTTCAATTTAAGGTCAGATCGATGACGTTCAATTGAAACAACGAGTCAAAATTGCTGACGTTCTCCACAAACTGAGGTTACTGGGGCTGCCACTAATAATGTCATCCAGCACAACTATGTATCACAGGTGCTGTTGCGGTAACTTTGTATGTTCTTAATCAAGGACGGTTGTTGGATGGCTTCATGGTGGCGCATTGGCGGACTGCAGGAACC